>CM033629.1:10480008-10663449 GCA_019453435.1 Rhinogobius similis
ATGTGTCCTTTAAAGGGGCTGTACCTGATTTTTATTGTTGTGAAATGTGAAAATCAGAATCTGTGTTGCTCCAGCACAGATATATTGTAAAAGCATCTATTCAGGTGAAAATGAGACCACAGCGCTTTCTCTGCATCTATTTATATAGAGTTTTATTCTACGAGAACCAGGAAGTGCGCTGTTAGCATTCAAATGCTTGTTAGCTTTACCCGTGGCACTCAGACACTGTTGAAAAGTGTTTCTAAACTCATTGCGTTGAATATTTAGGATGCTGGGACTGCATTAGGAAAGTGAGCGATACATGTGACAGATGTAAAGACTTTAACATAAACTAGTTCCGTTTTTACCTTTCAAAACAGTAAAAAATCAGGTACAGCTCCTTTAAGTGGTGATCTTTATGTCTCTGTGGGAGAAAAATGCCATGTCCCAGAGAAAACTAGGATGAAGTGGATAAAATGAAGTCATAAAACATCTTTAGGATCAGATCGGACAAGTTTGCTGTTTCCACATTAAAGCCGACACTGAGAGGGCAAACTGACCAAAAAAGAAAAATGGAAAGCTATCTTCTCTCAGTATTCAGTTTGTGTTCAGCCCGGCTGGTATCTCCCCCGTACATCTGAGCTCGTTGGTGGGACGAGGCGGAAATGAAAGGAGAAGGGGCGGGACCGGGCGGGGTGTCACCAAAGCCATCCGTTACTGTCGCCACTGCTGCAGCCTTAATTAACTCTCTCTCTCTCGTTAGCACGCATCCCCACCCCTCCTCCTTTTCCTCGAATGGGAACACATGATTATCCTGCACTCCAGTCGCACCCAATTACAGCCTGCAAATGGAACAACATTAATCAAATCTTTAGCATGGCGGCAAACTCCCGGCTATCAGATTGCACAGGGACGCAAAACTAATATGTCACTGTCAGTAGCGTCGGTGGTACAGAGCGCAGGCATTTAGCAGCGGGCGTGAAGGAAGAAGGGGTGAGGGCGAACGGGGGAGAGATGGGGTATCCATTAGCATTAGCATGACATGGCGCTGGAAAGCCTGTCCTCTGCGCTAGCCCATTTATTATGACCGCCCTCCCCGAACACACAGCCTTCTGCGGGCCCCTGTGCACAACCGGAGTTTCCACAAGATAAATGGAGGTGAGGCAAAGGGAGCAGCGCGAGAGAGAGAGCCGAAGAGGGGGAGAGGCACGGGGACAATGCAAAGTGGATGGTACTTTCAGGATTTGTGGACAGGAAGACAAAGATATAAGAGATGTATAATGATGTGTCTGCTTCTGCATGGAAACACTTAAAAGACGAATGATAGTTTGACTCGGTGCGGTCGCATGAAGCTGGCATTCATGAGCAGTGGCGGACTTCACATTGGGAAATAGGCCACAATTGCCTTGGGCCCCCAGCTTGAAGGGGCCCCCAAAAAGATGCCGATTCCCAATTATCACAGACAAGAAGCTCTGAAACAGCTGCTTTTCTCTCAATATCACAGTGAAGTAGTGCAGTGTACTTTTAAACAAGAAAAAAAACAAAATATCTGGGATGTATTAATTGTGCCCAAGCCATCCCCTTATTAAAATTAAATAGTAAATAAATTGTAACATTATACAATTACAAATTAATTTCATATGTTTAATTCTGCTAAAATGCACCAATAAACAGGAAACATGGTCTGATTTCTTTAATATTCTTCTTGGGAAGGACCCCCAATCCCCCCTAAAAGCTGTTTAGAACTTGTAGCTGCAGTAAATACACATAAACAACAACAACAACAACAAGAAAACAAGAAAAACAAGCTTCCTTCAGAAACTATTAAAGAGAAACTACACAAAAGTTATCGAAATTCACACTTGATGATGAGTGGCCTGTGATTAATTTTGCCTTGGGCCCCCAAATTCCTACGTCCGCCACTGCATAAAAGACAGTGTTTTCAATCTTTTCCGTAGTTGCGGCACACTTTTTTTGACTGTAAAGATGCCATGGCACACCACCTAATCAGATATCAAGCCTTCCAAGTAAATGAAATATGGTATATGTTGTGGTTAAAAATGTCCCTCCCACTGTCTGGGACTTGAACTTTGAAAATGGAGATTGTGTTGCCTCCATTTTTGGTACAGAAGTTTGCACAAGACACTCCAAAAGGGTAAATTATTCAAATAAATCCATGTGTGAATCCACTGAATGTCAAACTGGATATATTTTCAAGGCACACCAGACAATCCCTCAAAGCTCACCATTGTTCCTCGGCGCACTGGTTGAAAATCAAGGATATAAGATGTAAAGTATAAAGCTAGCGTGCTATCAGAAGCAGCACTGGTTTAATGCAGTATGCAATGTGGTGATGAATGTAATAAGAAACTTTTAGAGGGCTTTTTTTGTGTATGCGTCATTAGCTTTTAGTGTTAGCTTCCCAGTTTCCTTTTAAAATTGATTATTTTCATAACATAAAAAGGACAAAAGCTGAAACCAAAAGTGACAAAAAGTATCATTCATAATCCGTCAAGTATGCAAGACAACGGATGTAAAATTATCCCATGAACAATGTGGTTTTAAAACTGGATATTCTCTTAAATAAGAATTCTTCAGTAAGGTTATATCACTCTTCAGTAGTTTTACAATATTATTTATTAAATAATTGTTGTTAAATAGTCTTACTCTGTGGATGCTTGCACAGTCTTGAGGCATTTCAATCTCGCGAGATCTCGACACACAAGATCTTGTCTGATTACAACACAATATTTTGGTTTTGATAAGTGCCGTGCATCAATAAACAGGAAAGAGCTAATGCTAACCCCCTCAAAACTGACATTTTTTTGTGTAGATGGCACTGATAAAATAGAAACTGAAATTGAAAGAATGTAAGTATTTTTAAAAAGACAAAATCAAATTGTACCAAAACTCACGAGGAAAAAAATAAGTCATAATAAATATTTTGGTCACATTGCAGCCCAGTCGAAAAGTCTTGACAGTGTTCAATGCAGGACGCAGCAGAAGTAACCTGTACCATCTCCACTGTTTTCCCAAATGAGCCTGCACTCCAGACTGGGACAACTGGGATAACTGCGTACAACATCCTTATTAGCGACCGTGATTAAACCTCGTGTGAAACGTGCTAAATGCCTGTGTCACCGGAGTGGCCTTTTTAAACTGCATAAATAAACAGGAGCTGCGCCGGAGCTTTGGGCGTGCACTCTGGCAGCATAATAAATGACAGGGTAATGATATTAAAAGCACAGAGTCGTTAAGATGCCAAGAGCAGAGGCAATAAATCGCGTCTCGGGCTCCCACTGGCTGTCCCCGCGCCGAGTAATTATAAAGCAGATTTATGGAGCGCATTACATCACAGAGAGATAGTTCATATATCGAGCGGCTTTATTGGACAGTCTGACAGGCGCCAAAAAATATAGTTTGGAGTTCGGCGGCCCCTGGAAGCAAAGATCCCACTCCCCGCTCTCCATCTTCTGTGGTGTCAGTGAGTTTGTGATAGAGAGATGAGAGCGCGCTGAGGACAAGGAAGTCCAAGTCTGAATCTGGATTTTTTTGAATGGCTTAATTGTTATTTGTCTGTCGAGCTCAATAAAAATGTTCAGACAAAGTAAGATGAGCTCCAGTGACAGAGAAGTGCATGGTCAGTTTGTGTCTAAACAAACATGGCAGCTAGAAGGAAAAAAGGAAACAAAAATGACACTGAAGACTGAAAAACAGACCGGATTTCTGCAGAATCCACAAACTAAACTAAACAACGTACGGCCCGGGAGCCAGATCCGGCCCTCCACGCGATCTAATCCGGCCCGAGACCCATCTTCCAAATGTTAAAAATATATTGTCTCTTGTTTACTGTTTAATCCTGTTTAATCCAACAGATCATACGTTTTTAGTCCAGGTTTCACATTTGCATCTAGACCACACCAAAACTGGGATTAAACTCGGACTAAACCTGGAGCAAAACCAGGACTAGACCAGGGATAAACCACTACCAAACCAAATCTACACCAGGACTAAACTGGGCTCAGGACAGTATCAAATCATTGGAAGTGTGAACGCAGCACTAGTTTTAAAATTGTTTTGTATTTTATCATTATTGAAACAGTGTTGGGGAGATTTTGTGAAACACCAAACTGTATTAAAGGTGTTGGCGCATCGTGCACTGATCCGGCCAGATTTTGGCCCGAGGAGGAAAAAGTTTGGACACCCCTGATCGAGACCTAAACAAAAAAAGAAAACTATTCAAATCAAAATTAAGTTCCAGAATTTAAAGCGACGTTCTACATTGGCCTCTTCTCCTGCTCGTCTGCTCTTCAAGACTCATGACAGCTCTCTCTCTCTGTCTTTCCTTCTCTCCCTCTCTTTCTCCCTTTCTTGCTCTCACACTCGCTCTCCCTCCCTCTTTCTCCTTCTCTCCCTCTCCCTGTCTCACATGCTCCCTCTCTCTCACTCTCTTTCTCCTTTCCTTTCTCTCTCCCTCTGTCTCTCGCCTTCCTTCTCCCTCCCTCCCTCGCTCTCCTTCTCTTTCTCACACTTTCTCCTTCTCTTTCTCTCTGTCTATCCCTGTCTCACACTCCCCTTCCCTCTCTATTTCTCCTTCCCTCCTTCTCCCTCTCTCTCTCCCTCCCTCCCTCTCGCCTTCTCTTTCTCACTCTTTCTTTTTCTCTCTCTCTCTGTCTATCCCTGTCTCACACTCTCCTTCCCTCTCTCTCTCTCCCTCCTTCCTTCTCTCCCTCTCTCTCTCATTCTCATTCTTTCTCCTCTCTCTCACTCTCTCTCATGCTCTTTCTCCCTCCCTATCACTCTCCCTCTCTGTATCTCTCCCTCCCTCTCTCTCCCTCCCTCTCACTCTTTCTCCTTCTCTCTCTCCCTCTCTTTCTCCCTCCCTATCACTCGCCCTATCTGTCCCTCTCCTTCCCTCTCTCTCATTCTCACTCTTTCTCCTTCTCTCTCTCCCTCTCTCTCCCCTCCCTATCACTCGCCCTATCTGTCCCTCTCCTTCCCTCTCTCTCTCTCTCACTCTTTCTCCTTCTCTCTCACTCTCTTTCTCTCTCCCTATCACTCGCCCTATCTGTCCCTCTCCTTCCCTCTCCTTCCCCCTCTCTCCCCCTCCCTCCCTCCTCAGCAGTGGTTGTATAGAGTCTTGCTGAGCGGAGCACAAAGAGAGAAGACAAACAGAGGTGATGGACAGGACAGAGACGGCATCAAAGAGAGCACGGGCACCAGGCCAAAGCAGCAGACAAAAGCCACCGTGACGCCGTACATGCCCCGGGACACGCAGCCTCTGACGCCGGGTCACCCAGTGAATGTGATCATAAAATACATATTAGTAAAGAGTACAGAGGGAAGGGACTTCAGAGTACAAGGATATATACAAAAGAAGCATCATTAAAAATAAATAAATAAATCAACACCGCAAAGACTGCTCCAGTGATGCCCCCTTATCCGCCTGGAGGAGCTCTCCTTGATCTGGATGAACTGATCCTCTTCTGCCTGGAGGAACTACTTCTACTCTGCTCTAGATGAACTGTTCGTCGTCTGCCTGGGGGATCTCTCTGTGCTGGATGGACTGTCTAGAGGAGCCATCTGTCTAGAGGATCTCTCCCTCGGTAGATGAGCCGCCTTCCTTCCTCTTGGGTGGTTCTGGTCCAAGTGGATGTGTCAGTCCTGGACCCTCTGCAGTCTGTCCGTCTGTGGGAGTAGGACCTCTCCTTTACTGTGGTTCTCCCCGAGGGTTCTACTTTTTCCACAGGGTTTTTTGTAGTTTTTTCTTGCCAAGAAGGAGGGCCAAGGACATGGGATTCTCCGGGACATTTATCCACTGCTAAACTCTATTGAACATGGTTTAATTGAGCTTTCTACCTGTGACCCATCAAGGCAACTGTTGTTGTGATTTTGGGCACTACAAAAATAAATTGAAATTGAAATGTTCAAATACAGGATGTAAAGTACAGCCGCAAGAACACAAACAGTTTTGTTCTGTCAAATTCAGGATTGATTTTAAGATTTTGATGTTCGTTTTTAAATGCCTAAATGGATTGGCCCCTGAATACCTGTCTGAACTTTTAACAGCTCATGTCCCGGCCAGATCAGTGAGGTCAGAAAATCAGTTGTTGTTAAATGTGCCCAGATCCTGATTAAAAACTCGAGGAGACAGGGCCTTTGCTGTGGTCGTCCGAAAACTGTGGAACAGTCTCCTCTACAGATCAGAGCTGCTCCATCACTAGAGTCTTTTAAATCTGCTCTTAAAACTCACTTCTTTGCTTTGGCTTTTAACACAAGTTAACTGTTATCTGTTGTGTTTGTAATTATTTTGTTCTTTTACTGTATGTTTTTAGCATGATGTGCATGTGAAGCAATTTGGGCAGCTGGTGTTGTTTTAATGTGCTATAGAAATAAAGTTGACATTGAAATTGACATTGACATTTGTTACTTTGAATTTGTGTTCTTCAAAAGTATCCCAGATGTGGTTTAACTTAGCGGTAACTCATAATGTATATACCCTAAAGGTGGTATGACACTCGTACCAAGTAAATACATTATACTTCCACAGAGTTACAGTTAAGCGACTGCCTTCAGCCAAAGGGTCACTGGATAAAATCTCATTCACGGTGCTTATGGTTATTTGTTTTACTTCATTTTACTACAAAACCAGTCAATGTGGCTATAATTTCTTGAATTCAGGAGAACAAAGATGAATTAAACATACATGAATCAGTCTAAATGAGAACATAAAACATTTACACCATAGTTAAAAGCTTTAAATTGTCACTTTTAAGTATCATAAAGGATTTCCTTAAACTAAAGTTTCAAAGTAGAGTCCCAAACTGGATAATGTATATGGGTCTTTTTTCCTAATGTTACATGCAGCCAGTTTGACTCAAAACTCTATTTGTTTTTAAGACTAAACTCTGAGTGTGTCCTTTTCATTTGGAGCCACAAATGAGGAGGAATTTCCACTTCACACAGTAATAAAGTGAGGCGTGAGTGTTTCCTATTTGCCCTAAAACCAACCATTTACCAGAAACTCTGCTAATGACATAAATGCAGATGATACGGCTCATTTAACACCTCTTAAAATGTCTCATGTCTGGTTTATGTGGGAAGAAAAGTGATTTGTGGAAAATCTAGACAAAGTGTTTAAAATCAAATGATTATAGGAATGATTTTACTTGGTGCTAAACATTTGACAGAACTGTACATTGAAATGATGAGTGCTAAATATAACCCAAGTAGAAACTGAGGACAGCAGTGGCAGCAGTTGCTTTTTTGCCGTCAACAAGAGTGTGTTAGCTTCAGCGTCGTCAGCTCCTCCCTTCAGACAGATATAAGGCAGTGACTCTCCAGTTCTCTGTCAAATGAAATGAAGAAACTACTTGGATGCGTGGCAAAATATATTCACTCTTAACGAGAACCTACTGCGCTATTGACTTCCTGTTCTAATCTATGACACCCGTGGATCATTACATTATAGTTTGGACATTTTAAACTGCTAAAACTATAATGTTACACAAAGCTGCTGAATCTGTGTGTCATTGTTTCAGAAAATAAAATGGCAGAATGTTGTAAGTAAAGAGCAGTGTTGCGTGTATCTTGGAAAAATCTGGGGAGCGATGAAACTTGGACTGATGAAGCAATGTCTTGTCCACAGGAGCATAAAGATGTTTGCCTGGAAAATCCAGAATGATGTCTCTTTATTTACATACAGATCAACATCAGTCTGGTCACTCTGTAATCTCTGCAAATTCAGATGGGTGTGATTGACAGGGACAATCAGGACACACGTGATCCATCCGTATCAAAACAAACATGGCTACACATGAGGAAAAACATTGTAAATTTCTGCAGAATCAAAGAGTGAAGCATAAAACTCAGTTAATTCAAGGTAAGAGAAGTTTGATTTTGTTGTAAAACATTGGTGATCAAAGCACTCTTTTGTTTCACATGCGTCACAGAAATAAACGCATCTGATGCACGGTACGTTTTGGAATTGACTGTGTGTGTATTCTGATCCCAGGCAATAAAGATGACTCAAATATGCATATATCATGATCATGATACAATTTCAAGTGGTTTAAAGACAAGGGGAACAATTATATAATGCAGTTAAAAAGCGTCTAAAGGTAAATTTTGCTTAATTTAATTTAATTAAATTGAGCTTCACACTTACTATTGTTACTTGTATGTAATTTTACCCTGTTAGCCATTTATCTTTGACACATTCTTGCACAATTCACTTCATTGTGTATCAAGAGAGCTGCCTGAACAAATGAATTTCTCCACTGTGAGAAAAATAACAATCAATCTTTGTTTATCTTAGCCTTCATTGTTTCCTCAATCAACCTAAAAAAAAAAAAAAAACATGCACAATGGAACAATCCTCCAGCAGATACTCCTGACGTTGCCTGGGATCCAGAATAAACACTTCACTTCAGTTCTCAACAGAGAGTGAGTCTGGTCACCACTGTCAGTCCTTGAGCCAAACTCAAACAGAACCGTGCAATCAGATGTGTTTATTTCAGTGACGCGGGTGAACAAAAGGAACTCATTGTCAACTCAAACTCAAATTAAACCTCAGATTAACATAGTTTTTTGCTCATTCGTTCATTGATTCTGCAGAAATCCCTAATATTTCAGTCTCTGTGATATTGTTTCCTTTCTTTTTTCCTCGCAAACATCCATGTTTGTTTTGAAGCAGACACAGATGGACGACGCATGTCCCTGATTGGCCGATCCATCTGTCAATCTGAACTCGAGGTGAAAACGCTGACTGAAGACTGATATCGATCTATTAAAAAACACAGCGAGACATCATTCTTAACTTTCCATGAACTTAGCACTTGAGGATAAATTAAGCGCATAAATAACACATACCTTGCTTTTACATTTGTATTTTCGCTCTTTAAAGCCAAATCCAACATAAAATCAATGTCTGTTGCTAACATCTCCGCAGCTACGACTTACTCTAGCTCTTTACAAAGGCTTATCTTATTAAACGTTGCTCTTTCGCTGCTGATGAACCTTAAATGCCCCCAAAGGAAACTCACTCCCCGCGCCAGACAACTTAATAGACCTGGCTGCTTGTAATTTTAATAGCCGCCGTAATTAGCTTGCTTATTATAACCAATCTAGTCATAAATCACGCTAAAAGTTACATACACATTTCCCGTCATTTAAAAGGCATGTTGTTCCAAGTGTTGAAGTGGAGGAAACCCAGAATGGCCTGAACAAACACTAACTGACTTGTTGATTTTAACGATTTGTGACATTTTTATTATCGTTAATTACTGCCTTTGAAGCTCGCATATTTGAATCAATGTGACACATAAAAATGCACTGGATCAAACTTTTATTTTTAATTAAAGTCAAATGGTCCAGGCCAAAGACTTGGTGGGATTTGTAATTAGAGGTGAAGGGAGGGGCCATTAGTCTTGTCAGGGGAAAATATTAGAACAAATCGTATTGTGAATCAGCTGCTCATGCGATTATGTGGATTCTGTGTAACAAATGAGGCTTATTTTCTCAAGTTAGACAAACCAATTAAAGGTGATGGATGTGGATGTATTGTCTTTGCTAAATGTTGGTGGTTGTAAGTGGCAGACAGGACTGGACTGTCGGGCGTGTGGTTTGTCATGTGGATCACACTCATAGACCGTACATATCGATGGACTATGGGAATGTGACGTCACCCATAGCGTTTGACTCCAGCCAAATGAAGCCCATCGTGGCTAGCAGTTATAGCGGCTAAAGTGGAGCCAGACTCCATATTTGGACATCCGAGTGCGTATCATAGCAACCACATGGACTTATCAGGAGCGCGGTTGCTAACGGTTTCCGCCCCTCGGCGAGAGGAGACGGCGACAACATGCGGCGCTAGCTGTCAATCAAACCTGTTGCTAACACGAGCGAAAACGGCCCCTGGAAAAGGAAGCGCCTGATTGGTCAGTTATTATCGCTAATAACTTGATTTATGAACAACCTAAAGAAACAAAAACACCAGGATCATGTAGAGTGTGTCAAAACAGACGTTTTAGTTCCAAGATGGTGAGTTTGACAGAAACAGTTACAGAGTAAAGGGCACCAGTGTCCCAATAGAAAGTGAATGGCAGCTCGGCTTTATGGAGCCAGGAGCCTCCATAGCTGCTTCCTATTTGGAACGTGGCGGCTAGCAGGCTAACGCCGTCCACTGATATGTACGGTCTATGACCACACCACACCCCAAAACACTGCACAGTCCCTTTAAGACCGGACAAAAAGGACGTGCTGGATATAGGAACATTTCATTTATTTCATTTCATTTCATTTATTTATTTATTTGAGCAACATACAAGTTCTGCCACATTTTCTACTGTGCTGCATCCATGCTCAAAAAGGAGTAGGAAGAAGTATGGACTTATGAACTCCTACCCCTTATTTCATTCCATCAAGTGTTGACAGCCTTGATACGACAACGTTAATATTTGACATCAATCCTGAGCATTACATGACAATATGTATATTGACATTCACTCAGACGTACTCATCATCACCCCACAGTTTGTTTGTTCATGGTGAGTTTTGTTCTGGGTAAGTATCATTTTATTGTGTATCGTACCATATTACTTAAGGATAAGATGCCAAGTGCAATTTCAGTCGATTGTCCAACCTGGGCACATACATAGATCTAGGGGCTGTGGGTTGATTCTCCCAAAACCACCTGGCCCAAATGGTCCCGACCTCTTCTAGTCCATCAACGATCAATTGGACTGCATGACAAGGACAGCATGCCACTGTAGAACACACGCATGAACTTTAGGCCCTGTTTACGCAATATTTTGGTATCGGATTGGCCTCCATTTTGCACCACAACGAGCTGCGTTTTCTTTGAATCCGTGTGCACTCTGCCGTCTGTGTTGAGATTGGCTGTGAGCATACATCGCGCAACTATTTATTTAAATCTACACCAGAAACTGCACGAAAATCATGCACAATTAGTTTACTTTCATTTTAGAGACTGCCAGAATTGCCTCAGAAAAGCAAAGAGGCAAATACATGTACTGCAGCTTTTCTCATTTAAAATAGTTTTCTTCACACCTCTTCGTTTTCGGGTAATTGCAGCTCAAATTAGGCATGAATAATGAGTTTTCCTGACCATCATCGTCGTGTAAACAGAGTCTGAGAACTGTCGACTTGAACCTTGAACTGTTTAGCAAAAATTCTGTTCTCAAGTACAAGAATGGGACAAACAGTACTAATGTTTTATAGGTCGCCTCGATGTGCCTAAACAAACAGTATTGAGGTTTTATCACACTTCTCTATCTGCTCAAACAAAGCCCAGTGTGTCAGTTTACCAGTAAACAGAAGATGAAGAAAAAGTGGGTCCGGAGTGTCAATTTTTATCCACCTGAAAACACTTGCATCTGCGTGTTGTGCTTAAAGTGGACATATCATGCTTTTATTTTCACCTTTTGAACATTTAAAACATTTACCTGGGGTCTAAATAAACTATACCTGCAATCTACAGTCTGAATTCCTCCTCATTTTCTTTCTACATGCCTCTCTTTTACCCCTTTTGTAAGGAGGCTTTTGAGCGCCTTGTTTTGGCACTGTCTCTTTAAATGCAAATGAGTTAGTTCGCACCCCACCCCCTCCCATGCGCATTGCATGCAGACTCCGCCCCGTTCAGCCATTGTTGTAGTCCCAAACACAGTCCGTCTGTCGGATCCAAAACTTCTCCAGAGTTAGAAAAAAACGTAATGACAATCGAAAAATGGAAACAAGCGAAGACATCAACATACAGCCTTACATGTACGAGCCAGAGTCTGACACAGACCAAGAGGAAATCGAAGAAGACAATCCTCCGCAGCAAAGACTTCAAATGGCTGCATCTCAATGGTTTGTTTACTACTATGTAATTCGCTACGCGCTCCGTTAGCTTAACTGTGTGTGACAGATATTAGCAGGTTGTCTAATGGACCCTCACTTTACCATCTTACTACAACAACAGTCCGGGGGAAAAGGCTACTGTCAAGTCAGTCAGCGTAGTTACGGTGCTGCGGGCTATGCTTGCTCTTGGCGCTAATGCTAGCGACATGCTAACGTCAGCTACGAGCAGTCTGATGTGAGTTCTGCCTTATGAAAACCTCAAAAATAAATGTATTATATGTGTATATAAAGACATGTGCCCTAAGCAGCTGGAAAACAGCCGAGTAAAAGATGGGCAGCTACAGGTGTAATGCTAATCCCTCACAAATGGCCAGCACACAGGTAAAGAATGACGGGATAAAAAATAGGTCTAATAAACAGTGTTTCAGCGTTTCTTGACTTAACGCTCCACTATATCGTCATCTCCATAGACCGAAGGAACTGACCCTTCGATCAAATGCAATCTTTGAGCAAATCCCTCGTTGTACTGGCGGAGGTTACTGAAGCACTCCTCTTTGAAGTGCTTAGCGCACACAAACTAAACTTTCCCCACTGTCGGTGGTACATTACCACGAAAAATAAAACGTAACCATGCCGATCTCAGTTGTTCGGATGCAGGCGGTCGGTGTAATGAGTTGTGCTGGTAACACAACCAAGAACAGAGCATTTTAACTTGTCTACTCGCACCTTTGACATCTTTGCGCTTGGACTACAAAATCGCTACGAGGAAAATAAAGATGGCGGTCTCTGCCGGAAGCTCTTGACCTTGTTTAGTAGTTCCGCTGTGACGTGATAGACAAAAATACGTAACAGATAATGCGGAAATTCGAACGAACTGAGAAATATGTTGCAAAATTTATATAAATATATCTCTGCAGCTACTTAAGTGATTAATTTCAACTTTTAGCCACTACCAGACACCCACAGTACACAATAAAAGGTATCTAAGGGCCAAAAAAGTAGATTTTGCATGATATGTCCCCTTTAAGGGAGACATATTATGCTTTTTTTTCAGGTGCTCAATTGAATGATTGCATAAGCAGATCATCATTTCACATTTTGTTCATTGTAAACCACAATATTGGTCGAAAACAGCTGAATAATCCAAACAAGTGCCCTGACCTCCTGTTCAAAACTAACTAACTAATAAGCCCCTCCTCTTCAGAATGACATTTCATAAAAATAAGTTGCAGATTGTGATGTGTTTTTTAATGAAAAGTGGCTATGTGACATTTTAAAACCAAACAGGTGTCACTCAGAATCTGAATTTCTTAAAATAATATGAACTAAGTACAGGGATGTGGGCGGGGATAAGGGGATGTTGAGATAAGTTTGTTGAGCACTCGCAAGACTCAAACATGCAGGAATCAATCAGAATACAACTTTGAGTGAACTAATGATGAGGAAACTAGATTAAAATCTCATTAAAGTTGATTTAGCATAATATGTCCCCTTTAATGAAAATCTACATTCAGTGACTGTCTGTAGTGTCCGCGTAAAGTTGAAGCCAATCTTCATTCGCGCAAATACCTCTTTATTAAAACCTATTTTATTGTATTACATAATTCTCAACTCACATGCTTTCCCCGCTCACAGCATCAAACGTTTTTAATAAACATAGAATAGAACAACATAACTCACCTGTCACATACATCACAACACAGGCATACAGATAAAAAAAACATTTCCAAACAATTATAGCATAATAATTCACCATTTAAGTTAAAGTTCTTTGCAGACACAACAGTAGAAATGGGAACTGACTGAGCGACTGATTTAACTCCCTGACGGCACAAAGGAGGTCTGTACATGTTTTTTTAAGCGCAAGGGAAGTCTGTATCTCTGCCCCGACGGAAGGAGCTGAAAGTGATCGAACAGTGGGTGGCGGTCGTCAGCTATGGCCTTTTCCTGTCCAAGATGGCGCCGCTGACGGATGCCCTGGCGTTTTGGTGCGCTCTATGTTGTTTGTTTTTGTGCGTTAATCGTGTGTCCGCGTGCTCTTACACCCGTGAAGAGCTCTTAAACATCAAAACTTCTGCCCTCACGGACTTATTTCCAGTTTTTTTAGTGTCTGCTGCAGACTTAGCGCTAGTTTTGGCCAAAAGAGTGAGACGCCGCCGAAGAGGAAAGCGCGCGGGGCTCTCGTGGCGCTGAAACGCCGGGCGCGCGTACGCCCTTACCTGGGATTTTCCTCTCCAACGTCCGCTCACTCAGCAACAAGATGGACGAACTGGCGCTGCTGATGAAGAGGAACAGAGACTTTTCTTCGTCTTCTGTTTTGTGTTTCACGGAGACGTGGCTCAGCGAGTCGATCCCGGACTGCACGCTCCATTTGGAGGGATTCCAGCTCCTCCGCGCCGACAGACAAAGGGATCTCTCCGGGGGAAAAACAAAAGGCGGTGGAGTCTGTTTCTTCATCAACAACGCTTGGTGCTCCGATGTGACTGTGATCTCCAAACTCTGCTCTCCTGATCTGGAATATCTCTTCATTAACTGTAAACCATTCTACTCCACGTGAGTTTGCTTCATTCATTCTCGCCGCTGTTTACATCCCGCCGTGCGCGAACACACAGGAGGCACAGCGCGTATTAGCGGAGCGGGTTTTGAATACGGAGCAGGACTTCCCGGACTCTTTGTTCATCCTCGGGGATTTTAACAAGGGTAATCTCAGCCAGGAACTACCAAAGTACAGACAGTTTATTAAATGCCCGACCAGAGAGCAGAACACGCTGGATCATTGTTACACTACAGTGAGTGGGTCCTTCCGCGGTTCCTCGCGCTGCCCTAGGGCTCTCAGATCACGCCATGGTCCACCTGATCCCCACGTACATACAGAGGCTGAAGCTCTCCAAACCTGTAGTGAGGACTTCTAAGAAGTGGACCAGCGAGGCAGTGGAGGAACTACGCGCGTGTTTGGACATTACAGACTGGGATGTGTTCAAAACTGCCACGGATGGTTTGGATGAGTACACGGACACTGTGACGTCATACATCCAATTCTGTGAGGACAGTATCATTCCCACACGCACCAGGGTGATTTATAACAATGACAAGCCCTGGTTCACACCCAAACTGAGGCAGCTCAGGCAGCAGAAGGAGGCAGCTTTCAGAGCAGGGGACAGAGAGAGCTACAAAGGTGCTAAGTACAGATTTAGCAGGGAGGTGTCAAGAGCTAGATCTCTGTACAACACGCGCTTAAAGCAGTCTTTCTCTGCTAACAACGCTTCGGCGGTTTGGAAGGGACTTAGGCAGATCACCAACTACAAGCCCAAAGCCCCCCATGCTGCTGACGACCAGAAACTCGCTGAACAGCTCGCCTCCTTCTATTCACGATTCGAAATCTCAACCCCCTCCCCCACCCATCTCACTACAATAGACATTTCTGCCAATCACACCCGGGTCCCCCACCTCCCCACTGGCCTTTCACTACACAGGGACAATGTAAGGAAACAGTTTCGAAGTCCAACCCCGGAAAGCTGCTGGACCAGACGGTGTCTCCCCCGCCACCCTGAGACACTGTGCGGACGAGCTGACTCCTGTCTTCACAGACATTTTTAACACCTCCCTGGAGTCATGCCATGTCCCAGCCTGCTTCAAGTCGTCCATCATCGTCCCTGTTCCCAAGAAGCCCCGGATCACTGGACTTAATGACTTCAGGCCTGTGGCGCTGACGCCTGTCGTCCTGAAGTCCTTTGAGCGCCTGGTCCTGCCCCATCTCAAGTCCTTCACCTCCTCCGCCCTGGACCCACTGCAGTTCGCCTACAGAGCCAACAGATCTGTAGACGACGCCATCAACCTGGCCCTCCACTTCATCCTGAAGCATCTGGACTACCGGGAACCTACGCCAGGTCCTGTTTGTGGACTTCAGCTCTGCATTCAACACCATCATCCCTGCTCTGCTCCAGGACAAGCTCTCTCAGCTCCACGTGCCTGACTCCATCTGCAGGTGGATCACTGACTTCCTGACGGACCGGAGGCAGTGCGTGCGGCTGGGGAAGAATGTCTCAGAGACTCGGACTATCAACACAGGAACTCCACAGGGCTGTGTACTTTCTCCTCTGCTCTTCTCCCTGTACACCAACTGCTGCAACTCCAGCCACGACTCTGTAAAACTGATCAAGTTTGCAGACGACACCACCCTCATCGGACTCATCTCGGACGGCGATGAGTCTGTCTACAGGAGGGAGGTGGACCGGCTGGTGTCCTGGTGCAGCACCAACAACCTGGAGCTCAACGCCCAGAAGACAGTGGAGATGATCGTGGACTTCAGGAAAGTCTCAGCCCCCCTGCCCCCCCTTGCCCTGACAGACTCTCCCATCACCACCGTGGACTCTTTCCGCTTCCTTGGCACCACCATCACTCAGGACCTCAAGTGGGAGCCGACCATCAGCTCCATCATCAAGAAGCCCAGCAGAGGATGTACTTCCTGCGGCAGCTGAGGAAAGCCAAGCTGCCGGCGCAGATGATGGTGCAGTTCTACACGGCCATCATCGAGTCCATCCTCACCTCCTCCATCACCGTGTGGTATGCTGGAGCCACAGCCAGGGACAAACAGAGACTACAGCGCATTGTGCGTCTGCTGAGAAGGTGATCGGCTGCAGCCTTCCATCTGTCCAGGACCTGTACGTCTCCAGGACTCGGGGACGAGCAGGTCGGATCACAGCTGACCCTTCTCACCCTGGACATGGACTATTTGAGCCACTCCCCTCGGGCAGGAGGCTACGGTCCATCCGGACCAGAACCTCCCGCCACAAGAACAGTTTCTTTCCCTCTGCCGTTGGACTCATGAACACTTTGTAACACCTGTCACTTAACAATAATACTATTTAAGAACAATCTATTTGCACTACTCATCTGCACATTGCACTATCTGCCAACTGTACATTCTGTATATAGTCTATCTTAGTCTATTTTATTCTTAATTTTATGCATGCCTTTTTATATCTGAATTCTCACTTTCTGAGATTTGATCAATCACCCACCCCTCCCCCGGCACAGCTGCAAACCCACACCCCCACGGCTGGACAAAGGCCCACACCCGATCCTCTTCACACCTCTGCTTCGGTCCATCAGCTCACCACTCATCCCCCCGCCACCAATCCCCCCAGCGCACAGTCACCCCACCCACCCCTGTCCTTCACTGCAGCACAGGTGAGGAGAGAGCTGAGGAGGATTAAAACCAGGAAGGCAGCAGGACCAGACGGCATCAGCTCCAGGCTCCTTAAGTCCTGCGCAGATGAACTGTGTGGAGTTATGGAGCATGTCTTCAACATGAGCCTAAAGCTGAGGGTGGTACCACAGGTCTGGAAGACCTCCTGTGTGGTACCAGTGCCAAAGACACCGCGCGCTAAAGACCTCAGCAGCTTCAGGCCGGTGGCTCTCACGTCCCATCTGATGAAGACACTGGAGAGGCTGGTCCTGGACCACCTCCGCTCCGCCGTGAGCTCAGCCATGGATCCGCTGCAGTTTGCGTACCGGCCTGGCATTGGAGTGGAGGATGCCGTCATCTTCCTGCTGCACCGCTCTCTCTCTCACCTCGAGAACCCTGGCAGCGCTGTGAGAATTCTGTTCTTTGATTTCTCCAGCGCCTTCAACACCATCCAGCCGCTGCTGCTGAGGGACAAGCTGGAGACGGCTGGTGTGGACTGTGACCTGGCAGAGTGGATCCTGGACTACCTCACGAACCGACCCCAGTTTGTGAGAGCCCGGGATTGTGTGTCTGACACTCTGACCTGCAGTGTGGGGGCGCCGCAGGGCACTGTCCTCGCGCCCTTCCTCTTCCCCCTCTACACCTCGGACTTCAGACACAACACGGACAGCTGTGTTCTGCAGAAGTTCTCTGACGACTCTGCCATCATCGGACTCATCACGGACGACGATGATGCAGAGTACAGAGGACTAATGCAGGACTTTGTGGACTGGTGTCAGCAGAACCACCTCCTCATCAACGCGGGAAAGACCAAGGAGATGCTGGTGGACTTCCGCAGACGCCACTCCACTGCCCCCTCACCAGTGAACATCCAGGGAAGGGACATTGAGAGAGTGGACTCATACAAGTACCTGGGTGTTCACCTGAACCACAAACTGGACTGGACTCATAACACAGACGCACTGTACAGGAAGAGTCAGAGTCGGCTCTACCTCCTGAGGAGACTCAGGTCTTTTGGAGTGTCAGGGCCGCTCCTGAGGACCTTCTACGACTCTGTGGTGGCATCAGCCGTCCTGTACGGTGTGGTCTGCTGGAGCAGCAGCATCACAGAGAGGGAGAGGAAGAAGCTGGACAAGGTCATCAAGAAGTCCAGCTCCGTCCTGGGCTGTACTCTGGACTCAGTGCGCGAGGTGGGGGACAGAAGGGTCCTGGCTAAACTCACGTCTATGCTGGACCATGAGTCCCACCCCCTGCAGGACGCACTGTCTGCCCTGGAGAGCAGCTTCAGTGAAAGACTGATTCACCCTCGCTGTGTGAAGGAGAGGTTTCGCAGGTCTTTCCTTCCTGCTGCTGTCAGACTTTACAATGAACACTGTTAGCCCTGAACATGTGTCAGTCACCCGCTATAATCATGTGCAATACTGTAACGTGTCATTCACCTGTTATAATCATGTGCAATATAATTTAACATACTATTAATAGACTCTTACCTCACCATATCCACTTACTGTATATAACATACACTTCAGCCACTTTAGTTACCATTTTTACTGTAAATAAGAGTGTGCACTTTATACTTTATATTGTATTTTTTTATGACCATGTTTATTTATCCTGTTTTTATTGCATGCACCTATTTCTTTCATTCCTGTCCTAAACTGTGTGTTGCAACAGTGGAATTTCCCCATTGTGGGACAAATAAAGGATCTCTTATCTTATCTTATATATTTTTTATATTTTATCCTTTGCTTTATGTTGCACCTACGCCGAAGCAAGTTCCTACGTTTGTGAATTTCACTGACAATGGCAATAAACAGTTTCTGATTCTGATTCTGATAACTGAGACAATGCACTGCTTTTCTGTGACGAAGGGACAGCTGAGTTTGGGATGGGCCTCTGATTTTATTACCTTGTATCACATCTGCTAAGTTTGGCTTTGGTTTTGACAGTTATGACCCAACAAGAGATTAAATGTCACAGTATTAAGGGCTGATAGACCCTTGTTAATCCACTGCTTGTCCAAAACGTCCAAAAAAGGTCAATATTTGGTTGGGCCAGCTTTAGCTTTGATTACAGCTCACGTTCACGATGTCGTTGTTTCAATAAGCTTCTGTACTGTCGAAAACTATACGGTCTTTCCATCCAATGTTACAGTTATTTTTACCAAGATATTATGATGACGATGATGAGTGTGACAACTGTGCGAAGCCTTCTGCAGCACTTCCAAAAGATTCTCAGAGGAGTTCAGATCTGGAACAGGGAAAGCCTGGACTCATCAGGCACATCACCTTCTTCCATTGGTCCAGAGTCCAATCTTTACACTCCTGAGCAAAGTGAAGCCTTTTTTGCGGTTAGCTTTACTGATTAGTGGTTTTCTTACGGCTGCACAGCTTTTCAGTCCTAATCCCGTGAGCTCCCTTCGCATTGTTCGTGTGGAAAGGCTCTTACTTTCACTATTATCCACAGCGCTGAGTTGTACAGTTGTTGTTCTCCCATTTTATTCACACATTTAGTCAAATGTTGAAGTGACTGCCAATCACAATCATATATATACATATTTTTACCATAGTTCTGCTTTGAAGACAATGTTTCCTCACAATTCTTCCAGTTTTTAACAATGCGTTGGACAGTTCTTAAGAAATTTCAGTAGTTTCTGCAATCTCTTTAAGATGTTTTCTCTGCTTGAGGCCAGTGATTTGACTTTTCTCAAACACACTGACATCTTTTCCAGAACCTCGAGATTTGTCTATCCACATTTGCTACAGAAATGAGAAGTCACTCACTGCATTAGCTGGGTTTAAATACCGTGTCGCAGCTGAAAGTCAATCACTCATGCACTAATTATCCAATAGGAGAAGAGGACCTGTTTGCTTAATTGAATCCAAGTGGTGACTTTTTTTTGACCAGGCAGTGTATATGGTCACTGACTTTAAAACTCCTTAGCGGGCACAGAAAGAAAATTTACCTGGCCATCATATGTATATTAACTTAAAGATGTGTCTTTACGGAGACGGACTGACCTGTTTGAATCGATTTACTCTCTTACAACTCAGGCTGAAATGGTCTGACCGGTTTGGGGGAAAAGACAAATTGTGTCAAGGTTTTTTTTTCTTAAATTTTCAGCATTAGTGAGTCAAATAATTAATATATTACACTCATAAATTATACAAACTACTTAAGGGTTTCATTCTACTCTTTTTTTTATTACAGTTCGTACTTTATTCCAGGGGTTCCCAACCTTTCTTGTCTCGAGTACCCCCTAAGTTTTGTCTCACACTCAGAGTACCCCTTTATTTGAGTTTCAGACAAATAAAAGTGTTTACTAGTCGAATATAGTCAAATCAATTTCAAATCAAATCAATTTATTTTTATAATGCCCAAAATCACAACAACAGTTGCCTCGATGGGCCACAGGTAGAAAGCAGTTCAGATAACTGTCCCAGAATGCCCCTGTCCTTTGACCCTCCTTCGCGGCGAGGAAAAACTACAAAAAACCCCATGGGAAAAAGTAGAAACCTCGGGGAGAACCACAGTGAAGGAGAGATCCTACTCCCACGGACGGACAGGCTGCAGATGAACTAGGACTGACATCCACTTGGACTGTGGAGCCAGAATCACTCAAGGGAGTGAGGGAGGGAGGTGGCTTTAAAGAGTTCCTCCAGGCGGACAAGGAGCAGTCCACCCAGTGTAGAGAGATCCTCCAGCAGGAGACGAGGAACAGTTCATCTAAAGTAGATGGAGTTCGTCCAGGCAGACGAGGTGTGGCTAATCCAGCTGTCCAGGCGGGTGGCACACAGATCCTCCAGACAGGTGGGGGTGGGGGGGTCGTCACTGGAGCAGCCGCCGCAGTGTCTGAAACAGTCTCCACTCCCCGGGGGAAGTGGAGAGAAAGAGAAACATGTGAACAGCAATGAACAGACTACAGTTGAAGTAATATTAAATATTGTTGATAGGTAAAGTAGGAAGAACCAGAGGACAGTGTTCAAGCTGCCATACTTCCCCCAGCAGACTTGCTCCAAGGGCAGCGTAGCTAAAACTGTAGGTTTTTATTTCTGTTCCTAACTGGCCTGACCATAAGCTATTTCAAAGAGGAACGTTTTGAGCCTGGTCTTAAATGTAGAGACTGTGTCGGCCTCTTTTACATGAACAGGGAGCTGGTTCCATAACATAGGAGCTTGGTAGCTAAATGCTCGACCTCCTACTGTGCTTTTAGTCAATTATTACTATTACATTTATTGTGTTAATTATGTTTATGGTCCAATATATTCCAAAGAGATGCTAAATTTACAACTAATCACAATTTTTTACAAATAAAAGTACATTTCATCATCTGAAACCTAAAACCATACCAGGTTAATTCCTCATGTACCCCTTGGGGTCCCCGTACTCCTAGTTGGGAAACACTGCTTTAATCAAAATGGTTCATTTGTAAAAGCGTAAAGTGCAGATGACAGGTTTTCATGATTTTCTAATTTTGACTTTATTTGGTCTATTAATACCTGTTGTACATATACATTTTAATTTTACGCCAATCAAGCTGCCATTTCTGGAGAAAAGTTGAAAAATATGTTGTAAATTACAGGAAGTAAACAGACTGATGACATCACAGTGGGGAGACAAGGGGTATGCATAATTTACACAAAATGAACAACTATTTTTGAACCTTTAAACACTGATTCAACAAAATAAAGGTGTTTGCATGTATTTTTATTTGTAAAATAAATAAAAAAATCTGACATTGAATGAGCTTTGGTCCCATGTACAGGATGGTTGCTAGGTAATTTCCTAGTGTGATGTCATCATTTACAACCAGGAAGTAAAAAAAAAAAAAAAAAAATGCTAAACTGTGATGAAATTTGTATGAGTATTTTAACCAAATTTGAAATACATTTATCTTAACTACATTTTTGTCAAATGAGTCGTCCAACCTGTCAGGGGCACCTTAAGTTTGATTTTCCGACTGTAAAGTTAGTGTGTTGTAGCGATAGAACTATAATAAAACCTGGAAGATGAATCCAAAATGGCCGCCTTGTTTATCCCTATGGAGAGTGCTCATTGGATGCATGACCCCAAAAAAGTTTATTACTTCCACATTTACTTCCTGATACGGAGGCTGACATCTTTGCTTTAGGGCGCCACGTGACGACAATCCTCCACTTCATATAAAAACAGTAATTTCGGTGATTTTAGAAACAGTCAATGTCAAATTTATTTATAGAGCACATTTAACACAGCAATCGCTGACCACGGTAGAAAAGAACATTTCCTTCTATTTTATTTAAATACTGATAATAATTCAGTACTGTCTGCAATTATAATGAGCAATTTTAGAAAAAGGCTGGTTCCAAGAGGCTGCAGTACCCCGCACGGCCACTAACCAATCTGGGACCACAGACAGTACCTTATCCAGTTCTTTTAATACATCCATGGTTGTGGCATAAAGTTGCTTCAATATTATCGTTGATTCTCTCCGTAGCAATGTATCGTGCCTCAAAACGTGTTCCTGCGACAGGCCTAAGTACACCCCCTCCGTCCTCCTGCAGCTGCACAGTGCGTTTATAATAGTCATAAGCGTGCCACGATGGATCAGGTCCTTCGCCCGCTCCTATCAACATGATGAACGAGCAGCACTTGGGCCTGCACGTGTTTCCGCCTCTGTGTCTTTCCAGAGTCCACATTTTGAATCCGCTTTGAAAAATGAGCTTCTCGGTGCCGTTCGTTTCCCTGCCAGAGCTCCTCCATGCGTGCTCCTTCACACTCTCCGGTCGTGTAGTGCCTTGTGTACTGCGTGTGGGTGTCAGTGGGTCTAACTCACTTACGGAGACAGTCATCCAGTCAAACGCACACGGAGGAATAGTGTAATGTTATGGTGAGACAGAGGATGTGTCAAGAGAACAAAGAAATGGCAGACAGGGCAGAATCGTGTACGATATTGGAAGGAGCGCTAAAAGTTTACTGTTGTAGGAAAATGTCACGTAACATTTGATTATATATGCTTTTTTAATTAGAATGGTCATTTGTGTCTTACAACTAATACGTTTCACAGACAGAAGTGAGCGTCACCTTCTTTACTTGGAGGCGCTGTACCTGATTTTTTTTTAAACTATTTTCAAATGTGACAAGCAGATCTAGTTCATGTACCAGCTTTATTGCATGTAATCAAGTAAAATTTGTGCTGCTCTAGTACAGATTAAATGTAAAAGCATCGATTTGAGTGAAAATGGGACCACAGTGCTTTCTCTGAGTGTTTTATTCTATGAGAAGCAGAAAGTACGCTGTTAGCCTGCTAGTGTTAGCCTGCTAGTGTTAGCCTGCTAGTGTTAGCCTGCTAGTGTTAGCCTGCTAGTGTAACACAGGTGACGAATCCTGCCATATCGCTGCCTTTCTCCTTATTTGCATCTCTGCCCATGTAGTACAGTGATCCCTCGCTATATCGCGTTTCATCTTTCACAGCTTCGCTGCTTCACGGATTTATTTTTACAGTGCGGATATTTTTACAGTGCATCCACTGAACTTCAGCGCACGCACAAGAACGGGACCCTTTGAGTCGTTCATTGCAGTTCTCAAATTTAATCGAAGGTGGCATATCCGTTTATAAAAAGAGCACCAACAACTACCCATAACAATGTTCTTCTCTCGGAGAAAGACTCCGAGACTGCGCCTTCAGAACAGACGCTACAGCGGAGCGGAGTCAGGACGAAGAGGCACAGGCTGTGAAATACGCGAGTGACAATGTTTCCAACCTTGTATTACTATATTAAAATTATTGTTTTAAACAAATTTTGGGCTTTAAAACAGGTTTTGATTTTTGGTTTCATTCCATAGTTCAGTATTGCATTGTAAAATAATAAAAAATAAAGCTGTGACTACTTCACGGATTTCACTTTTCGCGTGTTATTTTTGGAACGCAACTCCCGCGATAAACGAGGGATCACTGTATCTCCGTTTCAAATCACATGTTATTTTGGCGCGTTCCCGCGGGATTTCCAGGTCATATTGGCCAGTGTGGCCAATCATTGTTGTTTCTTCCGTGACGTCATGTGATCGCGGGACGCGGCGCGGCCAATGGCGTCTGTTATGCCGCTGTGCAGTTTGGCTACGTGCCGTGAAGAAGCGAGTCGAGGTGCAGGTCGGTTCAAGCTTGTTTTTCATTGTTTTGCTCTGTAATTCCGCATGTCATTCATTGAATTACATAATATCTTGTAGGAGCCTTCGACCGCGTCCCAGTCTGCGTTGAAAAGCCTTGTGTGTGAGGCGTAGTCCGCGGAATTTGGTGAGTGTTCAATTGTTTGTGCTAACGCTAGCTTAGCCGCCTCCATTCATTTCATATGGGTGCGGTTAGCACCTGTTTTCGCCACACTTTCTGCCTGTTTCAGCCAAATGTAAATCTTACTATGCACTGAACATGACAGTCAAATGTCTGCATCTGTTGTTCAATTGTTCCATTATTCAATTAATTCATTTTAAGTGCCTTAGCTAATGGTAATTATTCTATGGGTGTTATGATTCCCTGAGCACTTTAGCTTAGCAATTTTTGACTTAAAACGTCTTTTGATAATTTGTTACTTGTTAAATCATGCAGCTAATACATTAGCACTTGATAAGAAATGTTATTTCTATTTAATGTATATTGCTGCATAATTTTCCCCTGATGAATTATTCCTCTGGAACTTATTTATAGTGCAACTAGTGCTATATTTATTTGATTGTGTGCACATTGGATATTGTAGATATTGATGTAATGTTATCCTACTTACTCTAGGGTTTATGGGTTATTTTTACATTTTGATTTACTGAAGTTTGGTCCTGTTGTGCAGGCCAGGTTTCTTGAACTTTGATGGCGAGCTGAAGGAGCAGGACTCGAATCTACAGAGCCCACTGAATCTGAGTTAATCACAGAGTCACATCTCTCCCGCCGGGCCGGTAGGGGGCTCTTTGCAGCCCACCAAAAACTCTTACCCCACTCACTCATACGCCCATTGTCCACCGAACAATACATGTTTCTCCTCACAAACTCTTTATGGCACTACTTACCCTCTGGATTATGGTCAAACTCAGAGGTGGGTTTCAAACTGTGGGTGGGCTGGGTTGATTTTGTTTTGTGTTGCTGATGACAATTAATATTGCTGGACTCTCGGTATTGCAAAGTATTATTGCTGGACTCTCGATATATTCCTGCATTTGCAATTATTCATTGTTTGTGCACTTTGAATACTCCATTGAATTTGATTCTTATTATGTTGTTGTTGTTGTCGATGTTGACGTCGTCGTAGTAATTGTGGGTTGTCTGTTGTCAATGGCCATTTGTTCATCTTGTCCACTGTTGTTATGTGTTGTCAATTTATACTTTTTTTCCTCAATATATTGTACTAAACCAAAGCAACTTCAGTCTCTGATCACTAAGTATTACCGTGTTACATGTAGACATTGTTTATTACTGGGTTATATCTAGTACTCTATTGCATTGAACAATATTTTGTGATACAGTTGCTACACCTGTGTTTTTACCTTTACCCGTGACAGTACATTCTGGGATCTAGGCTCAGACTTGTGAAAACTCATCACAGTGAATATTTAGGATGCTGGGACTGCATTAGGAAAGTATGTTAGTTCTGATGCGTTATGTGTTGTGATGTGTTAGCTAGTTCTGTTTGTCACGTTTCAAAACGGTAAAAATCAAGTACAGAGCATTTAAGCCCTGTTCTCAGGAATAGTTTTATCTTGGGGCGCCTGTGAAATTGAAATTATTATTTATTATTGAAAATCACAACTGTAAAATCAGGAAAATAGTGAATTAAAAATAGTGAAACAAAAGCTCTAGGGACAAAAATGAGGCAGAAAAAAAACACATTTTATTGGTTCTGTTTCCAATCATTTTGCCACAGTCTTTCTCTGGAGGAGCATTGCTCATATACAAGATTGTCGGTGCATAACTCCTATACGACTTTAGCATACATTGCAGTGGGTCACAAACACTCAAAACACACTCTGTCCTCCTCAACCCTCTCTCTCAAATGCACTCTTTTCTAAAACCGCATTGGAAAACAGCTCTCTGATTGATTGGAGCGCGAGACAGCGGCAAACCAAACCCCCTAATGTGGCATGAACAAGGCGTCTCTGCTCCGATGGCTCCGCGCAGACACTGTAAATTATATTGTCAGGCACAGTCACTTCTCCACTCGCCGCGCAGCTAACAAGTCTCACCCGCCCTGCGCTCGGCCAGGAGAGGGGGAACGGATCCAGCTACACGCGGGACAGGAAATTAATTAATGTGGCAAGTTGGCGCTACCTCCTCCGCAGTAAACAAATGCATTAACTAAGAGAGAGGCGGCAGCACGGAGCAGGTAGTGGTGAACAGGAGTTTGATTAATGTTCCCTCTCTCTACGCTCCTCTGGGTCCCCTCCCTCTCTCCCGGAGCTCGGTGAAGGTCGATGTGTTAAAGGCGTGACAGTAAAAGAAGTGGGCCCGGGTTGGCCTTGGAGCGGTGAAAGTAGGGCCCGGTGTAAAGAATTATTAGATAGTTCATAATAATGCATATAGTATAACAATTTTCTAGGCAAAAGTGGTAAAGAATGTGTTTCGTTGTTGTTCCTAGTTCAGAGACAGAATCAAGGCTGAATTGCTGAAACCATTAACTACACAAATGATCAAAAACACAAGGGGAATGAATTATCTTACAAAAGCAGCATGTATTACTGGTAGTCAGCATCGAACTGGAACACTTAGTAAAAAAAAAAAAAGTCATTTTAGTTTGAGAAAATTTCACCTGCAATCCAGATGGGAGTAGTTCAATCAGGATTGTCAGTTGTTGATTTTAAGGGATTGAACCACCAACATTTATTTCCAAGGCAACCAACTACGTACGCTTTCCCTGCACATAAAGAACCCTCAGGTAAAATTTTATCTTCTGAAAAACACTTGTAGCGCCCTTAACACACCGCCGTAAAACATCCTCTCAACTGTTGTGTATCTGTAATAATAATGAAACATTAGGTTGTGGTAAGATACTACCGTTGCCACAGCTGCCCTGGGTCAGACTGACCGCTCACATCAGACTCATACAGTCCAGATGAAAAGTTTAAGACCAGTTTTATAAATAGAAAAAGTCATGTTTTGCATGGTTCAATCTTAACAAGGTTCCAAGTAGAGTTTCAGTATGCAACAAGAAATGGGAAGAAGAGAAAAGTTTGAGTAAACATTTTATTAAAAAAACACACATAATCTTTGATGGGGGCTATATATGCATGGTTGATGAAGTGTCTTGCTGAAGGACACAACAACAGTTTGCACTAGAGCCACAGCTGCCCCACTGTGGCTCCTGGTTTTCACAGCGTTGTCCCATCCAAGCACTAACCAAGCTTTGTGTCGCTGAACTTCTGAGATCAGACGAGGTCGTCCATTGACAAACGGGCCACACTTTTGACGACTCATTTCTGTGGATCAAGAGCCTCCTGTTGGAGAGTATGAAAGATCTTTGAGGCCATAAACAAACACAATGGACTGCACTTTCTACTCTTTCATCCCAGAGCTGTATGTTTTTTTTTGTAACATCACTAAGTTGTCACCACCAACAAATACACAAACCAGACTCTGAAAAGAGGCCTGGTGTAACTGGTTGAAGTCTACCTGGTAAGTTAAATAATTGCTGTAATCAGTAATATATAGTGATAAAAATGACAGTGCTGTCAGGACACATCAGAGCATATGGGTGTGTTGCAAACTGAGTTCAGTCATCCATGTCCTTGTACACTGATGTGTGAATGTGGGCGTGGTTCCTTGATGTAAAGTGCTTAAAGGAACCTGAAGGTAGAAAAGTGTAATATAAATGTGATTTATCATTGGCAACACAAAACATGAAGTATACAAACTAAATCCAGTTTGATTAGTAAAGCTAATATTTGCTTTGAACAAGTCTCCTTCACTCCCTGGTAATGGACAGTTGTTGCTATCAAAGAGCACAAAAACATTCTTGTAAACTTTAATGTGGTAGATCTCAGCATCCTGTTAGTCTTTTTTTGAGTTTTATTCGTGTCTTGCGCAAGGATTCAACCACTAGGTTTTGGTCAAATCATTATTTCACAGGCTCAGATACGCTTTGATAAATGTGAGTGTGTTCTTGTCTTGTTGTTTTTTGTGCTGCTTCTTGGCAGGTTATGATTGTGAAAGAGAGAATATAGTCTCGACTGAACTGTCTGGTCCAATATTGAATAAATAAATAGCTTCATTGACCTAATTAACAAGACATGGGTTATTCTGGGCAGGGGTTAATTTGGCCTGTTACAGCAGGTCTATGGAGATGGACACTCATTTATAATTATTTGCACCCTCATTCATCTGTCCACCCTTAAGGACCATCAAAAACTTGCACAGTGGACCGCAAATTGCCCCCGGGCCGTAGCTTGTATTAAACCTTCACCTCTCCTTGTGAACATAACAACACACGATGTCAGGCAGCCATTTTGAACCCCCTTGAGTGACTTTGCTGTTTATCCTCATAGGACTGACAAAGTGTGATCCATCCTCTTCCAGCACTTGAGAACTTCCCCGCGCCACAAACAAAGCCAAGGACGAGAGATTTAGACTCCCCCCTGAGGTTTCCTGTCCTCCGTGTTTCTTTCTCTCACCAAATCGCTCCTTCCCGCCTCTACAGAACTGTGTGCAGCTGCTTTCTGTCACGCCGCGCTCAGGGCTGTGTCAGACACCAGCTGTTTTGTCTGTGCCAAATTCGATCCACACAGGCCTTTGTTGCTGCGGAAGAAACGGAGAAGGCGAACGTGAAGCGGTGCCTGGTGTTGGCCAGTTGTGCAAGGATGTTCCTCCTCTTCATGTTCCCTCTATTCTTATTCTTGTACCGTTCGTCTAATGTTTCTAGAAAATGATTGTATGTCTGCATGTCTCCAAATCTTCATCAAATAATATAACTAGAGCTGTTAATCTTTAGTCGATTAATCGGTCGATAGTGTCTTGGTCGACCAACATTTTAATCAGTCGACTAATTATTTGGGGAATTTTAGGAGATTTAGTCACAACAGCAGAAAATAGACATGTAGTGAGTTAAAATCTGCTTTGTTTACTGATAAATACACACTTTACCCGTAGTTTTCTGCATAAATGTTTGTAATAAATAGTCGCTTAGTCCATTACTCAGCCAATTAGTCTATTATTTATTATTATGAAGATTTATATGGACAACAGCAGAAGAAAATGTAAGTGTAGAGATTATATTCTGCCTTTTTATACATCTAAATACACAATTTTTATGACTTTTCTGTATAAATATGTAGTTTTTACAGTCAGAAGGCAGATCATGGAAATGCCACGCCCCCTTTTTAGTTGACTAATCGATCAGCAGAGCATTTTTAGTCGACCAAGAATTTCTTTAGTCGACCACAGCCCTAAATATAACGTATCTATTTTGCTTTTAACTTGTGTTTTTTCTCCATAATACCTGTGTAGACCATCAAGGCAAAATCAAAGTGTCATATAAAGTACGCCCCTTTGTGGTTGAATTTATAGCTCAAGTTTGTTATCTTTTCCTGTTTATTCAATAATATTAACCTGTGAAGATAACCGCAAGCAACGAAAACAACATCTTCCCTATAGTTTCGTCTAATTCACTGGATCCCTTGATATATTTCAACCAAATGGTAAATGGTAACAAAATCTCCTGGAGACTGTGTAAACTCGGTCAGAGTGATATCCTGATGACAAGCCTCTGCAGCATGTTGGAAATGATATCCCGGCGATGACAGAGCAATAAAACGGCTTAATGTTTCCTCTAAATGTACGGCACATTGCAGCGCTTGCATTTACGACGCCATTAACGGCCACAATCAAGACGACAAGAAAATCTCAAAACAAACAGAATATAAAGCGGCGAGTAAGAGTGTTTTTACATTTATTTCATCTTTCTTGACTAAAATCTTGACCTGTTTTTTTGCTAACACTTTAGAAACTTGAGCCTGAGTATTTCCTGTAGGATAACTTATGTTGTTTGTGTGACTGTTCAGGGAAAGTGGTTTGAGATCAATAGAGTTCTGTAAATGATTTGGACTGGACTTCAGAAAATTACACACAACTCCATGGACTCAATAAATGGATACCTTTGGAACATATCGTCAAAGGAAAAAGGCCATCACGAAAAACTGGATGTTACAAATCGAGCCAACAACCATTGACTGGACTGACAAAGTAGTAGCCCTTAGAAAAATGAGTGGAAAAATCACATTCAAACGCAATTTATTTGACAAACTTTGGACTAGATGAGACAGTTATGTTGGACAGTATGTGCCACAGCTTCTTTAGATGTCGTTTTTTTTGTCCATATTTCTGTTGTCCCTGCTTTGTATCATGTTCTGAGTTCTTGTTTATTTATATACATTTAATAATTCTAGCATTTTTAAAGGTCCCATAACATGCAAAATCGACTTTTCAGAGGTTTTAACCTTCCTACAGTGCTATTTGGGCCTCGTATGTGTGCCCAAAGTGGTTTTTTGATTGATTCCCTCATGCTTTCGCTAGAGAACTGTCTTTTTTGTCCCCCTCGGCTGAGCAGCAGACGGGGGCTCTTCCCATGGATGACGCGCTTCACAAGGATGACGCGGTGTTTAAGCCATGCCTCCAGGAAGCGCGCAGCCGCAGAATAAAAACAGCTAATGCTAATGCTACACAGTAATTACACGATGGATACGACAGATCGAAGAGTTAGCTTGTTATTTACCAAACGGCAACGTCCGTCGTCGAGGTACTGGAGCACGTCAAACTCCAGGTTAGATCCAGGACGTAGGACTCAGCACGACGTACCGTCAGGACGGATAAAATGTTTATTCAGTGTTTGTGTATCGCTGTTTACCGGAGCACACAGCGCATGCGCACTATCTCCGCTCTAGGCTTCGGCACAGGTTGGGCAGGGGAGGCAGCCTGCTCTCTGTTCGGGGGGGTCAGATCTCAGAGTGAGCGCTTTTGCAAGGAGGGGGGCCAGTCCAAGAAATGGGTGTTTTTTGGAAACTGTTATGTTATGGATATTGCACAACGCAAAATTTTATCAACAAAGCCCTTAGAATAGACTGTGTAAAGGGGAAAATAGCAGAATATGGGACCTTTAACACAGTGAAAAAGAAAGCAATTTGTAACCAGCTAAAACATTTTTGCCTTATTCAAGATGTGTTTAAAAATATGCAATATTTTTTATTTAAAATTATATATAAACTTAAATCAAATGTTACTAATAACTTTTTAACAAAAAAAATATATATATATATATTTTGAAATGTTTGAAAGTCAAAAGAAAATCACGAAAACCTGTCATACGCCCTTTAAATGCGTATGACAGGTTTTCATGATTTTCTAATTTTGTCTTTGTTTGGTGTATTAATACTTGTTATAAATTAAAATAATAGTTTTACACCAATCAAGTAGCCGTTTGTGGAGAAAAGTTGAAAAATCTGTAGAAATTTACAGGAAGTGAACGAATAGATGACATCACACTGGGGACACAAAGGTTATGCAAAATTTACACGAAATAAACTACTTTTTTGACCCTTTATACATTAATTCAATAAAAAGGTGTTCACATCTATTTGTATGTGTAAAATTTTAAAAATCTACGACATCAGATGAGTTTTGGCCTAGTTTGCAGGTGGTTGCTATGGTAATTTCCTAGTGTGATGTCATCATTTACAACCAGGAAGTGAAATTAAAAACCTAAACAATTGCTTAACCGGGATAAAATTAGTAAAGTATCTTGGCAAAATGTGAAATATATTTATCTAAACTACATTTTAGTGAAATGAGTAGCTCAATCTGTCATAGGCGCTTTAAATACTGCTATTTTTACTAGTACTAGTTCTGTTTACTCCGCCACAGCCCATACCGCCGCCTGTATAAAAGTCCGTAGCCTGCTCTCACCTCTCAGTGCCAAACATTTCCTGCCTGTGCCTCCTCAGAACGTGTTTCCCAAACGCTGACAGGGAGAATGGATGGCCCCCATTACGTCTGGCTACAAACACATTCCAGCAGGATGAAGGGGCCGTAAATTATCCCGAGAGCCAGCAGCCCGGGACACACAGCCGAGCCAACCAGACCCCCCTGCACCCCTCCCGCACACACCCCCCCAACCCCTCAGCACTGCCTCCGAACCCCGCTCTGAACCTGACACAGCGTCGGCCCACACTGCAACTGGATTACATGAGCTACGTATACACCGTATTCAGCCCCGCCCACTTTTGCCGCTTTTTATGTCCGTGATCCACATTCTTGTAGTAAAGGGACTTCCGGTTTTGCCAACGAGGGAATAGTCTTTCGCTAAAACATTATATAAAGTAGATTGATTTGTCTAAAATGTTTAATGAACACAAGCAAAAACAAGTCAACAACGCAACGATTTCCTGGGTGGACTGGAAACGGCTTTTTAGTCCATGTAGAACTTATTTTCTGTTGAGCTCGTCTGCTCCGTGTAAACTACAACGGAAACAAGATGGCGGCGCCCACGGCAACTTCCGGACTAAGGTGAATAGAATCTGAAAACTTTGATGTGGTTGGGAAGTTCTCAATAGACATTTCCTGGAGTGCCACAAGAACCAGGACGCGCTCGCAGCCAGGTTGAGTTTAGATTCCATCACATTAATTTAATTTGTAAAGTTAATTAAAAATACAATGTTGTCGTTTGTAGACTGCACAGACACGTGGTTGTTGTCTATCACTTTTGCAAACCAGTATCTGCCAATATCCAACTGCATCCTCTAGGTGGTGGTTCAAAACATACATTTCATTTTCAAAAAAAATTTTGTGTGCAGTTTTGTCCAGAATAAAGTTAGATTTAAGGAACGTTTTTATTGTGAGGTTGTTAGCTTGTAGCGCTGCTCATTTCGCTAACGCTAACGATCTGCTCAAAACACTTCATGTGTTTCAATCGAGGCTCTAATATTATTCATGTGTCCAGTGGTTTCAGTTGCTAAACAGCCCTGGTTTTTTATAGTTTGTGATGTTTGGATGTTGTTGTTGATGTTTGTTTTTTCATTTTTTGAATGTCTGCTATAATTTAGGTCCAGTCCTCGATTGTCGGAGCAGTCTCTTTTTTATCCATTTAAAAAAACCACACAGCATGAACTTGGTTAAGATTTGAACCAGCGATCTTACCTGGGCATAAGCTCACAAACTGCATCACCAAGATGTGTAAAAAACGTTCTATATTAGACACACTTTTTGACAGGTGCCATTCAAAGGGTGACTTTACGGGCCAATTAAACTTTATGGCACTCTTTACTTGAAATGTATTTCTGTCTCTGCAAAAATACTAAAAGGTGCCCTTGTTGTGAACCGGTCATAACACCTTCACATTTTAGACTAAGCCTTTATGTAAATGGTCAGTGAAAAAACAAACAAAAACAAAAAAAAACATACAAGACAAATGATCAAATGGGGCCCAAAAAGTGTGAATATTTCATTTCAATATATTCATCACAAACTTCAATGTTGAGCAATCTTCTCACTCTGGGCCATTTTCTCAAAGAAGTTCCTCTCAAAGGTCTTCTGTCGGGACAGTTTGGTGTAAAATCTAGCCTTTCACAGCCCCACGGATGGATTTGCTGAAGGTTTTGTACTACTCTGAGGAAAATAAAGTAAAAGTGCATGGCTTGGATTATATGCTAGATTTCAAGTACTGGTGCCAGAGTAGTATTTAAAGAGACAGTGACTTTGTGGTGGTAGAAACCAGACTTCTGAACATTCAATGAACATTATTTTCACTATTTTCAAGCCTGTAAACAGTAAGGATGCATGTTTTTTCTTTATCTTTCAGAACAATAACAATAAAAACTGAAAATTAATAACATTTAATTAAAATATATGAAAAATGTTGTTAAGCATGTGAATGAATTAATTGGAATACTTTTTTGTTACTTCTAACAAACAACAATACTATGAAAAATACCGCTCATAGAAGTTATTGTTTACTTTTATTCGCATTTTTATGAAGTCATTTTAATAAAGACATTTTTAACATTAATGATAAGTAGTTTAAGACCGCAATCCATGTTTCGGTGAGCTCTGGCCAATCAGAGCAGGCGATGCAAAGCTGTCATGTGAGTTTGTAGAAATAAAAAAGAGCAGAGACAAATGTGGACTTGGCCATTTGGAATTGTGCTTTTTCTCCACAACTTGTATAATTTTAAACATAAATAATTACAAACACAAGGCTAGAATTATCCTCAATAATAAATACAAGTCTAAAATTCTACTCACTTACATCTATGTTTGTGTTAAGATAAGATAAGAGATCCTTTATTTGTCCCACAATGGGGAAATTCCAGTGTTGCAACACAGTTTAGAACAGGAATGAATGAAATAGGCGCATGCAATAAAAATAGGATAAGTTACTTTTCACCCCTGTTTTTAGTAGAATATAGTTTGAGGGCAGAAGTGGCTTTATCGTCGAGTGTTAGCCCCCAAACCAAAAGGATGGTGGTTTAATTCCAGTAATGACCAGTTCATGTTATTGTTGCAAGACACTTCTCCCACTTTTGTCATTCATGTATAAGTTTGTGGTACTTCCTGGTGCTGATCTGAGGCTTTTAGCACAGACTGGCAGCCCCTTTTCCCAAATTGAATCTTATATGTCCAACCCATTACATTTAGACTCTCATTATATCACACATAATAAAAAACTTATCGTTACGTGTTTTGGGATGAGTCCAGTTTTGGCACCAGCGTGGTATTTCCACACATCCTCACTGACATGTCGAGCTGTCGTGACACTTGGCGGCTCCACGGTACAACACTGTAAAAACGTCAACACTGCGTCAGGTCAAATTCAGTTCACATGAGACAAACTCCGCTGGCAGCTGAACAGACAAGCAATGAAACAGAGTGTGCAGCCCCGTGGCGGACTTACACGCTGTTAATCATTACACGTAAATAGTCTGATGTCAGATTGCATTGTTCCCATGAGGTAGAAAGCTTCACCTCCTCCTACAGCCCTTAAGCAATGATGGGAATCAAACCCTGCACCTCTGGCTGTCTGGTTTGATCATGAGCATGTGGTTACAAGTTAGTCCAGTTCAAAAAGTGCCTGGAGAATACACTTTCAACCAAATGAAAAAAGAAGAAAAGTTACCCGAATTCAATCCCGATCAGTGAATTGGTTGTTAGTGTGAAACTTTATTTAAAGGGGCTGTACCTGATTGTTGTGGTGTTTTGAAACGGGAAAAACAGTTCAATTTAAACTCTTTACATCAATCTCTCACTTTCCTAATACAGTCCCAGCATCCTAAATATTCACTGCCATGAGTTTATAAGCACATAAGAGTCTCTAACCCCAGAGCGATTTTTGCCGTCCAAGGTAAAGCTAACAAACATTAGTATGCTAACAACGCTATATATTTTGTACTAATATACTTTTTACTTTATAACATGCAAAAAATTGGGCACGTTTCTAAACCAGGTACAGCCCCTTTAAGATTCCGTAATAGAAAATGTCATGGATGTAGTTCATTTAAATCTTTTGTTTGGACACAGGTTACAGGCTACAGTGACTATTTTTGAGCTTTTAATCATGTTCTAACAATGTTCCGTCATCAAAAACATACCTGAAGTTGCATTCAGTTGTATTCACGCTGTTTTGAGTAATGCTAGTTAGAAGATCCTCCCCCTTCTGAGCATCAAACACTTCCTGCTGAACTCCCTTGATCTGGGACCTTTGTTCAGGTTATATACATAATTTATCCGAGAATCTTCTGCTGTTTTAAATCCTTAATTCATCGCCAGACTCTGAGGATTTCTTCCGTTCACTGCTTGATAATAGCGTGTCGTACATTCTCTTAAAGGGCTTATGACAGGTTGAAATACACATTTAACTAAAATGCAGTTAAGATAAATATATTCACATTTCTACTAAAATCTTTACAAATTTAACCCCAGTTTAGCTATATTTTAGGTTTTAAATTTTACTTCCTGGTTGTAAAGTATGACATCACACTAGGAAATTACCATAGCGACCACACTGTACATTGGCCAAGACACCTCTAATGTCACAGATTTTTTCATTTGACAAAGAAAAACACACGTGAACACCTTTTATTTTGTTGAATCAAAGTTTAAAGGGTCAAAAAAGTACTTTTTCGTGTAAATTATGCATAACCTTTGTCTCCCCAGCGTGATGTCATCCATTTGTTTACTTCCTGTAATTGTCAACAGATTTTTCAACTTTTCTCCACAAACAGCGACCTGATCGGTGCAAAACTATAATTTTGTATTTACATGAAGTATTAACACACTGAATAAAGTCAAAATTAGAAAATCGTCATACGCACTTTAAAGAGATAACGTGGCTAAATTGTGTAAGTGCTAGGCGCCACCTAGAGGCTGGATGCACTCGGTAATGTCATTGGAGACAGCTGAGAAAAACTTAAATTATTTCATAATAAAACTTTTTTTTGTTTCAAAACATGAGATGGCAAATTTAAGGTACTTAAGAGCATGTTTAAAGGCTAAAAACAATACAAAAAAATGCATAGTATTTTTCCTTACAAGGTGTAACTTTTCTGCGACGTGCTTGTTATTGTTTTGTCTTGTACATAGTTTGCGTTTCCCCCTCTGTCGTCATGACTCCTCATGTTGGCTCCTTCAGCTCGTCCTAAGCTCCAGATGAGTGGGGTCATGACAGGGGCATGTCTTTGAACAGCAGCAGGTGTGTGTTCAGACGTGTCCCACACGTTCACTCGCTCTCGTTTTATGGATCCTTTATTTTTAGGCCAACTGGAGCGCTGCAGTCGGTGACATGACTGGAGAGGCGAAGGAATATAAAACATTTTTGACAACAAATTCCTCTAAAAAAAGTGTATATGCTTTTATATTCTTTTCGAGCTGAACTATGGATAAGCCATTATTTTTAGGTGACATTGGACTGCCTTTCTATGTCAAAGGTTTGGCAGGAAACACATGGTAAATTTGTGATAGATTGATTGGCTTATTATTTTAACCTTAAAGTATTTTTACATCTGTTAGTCAATATCCATCCTTAAATATTTATTTATCTTAGCACAAGTGGGGAAACTGTGTAGAAATAAGGGCAGATTTTGTATCATCTGAGGATTAATACTTTCAAAAATACAGTGGAAAATAAAGCCGCTTTGGTCTACAGAGGTACGAAAGGGTGCATTGCACTCATTTTAAAATGACTTCACCCTCATTTGAAGCACGTTAAGTAATTAACCTTTAATGGTAGAGTGTTGTTCTTGCAGCCTTTGAAACTCTGATTTACACTTTAGTTTGGACTCACCATTTTTTTTTCTTTTTTTTTAATTTAAAACATGAAAAACAGAAGTAGTTCATTTTAACAGTTTGAAGCGGTCCAAACTTATTCCTCATTTTAACACCTTACTGGCATCCTTTTGTCATCACGGTAAAGTTAACAGGAACGCTTTAGATTAAGGGTCCTTAGTTAACTATTTATAAGATGTTAATAAGCACTAATAGTTTGTTTATGCACTTATAACGCCTTATACATGTTTATAATCCATCAGCCAAAACATGTTTGAGTGAATAAACCACATGTACAGAGCATCAATGAGCTGCATATTACATTATTTTCAATTATCACGCTAATAAATGCTTGTAAATGCCTTATAAGTGCTCATAAACACATAACAAGTGCTTATTAATGCATTATAAATAGTTTACTAAGGAACCTTAATCTAAAGCGTTACCAAGTTAACTACTACTGGCATGCTAACAGCACACTCTCTGGTGCTTGGACGCTTTATATTTACATGCAGAAAGTACACACTGGTACATTTTTAGCCCAAGTGCTGCTGTTACAATTAATCTGCTATATCAAACACATTTTGCCCATCTACATGAACAAAAGTTGTGCATACAGCCACATTAATACAATGCCCTGCAAGTAAAAGTGCACCTGAAGCGCAGCCATGCAGGGCCGAGATGGCACCAGTGGAACACCCTCCTGCCCTCTCTCGGCCCGACTCTTGGCTGTGATTCATGGTGCAGCCGCTGTAACCGTCCTGCGCCCATTCATCAGCCTGTGCCGGTGTTACAGTGTGGTGAAGTCACCCTCTCCTCCACGTCTGAGCGACTCACAGACAGACAGTGTTTAAGTGTGGCTCTGTGCACCAGGTGGGCCCACAGCAACCAGATGGCAATCAAGACTTAACCAACAAGCAGTGCATGGGATTACAGAGTGTGCGCAGGCAATTAATGTGCTCCAGAACACAGACTGGAGTGGTGTTAGTGAAAGTATGCGTTTGTTTGTGAGGGAAAGTGTTCCGTGGACCAATAGCAATAAAGGTAAGGTTAGAGTTTATTTTTAATGTCAAGGAACTGCACAGAGAAAATGTGGTTGAGCTTTTGAACTTTGGTTTATCTGTAAAGTTATACGGAAAGTAGGGGAGGCAAGGTAGAATGTTAAGTATATATAGTCTATATTGCGACGAGACACAACAGGCAGGCAGAACTTTTTATTTTTTTATTTTTTTTATTTTTAGTTTGTCAGTTTGCTCTCTCAACATCTAGGTTTTAATGTGGAAACTACAAACTTGTCCAATCTGCTCCTAAAGATGTTTTATTTCTCCATTTATTCCACTTCATCCACAGATTTTTCTGGGACATTGTATCAAAGGCAGTTTTCATAAAATGCATTTTTCCCCCACAGAGACATAAAGATCAGCCTTAAAGTAGCTCCTACACACACACCAAACTTTTTTTTTTTTCTTGTACTTAAGATTTTGACGGAACACACTGAAGGATTTGTTGATATTTAATTCCAAGCCTAATTTATTAAAGTTTTAAGTGAAACAAATGATGCAAAATTTGATTTTCAGTCAGATCTAGTTCACTCAAAAACTTATGAAATCCAAAATCCCCTCAGTACATTTTTTATAACTAATGTGTATTAAATGAACCAAAACATTTATAGCTGGTTCTGTCCCTTTTTCGGATTTAAAAGTCCCAACTATTTGCAATTTTGGCAGTTTTTACACTAAAATGCCTTATTTCTAAATGAGTAAACTACAGGATACGTTTAAAATTGATATCTTTAGCTTTAATATTTTTTCCAATTCACCTGCAGTGCCTTGCCTTAAGAAAACTGTAAAAAGAAACGTGTTCTTTTCTTATGAAGTCGCACTTCTGAGAAGCTTTCAGAAGGGTCAACCAAGGTTACGCTTTGTTTGTGAGAATTCTTTTTCGATCATGTGCTAAATTACAGACGTGGTAAGGAATGTAGACACACTGTATGTAAATGAGACACAAGAAAACAGAAGTTGAGAGCTGTCTTGTAGATTAAGTTGTGACATGCCGAGTACTTGAAGGTTTGAAGAATAATTTGACTGTACACTGTCAAATTAATTCATTTTATTCTATTAAGTTAAAGTAATTACAATTGATATTTAAAAAATCTTGTTTTAAATCATGCATTCATTGTGTAAGATTAAAATACATATGACATTTTAGACCTTTCATTGGATTAACCCAAAAATGTGCAAAAAATTTGACCTAGTTTTCCCAAATTTGACATTTTTTTGTGAAGTTTAGAATGTTTTCTTCCTGGTTGGACGTGGACAGCGGATGTAAAAGGCAGAGATGACAACCGAACTGTAAAAAAGGCCCAAAGCACCTCTAATTTAGAAAATTGTTATTATATGATACATTTTAAAAAATGAACAATGTGAGAAAAATATCAAATTCTGATTTTTCTGACAAGAATTGCGATTAGATTTGTGATTTATATTTCAACGGCCATTTTCTGCTCAAAGTTCAAATTTTAAAGGGCACACATTCTGCTAAAGTTACTTATTTGAACTTTTAACCATGTTCTAACAATGTTCCGTCATCAGAAACATACCTGAAGTTGCATCCAGCTGTATTCTCACTGTTTTTTTGTTTGTTTAAATTTTCATTACAAAATCCGACCCCCTCTGACTGTCAGAAACACTTCCTGCTGAACTTCCTGATTCTGGAACATATTTTCAGATCATCTACGTCACTTATCCAAAACTCTTCTGCTGTTTTAAGTCCTTAAATCACCAGACTCATTCTGAGCATCTCTTCTGTCTAAACACGTTCACTGCTGCTGCTCACCCGCACCATAATGTTTCTTGACGGTTAACTTCAGTACATTGTGTACATCTGCTGGCTGGATGTACTCTGTGTCATTTCACACAGGCTGATAAATCCTCTTTGTTTCAAAACATGAGATGTCAAATTTGAGGTACTCAAGATCATGTTTGAATATTAACAATATGAAAAATGCATAATATTTTTTCATTTAAACACGTCAGGGAGAATCGACAAACTCTGAAATACAGTATAAACAGACTATGTATTTCAGAATGTGTTTGTACAGGTCTAAACTACAAGGTTAGCAGACTTAGTGCAGAATAAGACAGAATATTGTCGTTCATATGGCGGTCAAAAAATTGCGGCCTTCTCAATTGCTGCTTACGTCCATTCAAATTGTGTTTTCAATTTGCTTGTGATTAATCTTGCAGCTCTAGACAACAAATACATTTTGTTAGAGGTGTTTAAACTGTCAGAAAAAACGTGTCCCTTGCGCATAAGTTGTCCCTGAATTTTGGATGTTGCTGCCATCAATACATGTTGTGTATTGATGGCGTAGATGTATTCATTTAAATGGTTCATTTTTCAGACCAGAGTTTGTTTGTTTACCTGACAGTTTCGGCCGCTCAATCGCAATCGTCATCAGAGTGTCATGATGTTGCTGTGATGTGTCTGAGTACGCAGGTTTTGGCGCCGTTTTCCTACTGTTAGAGGCAGAATAACAGCGCCATCTGCTGTCCGACTTCTTCAGGACAGTATTCCATGTGTGGGGGAGTAAAAAGGCCCCCTCGTCCCAGTATATCGTCTTGAGTGCACATTTTCCCATTTCAATTCTCTCCTTAATCCAGCGACAACGTTTGCTTCATCCCTGTCCATAATGTGGTTCTCTCTTTTACAATGATCAAAAATACCCGATTTGAATTGCTCCTGCTCTGCTTTGTGTTTCGCTGCTGTTGTGCACGCCCTCGCAGTTTCTTCACCACATTCTGTCCTTTGCACTGAATGCCCTCCCTGTTTAAAAAAGAACCTTTAAAATATATTTATTGGAACAACCACGTTAACCTCATTCAACGACAGATGGATGATTCCTTTTTAGAACCCTAGTTTGTCATTTTTAAGTTTTTGATTAAAGTTTTTTCCCCCTTCACAAATAGCTACTTAACTAATGAAGTAAAGCTATGATACATATTTACCAGGAGTACTATCCCACCAAACAAAGTCATAATTAGTAAAAGATAAAAAGTCGTATGCACTTTAAACACCAAAACGGTAAACTACCACTGCTGCCTGCACCTTGTATTGACCTATATTCCACCTTAAACACACATGTACACAGCGCACAAAGCTGTCAGTTCAAAGCTCAGTGTGAAAGTGTCAGGTGGGGCGCGTCCTGTCTGCTCACCCCTGGGTGCTGCTCTCCTTTGGGTGCTGCTGGAGACGCGCCACGGCCCATCAGTCAGTGCAGTCAGGGAGAGGCTTTTATTAAAGTCTGTCAGAGGTTCAGAGGTGCGCCGCGGGCCGAGCACACATCAGCGCCGCACTGACATCTTCTTTCATCTTCACCTTTTCTCCTCTTGACAGACACCATTTTGGGTGCCAGTCACTTTTTTTTTTTCTCCCTTTGACTCAAGGCTGTCTCGAAGGCAGGTTTAATCCACTGTATTGTGAGGCGAGTGCATGACAGTTTGGAACGACTGGGCTAAGGTTTCATGTTCAGCTTAAGCAAAACTCACATGGGGGATTATAAAAGGTTGCTTCTTGAAAAGTCATTTGCTCATATCGTGTTCTTTTATGAGTGTAAACAATGCAGCTGAAAAAGATTGTGTTTGTAACCGTAGACTGATAATGGTTGTTGTTGGCGTTGTTGTTGTTGAGTCCTTGAGCACTGAGCAACAATAAGGGAACCATATGTAAAAATCTGTAAAATCACCCTACCACCAATGTTTTTGTAACTAATTAACCCTAAAATGTGGTTCTAAAGATATGGGACAAAATCAACACTTGCGAGATAAAATTCTCTCAACATGGTGCACATGAGTAGAACGATCTTGTGACATTTTTTTCCCCATGTGTTTATTTGGCACGGGCAAGAAATGAGTTGGTGCTGGTGAGTTACACATTTTGACAAGCCGTAGTTCCAAAAAAACAATAATAATGACTAAAAATGTATTGTGAGCTGAACCCACGGGTCGGCTCTAGGCATATGGTGGCCCCTAAACAAGATTTGGATTGTAGCCCACCATTTAAAGTAGAACTAAATAACATTTTTACCTTATTAAACGTCTTCATAAGTCCGTGTGGTGGTTGTAAATGTATTTTCGGGCCGTTTGAAGCCCCCGTCGTTGCCCCCTGCTGTCTGTGAGCGGAAAACCAGCTGCAACATTTCCTGACGCCGACCTGAAGACAACTCTCCTCAGAAACCTTGGCTTTCTTTTTTTTATATTTGGCGACGTTAAATGTTTTTATAGGTGATTAAACTTCTTTATTTGAATAAAAAAAAAGGGGGCAAAAAAAGCTTTTGTTGTCATTTTATTCGGAGTGTACATTCACAATAGACCTGCAGGGGGAGTGCTGTTGCTGAAGTTACTGAGTTCTGCTTTAACACTGTTTAAAAATCCGAGGAGGACTGGTCTGAAAAAGTGATTAAGGATCTAAGCGGCTAATTTATTTATCTAGCAGCATTTACATGTTTGTTTTTAAAATTAGATATAGCCTACTCCTAAAGTAGGAGGGTTTGGGGGGTCCTCACCCAAGAAATTACATGTAATTTAATTTAATTTTAACTCATTATTTGAATTGGATAGATTATCATAGGCTCATTATAATGAGTTTTATGTTGTCTTTAAAGATTGGGGATTTAGTGTGGAGGATGTTTTGTACATAGATTTTGACAGGACATTTTATCCAGTCTTTATTTTGGGGATGTGTTTTAAGATTAAGCAACTTGACTTGTGTGTGTGGTTTGGATCAATTGTTGAAGATTCTCAGTCCATCAGAGCACGTGGCCCCCCTCGCCATTATGGCCCCTAAACATCGTTTATACCAGGGGCTGGCTCTGCCTGAACCCATCATTTATTTAGAAAGTCTGTCAAAATCTCTTCTTGTCTCATTCTCATGGATATGATCTCGTGTCTCGTCTTTTGAATTGTGTCGTGTTCCATCCCAGTGTGATACCATGTTTCACTCATCATTTACTCAGGCTGTAGCTATCATTTCCAGAAAATCCCTGCACACTGTGGAGGCCCCTCAGATAACGCTTCAAATTTTATTTCCCTAACAAACACACAAACACTTCTAGACTTTACTTTTTTCTTGCAGGCCAGGCTTAAAGTGTATATATGATAGGTTAGATCAGTAGTTCCCAACCTTTTTTCTCCCAGAGACCCATATTTTACCCGTTTACGTGGTTAGAGACCCAATCATCCTTCTCCTACCTAGGAAGCTACTGTCTTTGAAGAAAAAATATAATTATATATATATATATATTATATAAAATTTAAAAGTTAATAAAGAATTCTTCAAATAATTAAGAAGTTAACATAACAATAATGATTATAAAATACTTAATATAAGCAATTCAAATTAATTTACAAAATCTAGTTCCGACCTCTTTTCTAAAAATTCCTGGGGACCCCTCAGAATCATTGGGGACCCAAATTTGGGTCCCGACCCCCAGGTTGGGATGACTGGGTTAGACGACACATTTCAGTAAAACGTAGCAAACATGATTATATTTAAGATTTGACCCATTTACCCCCAGTTTGACAGTTGTAATGTTTATAATTGTACTTCCTGGTTGGACATGGACAGCAAATATGACATAGTTAGAGGTAATTCCACAACTGTTACCTAGCAACCATTTTGAAAAAAAAAAAAAGAGCCAAAATCCATATAAATTACACAATAGTCATGATTTGACGAATACCTATACTTGATGACGACTTTATTTTGTTGAATGACCTTTTTAAACTGTCAAAAAGGTTTGTCAGTCGTCTGCAAATTGTCCCTGTATTTTCAATGCCACGTCGCTTCTTGATGACATCACAGAGGGATTCCATTTTAGAACTCTGCACCACTTCCTATAATTTTAAACTTTTATTTTTCTAAACGTATTCACAAACTTCACAAACATAAAACTATTCCACCAAAGTCACAATTAGAATATATTGAGAACCTGTCATACTGACTTTAAGTACGTTTATTTAGCACATTGTCTTTGTTATCCAGCTAAGTTTGAACACACGGACTTGTGAAACCTGGGGATTGATTTGATTGAACTTATTGTATTGTAATGATATTAAAAATGGGACTTTCATGTACCAAGATATAAGCCTATATAAATAATGTAGCTATTGAACAGGATGTGGAGGGCATAGGGATCAAACTGGCTCATACATCTCTAATGCCGTGCCAAATGTTGAATGATTTGAAGGTGTGACACTGTTTGATGTAGAAATACTTAAGTTCATAATTGTGGGCACCTTTTGGCAGAAGAAAACTAGCATCTGCTAAACTATGAATATATGAGTATCACGAGATACACCAGACACTGTGTTTGTTATTAAGAAGCTGATTGCGGTTTATTTTATTTGATTTATTTGACTAGTAATTAAACAGAAGATTGATGGTGCAATTAGGTTCTGTAACACGTCTGAAGTGTCACATAAGTTTCAAAATGATATAATGCAGGAGATTTTGTTTTGTTATGTTATTACTTTGTTGTCTTATTCCCATGGTTAACTAAGAATATTACAACAATGTATATATTATTTTACAGTGCAGTACTGAAAAGCTGAAAAATGATGTGTAAAATTGTATAAATGTTCAGGGCAGTTTTTGAATTTAATGTTTATCATGAATGTGATGATGTGGAGCTCATGATTTTTATGTTGTCTTATTATATCATTTACATTACAAATTATGTGGTAAGCATTTAATTTATATTTTAGATATTTAGATGAAGGAAGCCGGGGGAAGTGTTTGGGGTGAAGGAAACATCATTTTCACTAAATAATTCCGGAAAAACAAAACATCTTACTTTGACGTTTATTGAGATTGGTAACTGTCTCAAACCACATGGGCTTGACCTGTGGGGTGCCCCAAGGGTCAATCCTGGGACCCCTTCTGTTCAACCTCTACATGCTGCTGTTAGATCAGTTAATACGCAGCACTAATGTGTCTTATCACAGCTCTGCAGACGACACTCAGATCTATGTCTCACTGACGGCAGGTGAATATGGACCAGTGGATTCACTCTGTCACTGCGTCAACAGGTCAGCGTGTGGATGCAAAACAACTCTTTCCAGCTGAACTCAGACAAGACTGAAATCATCGTCTTTGGCAGAAACAAAGAGAAAGTGTCAGCGTCACCTCCAGTCTCTCGCTCTGAAAACTACAAATCAAGTTACAAATTTGATGGGAATTATGGACTAAGACTTGAATTTCAACATCTACATCAAATCAATAACATCAGCAACTTTTTAACATCCAAAAAACATAACATCTAAACCAGACTTGGAGAGACATCAATGCATTTATCTCCACTTACGGCCAGCGCAAAACAACCTACTTTGTCTTAAAAACGAACAAACAAGTATTATTTATAATTATTATTACCACCACCAATGCGTTTTACAGCGTGCAATGTGTCAAATAAACCCTGTGCGGTTTTGCTAACGGCCCTATCACCGCTGTTTTTTCTCACAAATGAATTACATCAACAACGCAAGCCTGACTGAAGAAAACCAGCTCCGCTCTCCCAGCAAACCCGCCTTGCGATTTTAATCACGTCCAAATGATTTATTTAAACGTCGACGCAGGTGTCACCTCGCTTCCTCTCATTTCTCAAATTGTTTGTGTTCTTTTCTGGATGATAAATGTATCTTCAGACGAGCTCAATATGACTAATTATGTCTGAAATATCAAGACCAGATGTGGAGCTGAAGGCAGATGAGAACAGACAGCCAAAAGCCCTGTTTCACTGGGACATAACACAAAGTAGTTAGTGTTCAAAATGTGTGTTAGCACTGTCAGCTATCATATGGGATTTGTCTACAAGCCTACACATAAAACTATCACCGATAAAAACAAATCAACATAAAGTAATAAAGTTATGTCAAAGATTGAAATAGTGCAATATTAGAAAGTTTTTTTTACAATTATGTATGCCGGGGTAATCTTTAGAGTTAATAAATGTGTACATTTTCGATGGAGGGGACACAACCTGCTTGCCTCAATGGAGATGTTATTGCGCTGCCTGGAATATTCCACACTATGTCATTAACCTTATCCAGCAATAAACACCTGCATTAGGGTAAGTTTGATTAGTGGCACCTCCGCGGTACTGCAGCCCAAAGAGCACACAGTGTTTCTTGTGAAATCACTTCTTGTCTTCAGCTGACAAGGCACCCACAGCTTTCACACGGGTGAGGTTTTGTGGGGATTCCTCTGTAAGAAGAACAAAACAGCAGGAGGTGTAACAGCAAAAAGGTCAGTTTTGCATTTAATGACCTTTTAATATTGGTGTCTCATCTTTATTATTTTTTCAATTAGATCATATCCACTTAAATGTTCGATTTTCATCCCCCTTTTCCTCATTCTGCTCCTCCTTCAGTCGTAAATACTCACCAGTTGACTTCTATGTGACCCTGTGCTCAAATAGACCCTTCCAGAGTTTGTAAACAAAACACTGCATTCCACTTGCCAGGTACCATTCCAAGTGTAATCTCTAATGCATTTACAATGGGAGAGTTAGCGTTAGCCTCCAAACATCATAAAATATGAAAACCCAGGGTTGTTTTGGCGACTGACAACCACTCGACCACACGTGAGAAACACCAGAGCAGTTAGAAACTATTACCTCGTGTAGAAGTGTTTAGTGTGGATTGTAACTGTTAAAGATTTGCGCAGAAATTAGCACACATGCTAACAATCTTTTAATAAACATATCTGAAATCTGATGTTATTCTAGACAGTAATGCTCCAAAAACACAGCGGGACACAACAATTTGTCAGTGTTTTGTTTCACCAAGCAGTACAAATCTTTCAATAATATGTAAACTTTAGAAATGAGCGGTGGAAGTTATATTGACCGTTATTACTTGTTCGCAAATATGATAAACAAATAAACAACAATCTGGTGTCTGCGCTGTTCATGGATGACAAAATTACAGTTTTTGATGTGCTTTCTTAATCAAATTAATATGACAGAATGCTGTGGCAAGTGCACAGCTGTTCTAAACACATCACTTCTGGAAGGGGCGATTTACCGGTATCCTTTTTTCTGTTCTTTTTCTTGCTAGGACACGAAACAGGTCAGCGACACAAGGATCAGTTTTAGGCCTATTTTATTTTAGCATAATTCACCTGTCAGACTGTTGTTATGATGTAAACAGCTCAATGGAAATATCTGTCACATTTGACCCTTTTTGACTCTGATGTTAAGCTGTTTATCCATATTTCAGTTATATTTGCGCTGTGCCGCCCACGTTTGACCTGGTAATTACTCATTTAGTTATTTGTACCGTACAAAGTCCACAAAGAAATATTTTTCCGTTCTGTTTCTGCTTCTTAAATGCTTATACCAAGGTTGAGTAGTGATTTATGTTGAGGGTGAAAACAGCCTCATGTTTCCTGTTGTCCTCCCTCAAAACTAAGATAAAACAGGGCTAAATCAGCTAATCCCTTTGTAAACAACTTATAAACATCAACAGTATCACTCAAACATATTCAATGGCAGGGCGAGGTGTTGTCCTTGGGTAGTTCTCATCCATCTGGTCTCTTTAGTCCTTTCTCTTCCTCCAGTCACTGCATCTCTGGGTTCCTTCATCTTGTCCATCCTTTCCTCCAGATTGGAAACTTTATTCTCCAAGACATATGACTAAACACAGCACAGTGAATCTCAAATGCAGTAGAAACAAAAAATATCTGTTTTAGTATAGTCATTTGGATAATATTTATTGTCAATAGTTCAATGGTACCAGCTGTGATACAGATTCTTGCATAGACGGCAAAGAAAACTATTTAACTATGGCCATACGGGCTTGAAGAGAAAACCGTGGTAAAATATAGCTTGTGTTGAACCTCCCTTCCGCATGTGTTTCTGCTCTAAACACCGGTGTGCATGGTGAGAAGTTCCACAGAACAGGTCATAAATCTAACATGCTGATGGCCTGTTTTCCTCCTTTATTTCACTCAACACCTCACTCCATTCATCCCTCACCCCCCTTCCCACTCCCAAAATCCTGCTCCACTCCAAGGTTGATCCACTGCCCAGAAACTGCAACCAGACTTCACAAAAAAGTCTTTAAAAACCCAGATAAATTCCACCCTTTTTTACGTTTTAATCTCTGACAAAATGTACTTTTTCTTGATTTATGTCATTCTTTATTTCCGCTTCTCGTCAGAAAGTCTTGGATCGGGTCAACTTAAGTGGGAAGTGATTGGTGTTCCTCCATCTATTGGCTCAAACTGCGATAATGTTCGGAGCTGGAGCCAGGGTGGAAAAAAAAAAAAAGAAATGAGAAATGAAAAATCTGCCGTCCCCGTTGAAGAAAAGAAAATCAAAAAAGGCCCTGCAGGAACATAGCTCGCTCTGACACCTTGACAGTTTGCCATGAGTGACGTCTGATCTGTACAAATTTCAGGACTAATAAATCTACCTGTCAGAGCGGGCGACTTGAAAGCTTCGAGGCCCCGCGGCACGGCTTAAACACAAGTCGTGTTGATGAAATTCTGTAGGCTGGAGAATTACGGCTGTCAGAAAAACGCCCACATCAAACCGGAGTCCTTGGCTTGGCTCCTTCTCTCCCTCTTCTCTCTCAACACTCTGCCTCTCCCTTCAGACGACTCACTCCCTCCTCTCGCTTCCTTGTGCTCTTTCTCTCAACGTTCGGAAAGTGAAACATAGGCGTCCTTTCAGGGTGTTTCGGAGGCCTTCATTACATCATTTTGACACCCCACAGGCCGTGAACAGAGCGCGTACAGTAGCCAACAACCACATTCTAATATGGGTACTATAAACATGTATTGTGTTATATGCATGGGGCCTGTCAAACATACGAGGTCAAACGGGTTTGCTTTGGTTATATAGAACAGAGTGGAAGGAACCTCTGCTTCCTGTTCCTGCAGTCAGTCTTGAAAATCTACACTGTTTTAAATAAGTGAATAGATTTTTGTTTCTGCAACACAACATAAAGTAAGATTTTGTATTGCAGTGTGTTACCTTGCCTCTAGAGGTCAGTAAATACATCCATCCGCACCTTAAATGCAAACTTTCGGAACATAATGACCTTCGTAACACTTTATAATACCAACATTTTTGAGAGCTTCAATAAAACATGAACAAAGACTTAATTCTTGACAGTATGATTCACAGAAATAGTTTATTAAGAATGAGTCAATCTTTGTAACAACTTGAGTAATACTCTAACCCTACCTTCTAACTGGAACCTCATAATTTTATAAAACCTACAATGTCCTTTTCTGAGTCCCCTAACCTTTACTTACTGGCAAAGAAATAGTATGATATGCCCTGAAGAAGGTGAAATGCGGCCGGGTCCCCTGCTGCATAAATGCTTTTATCAGAGTGCCTTGGACTCTTGACCCTCATGCGCTACATCAAAGGGTACTTTTTGGTCTTTCAAATCACACGTCTTTGAAGAGCTCCTGATTTTTATATCACTGGAACCTGAAGCGTTCCTAGTCTTGTTCTTACGTTTGTGAAAAGGAAATAGTTGGGTTTAATCTGTTTTTGTTATTGGTCTATATTGCACTGCAAAAATAATGTTCATTCAACCCAAATAAAGTATTTATATGCTTGTCTGACTAAATTAACCTCATTAAAATGAACTTCACGTAATGTAATATTAAGTCTTACTTACAACATGACGTCAAGAAAGATTATCTTGAACATTTTTGTACCTGTATGTGCATGTATTGATCGAGGATGTTTTGACTGAAATAGTGTGAATGATTAGTTGTTAAAATGGTTAAAGATAAGTAGTTGAATAAACTGTTTATTGACTAATTTGCTCAAATCAATGTAATCAACATTCAAATAACCAACATTCTCTGAAAATGTTTGTAATTTAAGGGGCTAGACATGATTTTTACTGAGTGAAAATGAGACCACGTCGCTTTCGCTGCATCTATTTATGGAGCCTTTTATTTTACAAGAAGCAGGAAGTGCGTTGTTAGCATGCTAATGTTTTTGTGGCTTTACCTAGAACAGCAAATCTCACTCTGAGCTCAAACAGTCGTGAAAAGTGTTTATAAACTCATGACGGTGAATATTTAGGATGCTTTGCCTGCATTAGGAAGGTGAGTGCATGTGACTGCTGTAAAGACGAGAGCAACTAGTTCTGTTTTTTTTTTCTTTTCAAAACAATAAAAATCAGGTCCAGCGCCTTTATTTGAAACTAAATGAATCATTGCATTTCATTACCACCAGAATAACCCAGCCACCTTTTGACTTCCTGAAATGTGGAAACTCCTGATTTCACAAGATGCCGTTTTACATGTGTGTCGTTTACATACCAAAAGCCCTATAAATCAAGCACTCAGCAGCGCCCTCCTCCTACTCTCACATCCTCCTTGTGCCCCCTCTTTCAACACATTTATTCTTGTTTATCTTTGATCCGAATGACTCCTTTCAACCCCAACCGACGCGCCCAGTTAGCGATAAATCATCTTTGTGTGTTTGGAAACTGATTTCTACTATAAATGTTTCGAGTTAGACTGCTCTTCAAAGGCGAGTTAAAAGTTCACTCAAGACCTGGGGCTAAAGGGTAGTCATAAATGTCAAAAGATGTGGCTTTCCACGTCGAAGGTTGTGTCCCTTCCTGGTGAACTGTGATCTTTCATTGACAGTTGAGGAGGTTATTAATAGACCCTTTAAAAGTTTGTAAACCAAAATATTCTAAATTCTGGAATGGAGGCAAAAGTGAAGTGTGTGCGATAATGTGAATTCACTGGAGAAACTGGGATTTAACCTCAGAATATCACAATATTTTAAAGATTTTGGAAAATGAGTGACATCAGAGCTGATTTAAACACATTTATTATGGTATTTTACATGATTATGATGAACTGTTTGCGTTTTTGATGATGGAAAGTCCAGATTTTTTTATTTAACTGGACAAAAAATGGCAGAAATGATGAACGCACAATAGTTTTTCATTGTATCTACAGATATATCACATACTTTACCGTAAATTATACTTTTTATGAAGCTCAAATACAATTTTAAAACTAGAAAACAGTATATTGTCCATCCTTTGTAATAGAAGAGCAAACTAGCTGACGTTCCTCCCCTGGGAATTCTAATTTGTTGTTTTTTCCCTCACATAACTTAAAACCATTAGTATTTGTATCTGATGTGAGTGAATTATTGAAAATGAATTACAGTCTGCTTCATTTTACCTCCATTCCAGAATTTTGATGACATAGAATTTTAAAGGGTCAACAGGAGCTTTCTAATTCAGATGTGTCATTCATTTGTGGGAGAGAGGTGTCAGCGATAGAAAATGAATAAAGTGAAAGCCAATGGAATCGTAGCAGGGGCTCGGACAGGGTTTGAACAGGATTTCGTGTGGCTGACGTTCACCTCAGAACTTGTCAGGTATGATTCACTCTTCACAGCCTCTGCCCTTATCAGATATGAGAAATGCATATTATTCTGTATTAGTCATTTGCCCAACCTCTAATTGTTCATTATTTTAATATTTTGTTTGTGAATTTGACATTTTATTTAACAGGAATGTGGTTGAAGGGCCTGTACCTGATTTTTATTTACTCTAGTTAAGATAAATTCTCTTTACATCACACATTGTTTGATAGAAGCAACTTTATGGAAAGACAATGGGTTTGTAATGTGTAATCTGTGCATATTATAAATGTATTTTGTTAGGAAAAAACTAGTGCAGAAGCGTTTGCCAGGGTCACCTCTTTTCAGCCAATCGGGCATATTGTAAGGCACAGGCTTTTAGTAAGGAGAGTAACTATATGGAAACAACTGCATAAGACTATTCCAGACAGTCGTTTCTGAGTCATGGTGCAATATTGTGTGAAAGGAAGGGCTAAGTGGGCGGGGCTGACAGTTCAAACTAAAACATCTTCCTGTCTCATGGTTCAAAATTAGGCACAGGCCCTTTAATGTTCACCACAACTTTAATATGGATTAGCTAACGTGGCTACATTATTTTCATGTTGCATCAACATAGCTGTACCCAATTTTTGTTCATGTTGAGCAAAATGAGTCTCTCCCTTGTACATAAAAGCAGCTCTAGGGTCAAAATGAGACCACTGTGTGCTGTCTGCATCATATAATGAAGCGTTGTAGCTGCACATACTATTCCAAAATAGCTATTAAATAAATGCTTTAACAAAGGTAATGACAACAGCTGCTAATTAAACTCTGGAAGTGTTTTTATTTTATTTTTGTCACAGATTTTTAGAAGAAAAAAATAAATGATTCGCCTTTATTTTTGAGGTGGAGGGAGCAGGAGAGAAGTAATGCCATAATTTGGAACTTAAATTAACTTTTGTTGTTTACTATTTACTTTTAAATATTTGGTCAGAGTTGGTTAAAACGTGTGAATAAGACTGATCCAGCAAATCTAACAACGACAAGCGTTTCATCGTTCATCCAAACAGAGCTCTTCATTCTCAAAATGCTGGACTATTGTTAGTCCCCAGAGTCTCTAAAAGCACAGTAGGAGGTCGAGCATTTAGCTACCAAGCTCCTATGTTATGGAACCAGCTCCCTGTTCATGTAAAAGAGGCCGACACAGTCTCTACATTTAAGACCAGGCTCAAAACGTTCCTCTTTGAAATAGCTTATGGTCAGGCCAGTTAGGAACAGAAATAAAAACCTACAGTTTTAGCTATGCTGCCCTTGGAGCAATTCTGCTGGGGGAAGTATGGCAGCTTGAACACTATCCTCTGGTTCTTCTACTTTACCTATCAACAATATTTAATATTACTTCAACTGTAGTCTGTTCATTGCTGTTCACATGTTTCTCTTTCTCTCCACTTCCCCCGGGGAGTGGAGACTGTTTCAGGCACTGCGGCGGCTCCAGTGACGACCCCCACCCCATCTGTCTGGAGGATCGATCTCTACACTGGACGATCTATGCGCCACCCGCCTGGAGGAACTCCCTCAACCCTGGATTAGCCACACCTCGTCTGCCTGGACGAACTCCATCTACTTAGATTAACTGTTCCTCATCTCCTGCTGGAGAATCTCTCTACACTGGTGGACTGCTCCTCGTCCGCCTGGAGGAACTCTTTAAAGCCACCTCCCTCTTGAGTGGTTCTGGTTCAGTCCAAGTGGATGTCAGTCCTAGTTCATCTGCAGCCTGTCCGTCCGTGGGAGTAGGATCTCTCCTTCACTGTGGTTCTCCCCGAGGTTTCTACTTTTTCCCGTGGGGTTTTTTGTAGTTTTTCCTCGCCGCGAAGGAGGGTCAAAGGACAGGGGCATTCTGGGACAGTTATCTGAACTGGTTTTACCTGTGGCCCATCGAGGCAACTGTTGTTGTGATTTTGGGCATTATAAAAATAAATTGATTTGATTTGATTTGATCGTTCGACAACCGGGAAGTGTGCTGTTAGCATGCTAGTTGTTGTTAGCTTTACCATGATGGCAAAACTCCAGTCTGGCCTCTATAAGTTGAGGAAACTCATAATGATGAATAATTAGAATGCTAGGAATGTGCTGGAAAAGTGAGGAGTAAGTTTGGACCCATGCAAACGGTATAAAATGAATGAACTAATTCTGTTTTGCATGTTTTTTAGACAGTAAAACTCACCTGCAGCGCTTTTAAACTTACAGCTTGCATTATTTCATGATGGAAAAACACCAGTGTGACCAGGGTCAACTCTTTGCAGATCTGATCTTCATGAAGCTAGATGAGTACAATGCCATGTAACATTCCAGGCAAACACACAATATCTCCACAGAGGCGAAGAGGTAACTGAACTTCCACCAGAGAACTAACACCTGTAAATGTAAAACGGCACAGGCCACAGCATAGCAAGGCAATCAAGTCAATGCTCATACACTTTATTTCTTGGAATATCTGAAGAATATGAAAAGTTAAGCAGAGACGGAGGAATTGTTGTCAAAACCAATTTGAGTTTGAAAGAATTTGGATTGTGCTGGAGATGGATCAAAACAGAGCCAAAGAAAATAACTTGGTAGTAGGAAATACATCATTTAAAATCATACATGATTTGAAACTTAAAAGAAATGACATATTTCAAGTCAGCATACAAAGGACAGTTATTTCAATCTATTTCAATGCTTACTTTCAGACTCCAGGTCCAAATATTGGTTGTATTTCTGCACAATTCTATCCAGATATGGGACTGGTTTGGGTGAAATTTGACTATGACTGATACTGTTAGTTAAAGGTGCACTACGCAACTTTTCTTCCAATTGATTCTTCTGGAATGTTTTGCAGTATGGCATTAAAGTTATCTACCCAGCATTCGTTCGTTTATAGATAAAAAACACTTTGAAAAACATCAAAACTCACCATTCTCCACAGATTTGACCTGTAACTTGACCTGGAGGCGGCAACTGATCATCTCCATGGATGTTGTTGGGAAGTGACTGTATTCTAGTACACATTAATTACTCATTCACTCTGTTATTCATTCAGGATGCAGTTACTTTCTCAAAATCAGACGTTGCGGTACCTGTTTATGTAATTTACCATTCTATATTGGCAGAATACTTACTTGGTAGATATGTACAGAGCACAGGAGGAGGACTGGTGCAGCTGCAGATCTAAACCTGGTGAGCTCCAGGCTGAGGGAGCAGCAGCAGCTTTAAAGATGGGGATGGAGAAGTGAGGTGGAAGCACGACAGAGAAGGGGCCACCAAAGAATGAGGAAAGCAACGTCAGGAGAAACGGGCACAGACGGAACAGGACGGAGAGCACCACGAAGAGATTTCTCCAGGGCACATATTCAACATCAACAACAGCTTTAAAACGTTAATCAACAGTTAACAACCTGCATTTCAATCATTACTGCATTTATTAGCGCGAAACAGACCTGAAAAAGGCTCAAAATCACCTTTTTATTACGTAAAGTGTCGCTCTGGAGCAAGCCCCAAAAAAACACAACTGACTTTCAAAACTGTTCAAGCAACTTTCCAAAAAAAAGACGCCGTTATAAAGAAGTAGGCTCGACAATCTGTGGCCGAGGCTTACGTAATGCAATGTAACTGTATGCAACTGTGTAATACCTACTACATATCTACACCTCTGCCATGTTGTATCTGTATTATCAGCTTGTATCCTCACTAAGCCTTTCAAAAATCCAACCCGACTTTGATCCCGCCCTCGTCTTTTCCCCCCAGCGTCAGATCACATAAGGCAGCCACAATAGACGTATATCTTTGTTGATTAGCCCCATTTACACTACACACGGCCTCTGGAGCAGCCTGTCAGACCGGCGCTTGTCAATCACTGCTATCACCGCTGGGAGCCCACTTTGATTGACAGCTCGTGTGATCTTTTCCCCCGCCCAGCCACCTCCGAGACAATGGGTCCCAGTGCAATGAATCAGCAATACAAAGATAACAGCACTCTCCGAGCCAGAGGAGGGCAATCAACATGCAAACAGGGAGGACTGGTGAAAGGTCACTGCTACTGTAACATGGAAGTCTTGGATTCGAGCGAAAGTTCAGTCCTGGTTCACTTCTGGTCTTTGACTCAATAAGGACTAGGCAAGGCAAGGCAAGGCAAGTTTATTTGTAGAGCACAATTCGTACACAGGGCAATTCAAAGTGCTTTACATAAACAGGAAAAATTGCATTAAAATCACAAAATACAAAAAGACACACAGAATCATTTTAAAATCATTTTAAAATAAAGTGCTTTAAAAGAGAAGAGTGCAGATAGATCTTTCAGTCATATGCACGTCTAAAGAGAACTGTTTTTAGCCTGGATTTAAACATTGTCAGAGTGGATGCCTGTCTCACATCTTCAGGGAGACTGTTCCAGATTTTAGCTGCAAAAAACTGAAATGCTGATTCCCCATGTTTAGTCCTGACTCTAGGCACCTGCAGGAGGCCGGTCCCTGAGGTCCTCAGAGTACGAGATGGTTCATACGGCACTAACATGTCAGAGATGTACTTTGGTGCTTGGCCGTGGAGAGACTTGAACACAAGCAGAGCTGCTTTAAAGTCAATTCTCTGAGCCACAGGAAGCCAGTGCAGAGACCTGAGCACAGGACTAATGTGATCGTACTTCCTGGTTCTTGTCAGACCCGAGCAGCAGCGTTTCTGGATGTACTGCAGCTGTTTTACAGCTCGTTTGGAGAGGCCAGTGAACAGGCCGTTGCAGTAGTCTAACCTACTGGAGACAAATGCATGGATAAGTCTCTCCAAGTCTGGTTTAGACACTATACCTTTAATTTTGGCAATGTTTTTTAGGTGGTAAAAGGCTTTTGATGTTATTGATTTGATGTGGCTGTTAAAGTTCAGGTCTGAGTCCATTATTACCACCATAATTCTAACTTGATTTGTCGGTTTTAGAGCGAGAGACTGGAGGTGACTGCTGACACTTTCTCTCTGTTTCGCGCCCAAAGACGATGATTTCAGTCTTGTCTGAGTTTAGCTGAAGAAAATTGTTTTGCATCCACAAGCTGATCTGTTGGATGCAATGACAGAGTGAATCCACTGGTCCATATTCACCTGCCGCCAGTGAGACATAGATCTGAGTGTCATCTGCGTAGTTGTGATAAGACACATTTGTGTTGAGTATTAACTGACCTAAGGGCAGCATATAGAGGTTGAACAGAAGGTCCCAGGATTGACCCTTGGGGCACCCCACAGGTCAAGCTCACGTGGTCTGAGACACCGTTACCAATCTCAACAAAGTACTCTCTGTCCTCAAGGTAGGACTTCAACCAATTTAGGGCAGTGCCAGTGATGCCCACCCAGTCCTCTAGTCTATGTAGGAGGATCCTATGATCGACAGTGTCAAAAGCAGCGCTCAGATCTAACAGAATTAAGACTGAGGCTTTGCCCGCCAGTGTTCAGGCGGATGTCATTTGTCACCTTGATAAGAGCAGTCTCAGTGCTGTGATGAGGTCTAAACCTGACTGGAAAACATCAAATGAGTTGTTTATTAAGAGGAAGTCAGTGAGCTGTTGGTAAACAACCTTTTCGAGGACTTTGCCTAAAAATGGCAGATTTGAGATGGGCCGATAATTTTTCAGTTCTGAGGCATCAAGACTGCTCTTCTTTAAGAGAGGCTTAATGACCGCAGTTTTCAAGGCCCTTGGGAATGTTCCAGATTGAAGCGACATGTTAACTATGTGAGTGAGTGGTGTTAACAAAGTGCTCAGAACAGACTTTAGAAATCTGGTGGGTAACACATCGAGGCAGCATGTACAAGAACTCAGACTGGTGATGATCTCTTGGACAGTTTTGTCAGTTACAGGCGCAAACTGAGTCAGCTCTAAATGTGTAGGTGGTTTTAAAGTTATTATTTTGCACTGTGGAATTTATGGCATTTTTAATGCCCTGAACCTTGTCATTAAAGAATACTGCAAACTCATTGCACTTAGCTGTGGAAATTAGTTCTAATGGCAGCAGAATTGAGGGTTTGTTAGTCTGTTTACTGTTGCAAACAGAGCCCGCGAGGGATTACTGCAATTTCCAATTATTTCAGAAAAAATCCTTCCCTTGTTTTATAAAATGAGGTTGTACATGTACAACCTTTCTCTATAAATCTCTTTATGAATCTGGAGCTTTGACTTGCGCCATTTTCGCCAGCCTGCGCACTCCCCTTTTCTGTGCCCTGACTGACTCATTATTCCTCCATGGCGCCTTCTGCTTATTTTAACCATTTTAACCTTCATAGGAGCAATGGTGTCCAGAACATTCAAGATATTAGATGTAACAGAATTTAAAAGTTGTCAACATTTGAACATGATGGATTTTCAAAGTTTATCATTTCAATGAAGAGCGCACTTGTGCTGTCATTTATGTGTCTCCTCCGAACAACTGCAGGACCAGTCGGTGATTTGGGAATAACAGACAGGTCAAAGAAAACACAGAAATTATCAGACAGTGCCACATCGACCACACTGACGTTTGAAATATTAACCCCTTTAGTAATTAGCAGATCCAGAGTGTGTCCTCTGCTGTGAGTGGGGCCACTCACATGCTGAGTAAGACCAAAGGTTTCAAGGACAGCATCAAGCTCTTTAGCGTTTCTGTCGCAAACATTATCCACGTGAATATTGAAATCACCTGTAATGACCAAACCGTCAAAGTCTGTGCATACAACTGAAAGCATCTCAGTAAAATCATCAATAAAACCTTGGCAGTGCTGGGGAGGCTTGTACAGGACAATGTAGAGTATGGAGGGAGACTGTTTTAGCTCCATTTTAAAAAGATAAATACTCAAATGATGAAAACACCCCAAAAAAACAACCTCTGGGTAACTATTTTATCTCTAAAAACTGCACAGACACCTCCACCCTTTTTGTTGTCGCGTGTTTCAGATTCAAACTTGAAGCTCGGTGGAGTCGCTTCTATTAGAACTACATTCCCCGTGTTTTTGTCAAGCCATGTTTCAGTTAAAAACATAAAATCAAGATTATAAGAAGATATAAAATCATTAATTAAAAGTGATTTGTTACATATTGATCTGAGATTTAGTGAAGCAAGTTTCAGATTGGTTTCATTGTGACTGGGACGTTATCTTTTCACAGGGAATATGAATTAAATTTCTAAGATTGACAGTCTAACTGTCCTTCTGTTCTCCAGTCTGTGTGGACGTGACTACAGATATAACACAGGGCCCCGGGTTTGTTTGACCATTTTCATGACCATAAGTCCCGGCAAGCGCTGAGACCCACTACATCCTAGCTATGGGAGATAACAGTTCTGGGGGGAGGTGGGGGAGGGCGGCGAAGGGGGAGACCTGGAGGAGGTTTGGGAAAAGGCTGAGTGGGGAGAGCTGGGAGGGCTTTGGGTGATGGACCAGGTGAAAGGCAAGGGGGTGGAGGTGCAGGTCGTTTTTTTGGTGAAGCAGGAGAGTTGAAGCTCCTGGGTGGTATGAGTGGGCACAGCTTTGTACGGGGAAGAGTTCCGCATTGTTGACATCAGAACTCTTGATCTTGCTAAATTAGGTGTGAGTGGAACCATCTTTACTCCTGATTTGATCAGACTTTCAAAATGGTTGGGAAGGTCCCTGGGTGAAGGTGGAGATGAAAGGGAGAGTGATGATTGAGTGGGAGTAGATGTTGCAGGGGGGACCCAGGACTGGTCTGAGGGTAGGGGTGGTGACAGGGCAGCTGCTGGGCCTGTCACTGACCGGTCCATTGCCTGTGATGAGGACCCCGAGGGAGGGGGGACGGATGTTGAGCTTGAACCCTTCACTGGGGGCGGTGGAGATCTTTGTGGTGCTGCAGCTGATGAGCTCTTTACTGGAGGCAGTGTAGGTGATTTTGGAGCAGCTGGAGCTGAATCCTTTGCTGGGCCTGGTGGAGCTGCTGTTGATAAATCCTTTTGTGGAGTCGGCTGTTTTGTAAGTGCCTTGCGTGAAATTGTTTGGTTTGCTCGCTGTAGTTTGGCTTGACCTAGTTCTGTTTGAGACCTCTTTTTATTGAGTTTAGTCACTATGTAACTCCGCCACCTGCTTGACTCCGTGAAGATGATTTAGCTTTACTTGGAATGTTCCACAGTATGGCATTAAACTTATCGTTCTTCCTGTAGATAAACAGGTAATACCTTCAGGCCGAGTTAAAGGTCAAATCTGTGGAGAGGCGACCCAGCTCACAGCAAGATTTAGTTTTTCCAATGTATTTTGAGCACTAAAACACAATGAAAAATAGATGCTAAATGGACAAGTTGAACAATTTCACGCAAGGCACTTTTAAAAGTTTGGTTCTTGGTTGATTATTGGTTCAGATGTTTTAGTCCTAGTTTAGTTCTTGATTTAATCTGGTTTAATTACCACTTTGCATTGGTGGTTATGCTAGTACAAGTCATTTTTTTACAATGTATTTTTTCCAAAATTACGATAACGTTAGGTTCATGTACAGATAATTTGGTTAAATTAGGTCTTTGGAGCAGGTAAGCAAACTGGGTCTCAGCAGATTTGCGTCTGAGGTTCTAACTTTGTTCATAGTAAATCTATTGATTTTGGTTCTGCTTGATCAGTCTTTTGGGGGCATGTTCTCTTTTGGGAAACCAGCTATTAGGACCATTCGGACAGCGCTCAATTCTCGCTGTGCATCCTCTCTAACTTCTTGCACGGCTTGCATGTCCAGATCCAGGGACCTCTGGCTCTGACACGGTGCCCGACCAAACTCCAAATGGATATCACGCTGATGAGACAAAAGAATGCGTGATGTTTTGCCAACCAACTCTTAAAGGTGTCCAAAGTAGTGCTCAGAACTACTTCAGTTGGTAGTTGGTTTCTTTCTGGTACAGTTTTTATACTGGGTCATGTTGGCTTTCAAAGTCCAATGGATCTGGTTCAGTTAGTTTAACAGGTTAAGATCTATTGTTTAGGCTTGTTTTTCCAATGTTCCCTCCGTACAAAGTAATGCATAAAGATTCTACTGTGCCATACAATTCTTTCAAAAGCCATTTAAATGCCATTTAAAGTAAAAATTGATGACATGACCTACATTTAATTGACAAAGCAATGCTACAACACTGTCAATCATGTTTGCATCCACATGCAAATACCCCATGGCCCTTTAAAAAGCTCTTGAATGCTGACCAATCTATGAACCATCTCGCTTAGCTCGATGCCTGACTGAGAATTGACCTGCTTGAGCTAACACACTCAACTTCACTAAAGCCTGTACCTTCGTGACCCCCTGAGTGACCTCGAAATGACCCTCTGCCCCTAAGCTTAGGTCAGATGCCCCTCCTTGACTGCCCCCCTCCCTCCTCTCTTCCATCTTACCCCCGACACACCTGGTTTTCATTGCTCGCATTTCACTTTCCATCAACCCCGTCTCTGGAATCGGGGGTTGGGAAGCATTTATCTAACAAGAGTGCGTTCAAGTCATTGCCGTCCACAAGGTTTGTTCAAGATGGATGCATCGCGCAAATTTAAAGTGATCAAAATAAGCTGTCACTACAATGATGTCAACAATTACCCTGCCGCTTTCAATACGCAGTGACGGAAGGTGATTGTAAGTGGCTTTGACGGCTGTAATGCGCAGCAGCGAGTTGTGTAGACTTAACAAAAGCGGTCTCCGTGTCACGGAAAGGAAGTTGGCAGTGTCTTCCAATGTGATTTATGCCATAAAATATAAAACTTCTCTGCAATGAATATGTTTTTGACGGAACATTTGGAAAATCTTGTAGGATGTTGATGTTAAAATGGTATTCTTAAAACCCCACCGTGTACGATTTCAGCCCAAAAATAGAGATAGAAATAGAAATGTCTCCATGGAGTCATGCAGGTGTTGTGCCCGCTACAAGAAATCTTATGCAGTGCTGCTTCAAATTGGAAAAGAACAAGTAAATAAATAAATAACCAAATGCCAACTGCTGTCCAGGAAACGATGTATTGCCATGGCAAAAAAATACTTTCTGTCACTCAATGGAAAACAGAGCTGGCACAGAACGAACCAGGACCTTGGTAGAATAGGGTTTGTAATAGAGGAATTTGAATATGAATGGAAGCGAACGGAGGATTTCACTGTTGAATGTTCCGGTGTTTATTGTTTGTGGATAATTGTTTAAAAAAAAAAAAAAAAAAAGATAAAAACTTCTGATGCTGAGTTGCAGTGAGTATCGTTCTGTTATATTGTGGTTGCAAATTGGTAACGGTCATTCTGTAAAGATTTATCGCAAATTGGAGTTTGATCAATTTGGATGTCTGAATGATTGCTAAAAATGTTTATAGTGGCCTTCTCTGCCAGCACAAGCCTAGAGCAGGATCCAAACCAGCCTAGAACAAGCACCTTGTTGGAAAAAGAGTAAAAGAGTCATAAAAGTGAAGGGAAGATTTCACTGTTGTTTGGTCCTACTTTTAATAATCGCAAATAATTGTAAAACAGTGATGCCTCAAAAATTTCATATAGGGGATAATCAGGTGTGTTGTTGTTCCAAATTGGTAAAGATTGTTCTGTACGGATTCGTTGGAAATTGGAGTTTGATCTTGATCTTCTGACTTAAAGCAGGACAGTAACATTTCCACCTTATTAAACGTCTTCATAAGTCCGTGTGGTGGTTGTAAATGTATTTTTGGAAGCTTTGAAGCCCCCACTGTCTCCCCCTGCTGTCTCTGCGTGGATAATCAGCCTTGCAACTTTCCTGGCGCCGACCCGAAGACGACTCTCCTGCTTTAAAGTCGGGGTACCTTATTTTCACTCCACAGAACTAGAATTATTTCTTTTTTTATCTGTGTAACTCGCCCCAAGCTTTCACAGACCCTTTGGCACATCGTAAATATTCAGATGTATCTATTTTTGGACACTGGCACAGCTTTGAAACAGCTTTTTTCAGACAGTGAAGTGAAACAGGTGCGGACCACCCAAGCGCAGCCAATCAGGGCGCTGCTTTCCATTCTTACTTCAACAAAACACTTTATTATTAAATGGTATCATTTTTATCATGAAGTGCTGTTACATATTCTTTGATAGAAAACACACAAGTTACTCATCTAGAAAAAAAGTCAGGTACTCTAGCTTTACGTCTTGCCTAAAATGTTTATTGTAGCTTTCTCTAACCACAGAACATTCACCTGTCAGTCCATCCCACACACAGCAGGTCCCACACCTCCACACCCCTGGGACCGTCCCGAGCAGATAAGCAGTGTTGGATGACAATAGTCTTCACTTCCACATGCTGCAGCCTTTGATCCGGGGTCACATGGGGTATCTTCTGAAGTGTGGCCCCAGTCTGACCCCTCGCCTGCTCCCCTCTCCATCAACTCTGTCCCAAACACCTCTCCACCTCTGGGACTAGCCAGGGGGTCCTCCAGCTCTGAAGGCCCTCATCCATACCAACAGCCCGACGCGGGGAGCTCGTGCCTGGGATGGGTCGGCCGCTGCTCTCGGGATGGTCGTTTGTCATGGGGCTGATCAAAGCAGAGCAGCGGGAAGTGAAAGCTGGGTGACAGGGGCAGTGCATCTGTGAGGCAGCCCATCGCTCATGCTCCTCCGACAGGGACCCCACTCATAACAGGACCGCACCGGCGAGATGGAGGACAGAGAGGCACAATTTTAGATTATTTTGTCTGTATTACCTGTTTAATGTGTATTTTGTGTTGTTTATGTTAACCCGGCTCAGTTTTAGAAGGCTAGCAAATTGGTTAGCATTGTATTATGGCCTTTCTATAGCCACGCCTCGAGTGGCCCTAGTCCCCTAGACATTTAGAGCCGATATCTCTCATACAGTACCAAGAACTTAGTCCCTGTTTCCCCCCAGTCCCTATTTAGTTTGAGTCCCCATTGCTGGCGTCCACACAGCAACAGTGGCTGAAAGTGGGTCTTACTAACTATAAAATGAACATATTTAAGTTTTTCTTTCCTTCAGCTCACTCCTTTTGAGTTATGTAAACCTGCAGAACTCCTTAAAACGGTGATGCACAAAAAGCTAAAATAAGCAATGAATCTAAAAAATAAAACATAACCATTCACCATTGCTAAAATTGTTACTACTTACTAATTAAGAATTGTATTTTTTGAACTACTGTGTCCAAATTGAGTCTATTCTATCCTTGGTCAAAAACATTTGTCTAAGTCAAAAAATGAATAACGCATATTTTCCAATAAAGTTAATGTTGTATGTGTGTGCTTGTTTTAACAAAAAGGTTCCTGATCAGACTGGAAAGTACCTGCCCCTGAGCTGGAACTAAAAAGTGTGATTCCAGAGTAGTTCCTCTGGGGACTGGAACTTAAAAGTACCAGGGACAAAATGGTTCTTACAGTTGGAAAACTCCCTATGTTTTTGATTGAACTTTTGGTAAATCAAAAAGCATTATTAAAACCCCATCGTGTAAGGTTTCAGCCAAAGAAATTGATTTTTATAGCACTAAAAACCTTGAAATATTCATCACTTTTCACTCTTGCTGCGAGCGGGGCCTGTCTTGCCGCAGATCTGACTTGGAACTTTTCTGGTTAAGGGGCGTTTATCTTCGTGGAGAATGGAGACTGGTTCACTTTGGAGCCTCTTGAACACTTCTGTTATTGGCGGTTTGCATTTCCCTGCACAAGTCCTGGCTCACAGAGGTCTGCTTGATGAGAAACTGACATCACCCAAACATGACAATAGTTTTATTAATAACGCAAAGCAAACGATTACTATTTTCTATACAATTTTCTTCGTAAGGTTGAGCTCAGCGATGCATGTGAGATTCACGGTGAGGCGTGGTTAAAGCTACAGTAAACAACTTCTGATTATAGTCAGCTTTTTCTACATTTATTTCTCTTTATCTAATGCATTTGTATAATGTTAGATGTATTATGCACTGTAAATATAACATTTTTCGGTCTTTATGTAAATGCTGTGTGTTGATAAACAGAAAACAGCTGACGCTAACGTGCGCTAGCTTTCTTTTTCTAAGTTTGTTGGCTCAACAAACTAAGTTATCATCCCTAGAAATATGGCGGTCAATCACAAGATTGTCTGTCCACATTAATTGAAACTTTTTGGGGTAAATTCCCACTAATCCACACCATTGGCTTTCAGGAAGTAATTGTCAAGTCAAACAAACAAACGGCAGTTCATGTTATTGTTCTCAGTGGAGCTTAATGGAAGCCAATATTTACCGGTCACTAACGCCTGATGCACACCGACTCCGGTCCGGCTCCGGTTCGGGACCCGCGCGGGTCCCGTGCGGGTCCCGCAAGACTTAGAAAGTGCTTAAAATCAATGCGCCCTGTCACACCGACCTCGGAGCTCTGCGGCCGCTGGTCCGGCAGCCGTCTTGAGGTCTCCGGAAAGAATCCGCAAGAAGTCTATTTTTGCCAGACGCCGCAGCGGTCTGGTGCGGCTTTCATGTTTGACGAGTGCTCTCGCGCGAAACCACGTGAATCTACGTGGCTTTCGTCAAAAACGGACCGCAGTGAACCGGAGCTGGTGTGACAGGCGTCTGCAAGAGACCCGCGCGGGTCCCGGACCGCGACCGGACTGGACTCAGTGTACACTAGGCGTAAAGGGTTGGAAAAACAAAAACCGCATTGCTGACTTTTCGTGTTGACGCTTAAAGACAAAATCCTTCCACAAACCATTCCCTGATCAAGTTATTTCAATCTGACATGTTTTCAGGCCATGTTCACAAATTATTGTAATGCTGAAACTAAATACTACTCTTAGCGCTGGTTTAAATGATACTCTTGATGGTAGGACAGGTTATGCATGTCTCTACACGGGAACTGTGACATCTCCAGATAATTACAGTAATCAGCTGAAAATAACTCCTTTTGTTGCAGTAGACATACCCCAAACCACTTGATGAATCTGTAATATTAACGTTCATGTTAATTTGAAGTGTTTTGACAACGTTTGATTTATTACTGATGAGAACATGCAAATGCTTCACCTTTGAGACTTATTCGGTCTGGGCCATAATTTGCTTTTAAATACCATCAACTATACACCTACACAAATAATGATCCGAAATGTTTTTAAAGAGAAATTACTGACAGTCGCTCAGTGATTCAAAAATACATAGGCTGTAGAAGACACGGAAGGGTGTGAGAGTAGATGTAGACGATAAAACCGTAAAAAATAAAATGTAGGTGCTCTTTGAGAATTAACCAAGACCTGCCTTTTCATAAAGAGGAGTCATAAGAAGCAGAAAAATCTGTGGAACTCGGGCTGAGTAGAAAAGAAAAAAATAATATGGAAGAACGCCAATGCTTTTTGACCTTGGCGATCTTCTTCTTCAAGGCTTTCATCAAATCAGACGAAAATCCCTGAACTTCAGCTCACACTGCCAGGCAGAAAATACGTTCCACTGAGAATATTCTCATTTGAGGTTAGTCTATTGTTATCATGCTGTGTTCATTGTTTGGACACGGTTTGAGCCCAGTTTGATGTAGACATGATTTGGTACGGTTTTAGTCCAGTTGTGGCCCTGGCCTTGTTCATGTTTACATCGGTCTAGTCCTAGTTTAGTCCCAATTTTAATGTGGTCTGTGCAAGTGTGAACGCACCCTGAGCCTCATTTTTTACATTTACATGTAGAGATGGATGTATTTTTTTATTTTCATCGTATTCATTGATCAAAACCACATGAGCTGAATCCAGCGCTGATGCTGTTTACTTACTCACCATTTACTTTCTAGAGGCGTCCGATCAACTGCCATTTTTAGTGCTGTCTGAATCTCCAACAGTTGAAAAAGTAGTGCACTCAAAATCTCCCACAATGCATCTTGCTTCAAATTCCCCGAAAAAACATTCACAACCACCACACAGACAAAGACGTTTTATAAGGTAAAAATGTTACGTAGCACTACTTTAAAGCACTGTTGGCCCACAATTATGAATAAACCACTCACATAAACTGTTACGCTGCAAAGTTGCAAGTGTTAGCAAATTACTTTAGCTTGAGCTGTAGAAAAAAAGGTAAAAAGCTGAATAATCCAGTCAATTTGATGTTCAACTCGTTAAATAAACTTACGTGATTATTATTAATCCGTAACTATGGGCATGTCGAATGGCTTTCACCAATATTTATTGTTTTGCTGACATTTTTTCCCACCCAGAAACCAGAGTCACATGACCTGCACTGACAGGCTTCAGCAGCCAAACCTGTGCGAGACTGACCTGAAAAACCACCCAAAACAGGACGATTAGCGCGGTTGTATTTTTCACTGCATTTATGAAAAAGCTCTGATTGAGTGCACTGTATAGTCTGCTAAATAGTGCAGGACTATGTGGTGAATGAGGAGTTAAGGACTCTAGTGCGGACATTCGGACACAGCCAAACCATATACAGTAATATTTAGCCTGTCTTTCTATAAAGCCAACATTAAAGTGCAACTATGCTCAGTTCCAGCGCACACCTGGAGGACAGCGATAAATCAGGCCAGTGTACAGCTGCATATGTAAAACAGTGAGGAGTCATGCACTTGAGTTTAACCACATGAGCAGGTGTGAGCTAGCGTTAGCATTAGCCTGTAGCATGTGCGTGCTTGTTGTTTGTCTGCACATTCCTCGAGAGTTCACGGAGAGGCCAGGGCCTGTGGGGCAGTGCCATTAATTACACAGCTCTGACACCCGCACAGCCGAGCCCTGTAACAAATGTCTCCTGTGTGGTGAAAGAGGAAGGGTGCTCTGTGAACCAACCAGGGTCTAGTCCGGGTTTAGTTTACTTCTAGTTTAGTCCACTGTGGGTGCATTCACAATTGTCCTTATTATGCTCTAATTCTAGACTAGTTTAGTCCTTATGGAGACTTATTTTGGTAACGTTCATCTTGTCTTCAGTTTATATTGTATATATGTTTTCTTCTAATCTGACAACTTTTTGTGAGTGAGATGTCAAGGTAAATACATCTCACTTACAAAAAGTTGTCTGACTAGATGAAATCATATATACTTATGTGGACTTCTTTTGTTGCTGCTTAAATCTTGGTCAGGTCCAGGTTTACTTCCAAACGTAGTGCCAGTTTAGTCCCAATTTCGATGCGGTGTTTGTTCCCAGGTTAAAACACAGCTTGATTTTTTGTCAACAGCAAACACTTACTGACACAATTTCCCCCACAATTTAGGCCATTCTCAAATACATCATGTTCTTGGTGTACGGTGACTGATTGACCCCTTTAGTCATGCCTCAGTCCCGATCATCTCCAGTTGAAGTCAGTCGCAGTTGTTTCAGTCTCTTAATGTGGAGCTGTTACGACTGGACTTGAATCTGAATCTGTGGACTACGGAAAAACATAACTAGACCTCAGTAGAAGTCACCCAAATATGTCTGAATTCTAAAGCCCGTTTTTGCCATGCTCGTGTACAGCAGACTGTTTATTGACAGCAGAGGAGACACTGGAAACAGCATCTGGGCTCAAACGTTTTATTTTCGTCCTTTCAGAAGAGAGAGATTTTTCCTTTCGTGCCTGACGTCCAAATGGATGAAATCCACAAAGGAACATATCTGACTTCTTCTGTCATCTGTCGCTATCAAGATCATCCTGAGAGAGTAGTTTTGGTTGTCAAATTTTTCACATGGTGCTGTTTAACCAATGAAAAATCAGGAAACTCGGACCCAGCCTCATGTGTTTGCTCTCGTCAATGTACAGTCACACTTCACAGGGGATGAGGATGAGTTTCATGCGAAAAAGCGATAGTGGAACAACTTTGAGGGTTTCTGATTGATTGATTGGGTTTATTTCGAGCTTATGACTGAGTATAAGGCTACGTTCACACTGCAGGTCAAATCGGATTTTTTTGCCCAAATGTGACTTGTATCCGATTTTTTCGTGGCAGTGTGAACGGCACAATTCCGATTTTTTCAAATCCGACCCAGGCCACTTTCGTATGTGGATATAAATCCGATATGTATCCGCACTTTTAGAATGCGACTTCAATCTGAACGCTCAAGTCCTGTCATCAGACCAAAACGTCATCAACAGGCGACACTCCCGGATCACACGTCATCATTTTGAGTCAAAGTGGAAAGCCCCAAAAAACAAGAGACGAAAGCGGAAAGAAATGGCGGACGAGGACACCGAAAACTGTCAGTGGAAAAAGGAAGAAGTTTGTGAGCCGATAAATATATGGGGTGACCAATCAATTCAGGCAAAAATTGAAGGTTTGTATCGTAATCGGGCGGAGTTTGAGGAGATAGCGAAGGAGTTGGCCGAGCGAGGGATTAAGCGCTCCTGGCTGCAGTGCCAGCGGAAAATAAAAAACCTCTGCGTGAAATTTAAAGAAACTAAAGCCCCGGTTGCAAAAAAAATCTATAAATTGCCACAAATGCTTCACGACTGAGAGGTACTCCAGTTGGATCCATGTTTACTTCTGTAAAGACAGTACGCTGCGTGTGACGTTGTGTTCTTTTGTGCATGCGGGCCGCATAACGCCGCATTCCGTTCACACCAGATACAAACGGCAATCGCATTTTTTTTGTAATGTGAACAACCACATTAAAAAATCGGATTTAAACAAAAAATCCGAATTGGGGATCATACCCTGCAGTGTGAACGTAGCCTAAGACAATCGGTTTACAATTACACATCATCCTTGTACACCTACAAACAAACAATTGCATACACAAGTTCATACCTGATGCACCCACATTTGAAAGTCCACCAAGGGTCCATATTCCTCAAGTAAATGCAAGTAAACCATGTTAGCGCAAAATGGAGTGGGAAGAAGAAAAACTTATTAACTCCCACGCAACATCAACAACATCGCTTTGCATTCTGTGGTTGCAGTGATTTTGCAGTAAAGATACATTTAAAAAGGTACATTATCATTTGTACATCCACCAGATAGAAAAAAAAAATGAAATAAACCAGGAGTAAACCCCAAACTGAAGCTGGACAAGATCAGGACCAAACAGGGACTAGAAAACCCTAACAAAATAATGTTTCATGTAAACTTTTTCAGAGAGATTTTCAATTTCCTGTTTTATTTCTCTTCTCAGTGACAAGACATCTCAGATCAAAACAACCCTCTCACCACAATCCCTTTGTAGTTGAAAACATATGCAAGGACATGCTATATTAAGCAGCAGTGTGTCTTGGGAAATCTCACTCCTGCAGATTGTTTTGTAGGATTCAAAGGATGGCACATAGGACTTATCTTTTGTAAACAATTGCATCTGAGGAAATGTTGTTTTGTTGAAATAATTGGCAAAACACTTGAAAACCTGAAGGTACAAAGTTAGCATTACCTTGTTAATCATTAGCGAGCCACTTCAGAGCTCGGTCTTGGGACACAATTGAGAGGCTTCACTTGGATGGAGCCTAATTGTTTTTGTATCCAAGCCTCCCTCTCCTCCTCCGAGTGGCCTTTGACGACCCGCTCATAAATCACAGCCTCTGACAGACCAGAGAGAAACGCCACGCAGACACTTCATGCAGCGCCACCCATGTGCTTTTTTATCTCTAGAAATACCGCTGATATCTACGGACAATAGAGTTGAGCTGCATCGAAAAAAACGATATTTAAACTAATTGATCAAGCTTGAATTGCAATTATAAAACTTCAGAGGCATTCATTCATTCAGGGATGTGTCAATATAGATTTTATTTTATTTTTTACTTTTTTGAGGCGAAATCGAATATATGGCTTGCTGGCTGCTGTGGTCAATAACCGATATTTACTGATATTTAGATTTTAAAATCCATAGCAAGGCCCACAAAGTAAAGTTCATAAATTAAGTTTTCACTCAAAAATAAACAACAACAAATAAAAGTAATAACAGAATGTATGTGGGATATAAAATCATTTGTTGCATGGTTGTGTAAATTAATTTTTATTATTGAAAAAATATCTGCACCAAACACTGTCCATTTTAGTTTTTAATTTTATTTTTTGTAGATTCTGATACATGATCCGATCCATATTCAGTGATGTAACCCTGAGTTCAGACTTTGGAGTAAGAAATTATAGTAAAAAGTAAATAAATAAAAATAAGAATTATAAGTGTCTTTTATTTATGGTCAAGAAATAAATTAAAAGCCATTTTATTTGCTTTAAATAAGATACCATGAAATCAAAGAAATAATTGTCAATTTTTTTTTTCATATCACCCAGCCCCAATTCAAAATATCCCTTTGAGTTTTTTGTTTTTTTTTTGAGTAGTAATTTATCCTTTTTTTTTTTACTAGATATGATTTTGATACATTTTACACTCAGTTTAAGCTTTAAACAACAGTTAGAAAAATAAAATCTTACCATTAAAAAAATATGTTAACCTTTTACATCGTTGTATTCGACATGCCTTTTGAGTAATGATTAAAATATGTTTTTCAAATAAAAGTTTACATCAATGAGAGCAAATTTGGACGGAAACAAGTACAAAATATTTGGAAAAACAAGTCATATTTTGTATTTGTTGTAATCATATTTTAGATGCCTTCTGAATGATGATTAGACTATGACAGGTTGGACTACACATTTGACTCAAATGTAGTTAAGATAAATATATTTCACTGTTTGCTAAAATGCTGTTCAGATTTTATCCCAATTAAGCAATTTTTTAGGTTTTAATTTCACTTCCTGGTTGTGAATGATGACATCACACTATGAAATTAGTAAGTAGAGTAAGTAAGTAAGTAAATTGGGCAAAACCTGATCTAATGTTAGAGATTTTTTTAATTTGACAAATAAAAATACACATGAACACCTTTATTTAGTTAATTAATTAATGTTTAAAGGGCCAAAAAAGTAGTTTCTTTTACGTAAATTATGCATAACCTTGTCTCCCTGGTGTGATGTCATCAATTTGTTTACTTCCTGTAATTTTCAACATATTTTTCCATTTTCTCTACAAACAGCTACTTGATTGATGTAAAACTATAATTTATATTTACAACAGGTATTAATACACCAAATAAAGTTAAAATTAGAAAATGTTAACCTGTCATACGCACTTTAATTTCACCGTTCAAATGTCAAAGTTATTTTCCCTTGTAGTTCCATACATTACAAGTCCACTATTCCAGCAACCAATGTTCATCTTCCCCATGCGTAGACAACAATAATCACTCTGGCGCTGAAAGCACATTTGCAGCTCAGAGTGGTCCTCCCTTCGTCCTGTGTGGAGCAGTAGCCCACCCCCTGCTGCTGCTCGCTCATTTGTCAATCAGCCAGACAAACAGGAGCACCCGGCCCAGAGGTCACGGGGGTCATGGGATCCTTCAACTCTGCTCCCCAAACCCGACTCCCTCCATTCAGTCAAGTCAAACACAACTGTCACATCACTTTCTCCCACACGTCCTGCTGAAAATGTCTGCTATGCGATGCTTTCGGGCAATTCCAGGGACAAAATTCCACCTTAAATTTTTGTCAAGGCTCAAAAGTGTTCAGTGGAGATGATCTTAGCGGATGGTGAAGCAGTTGTTGTTAAAAGTATAGATAAAGGAACAAAAAATACTCAGGTATAAGCAAAAGTATCACATAAAAAAACAAAACAATGTATATTCAGAGGAAAAGTATTTCACACACATTTTGAGCGTTAATGTAGTGATTTTGATACAGGATTGTGCAGATTATTCGTCAACAATTCCAACCCATTTCATAGTTTTCTCCTGAAGTTCATGTATATATTTTGTTTGCTCAAAGCCGGGGCGTGAACTCAAAAACTTTAGGCCACCATGATCGTGCTAAAACATGTCCTTAAACCATATCAAAAGTACTATTCAGTCTAGTTATAAAATGCTGCTTTCAAATGTAGCGAAGTATAAAGAATCTATTGTAAAAAGAAAAGAAAATGAAGTAAACTACAAATACCTACGAATTCTTCTTATGTCCAGTACTTTTACTTTTGTATCTCATTACTTTCCATGGACGGTTATGAAGTTTGTGTTCACTTAAAAAAGTCAGTACATGTCACGTTCGACTTCATATTTCACTAAAATGTAGTGAACATGAATAGATTTAAGACTTTAGTAAACATATTGCCTATTTATCACCCATCTTGACGTATGTATGTTTATAAATGTACTTCCTGGTTGAACACGGGCACTGTTACCTAGCAACCATTTTGAAAACAGGGCCAAAATCCATATAAATCACACAATAGTTAAGAATTGACAAATAATAATACCTGATAACACCTTTATTTTATGTTAAACTGTCAAAAATGTGTCCGTTGCCTGTAAACTACCCCTGTATTTTTAACGGTTCGTCACTTTTTGATGACATCACAGAGGGATTCTGTTTTAGAACTCAGCAGTACTTCCTGAAATTTGAAACTTTTTTTCTCCTTTCAACTTCACACATGTAAAACTATGACAAATATTTAGCACAGGCGCTAACAAAATGTGTCATAATTAGAAGAACCTGCGATAGGCGCTTTGCACGTTATGTTGAAGTGTCCTAAATCTCCAACTGCCATTAGCAAACAAGATAGCAAGCTCTGAACAGTCTGATCAACAACGAAAAAACTACTTTCAGTTTCCATTTTGCCTTATAAAGTGAATCCGAGCAAAACAACAGCTCAAGGAACATAAATGAATCCAAAAAAGGAAAGAAACACATTCAGTCGTGCTGCTCATAAATCTACCGCAGTCGGAATGTTGCGGAGCGGTTTTTTTTTTTATAAAAGAATGCTGGCACATAATCTCTGTTGGATTTCCCTTCCTGTTCCCTTGCTCTCCCGAAGCATGTACCCCCCCCTCCCGGCGCCCCGCCCCTCTCCAAACATCACGCCTGGCCCCGCTGTGAGCCTGACCCGGGCCTTTGTGCTCCGGCAGCACCGAGGCACGGACGGGGCACCGCTGTCACCCCCGTGATTAAAGAGGGCATGTTTGCACTGAGTCCAGAGGGGAGTGAGACGAGAGGGAGGGGGGAGGAGGGGGGAGGACAGGGGAGGGGAGGGGAGGGGGAGCCGACACACTGGAGAGAAGGGGATTATGGAAGTCAAAAGAGCAAGTTGAAATCCGGAAGATGGCAATACCGTTAAGAGCTCTTGTTTAGATTTGAGGTGGAGGGCGGGGCTTCTGTTGTAGAAAAGGCCGTTTAAGCCGTGATGGAAGAAGTGCTCAATGTCGTCGTGAAAGTACAGACAGAAGAGCTTAAGTTAAAGATTTGAAGTAACTGTTCAAAATGGTAAAGTAGAAGTATTTCCCACTCATTTTGAGAACTGTTAAAGCGCACAAACACGAACTCTGAGCTGCACAGAAAACAGAACAAGCACAACGTCGATAAATACAACACAATAGAATAAAAACATGGATTGTGCTGATTATCAGTAGCAATTCAAGTCAATTTCCAAATGTTTCTGTTTTATGAAGTTTGTGTGTATATTTTTGTTTGCTCAAAACTGGGGCTTGGACCCTAAACCTTGCTTCCAACTTTTCAGTCCAGTTCAAAAATGTTATGGAGAAAGTACAGACCTGCTCTCAGATGTACTGCAATAAGAGTAAAACACTTTTTTGTTTTTTAACTTAAGTGCAGTATTTTTTCTTTTTCTTTCCACCACTGCATTTAATCGTCAAATGCTGTTTGTGTTATATTTATGCTTCATATTTCTGAGATTACCAGACCTATCGACATGAAACAAAAAACCTGTCTTCTCTCTCAGAACAAATAAACCACTATATCATTATTTGTCACAGTAGGATCAAAAACTGGTCAGAGGTGGGCAGAACAGCCAAAAATGTACTCAAGTAAGAGTAACGTGTCTTCAAATAATTGTTTCTTAATTTCTCAAGTAAAAGTACAAAGCAGTGGTTCAAGAAATAACTCTGGTAAGCGTGAAACAAATTTGGAGAAACTACCACTCAAGAGTAAGTGTTAGGACGTAACATCAGATTTAGTGTTTGAAGTTAACTGAAAGGACAAAAAAATTTAACGAAAATGAGAAAAGGTACCCGCATCTGAAGCATTCAAGTCATTTAACATCGTCAACATAAAGCTTTTAACGTTTACTTTCTCTGCATAACCAAAGAGTAACCAAAGCTTTCATTCATACAAGAGCAGTGTTACTTCAAACAATATATCACTCACGCCTGACTCTGAAAACTGCTCTGAGAAGTGTGCTTTCCTTAAAACGTTAGTCAAGCGCACGGAGCAGAACACTCCCCACGTCTGGCCATACTTCACTTTGACACTGTTGTTGCTAAAATGTGACCTACTTAACATCTTACACCTGACATAACTTGTTGGATTCTCTGTGACAAGTCGTTATGCAGGATCCAAAACAAAGTGTCTAGCGTTTCCTCTTCTTGCAAGCGCGAGCGTCGCTGACCTTGTGGCGTGAAGATTTAACAGATGGGATTTAGCGTCTTTGCCAGAGAGCAGCACGTCCTGCTTAGCCAAAGAACAAACTCCATTTCTTCTTGTAAATGTCATAACGGATTGGTTAAATGGCAGAACGATCTTTGCTGATGGATTGCACTGGAGTCGACGGAATTAAATGAGTCCCTTGCAAGTTGGTTTTCTATTTTTGTTGATGGTCAAATGTCAATATAATCAGCCAAATGCCAAATTGTCACTGTTTTAGTTGCAGTTTTGGTACCACTTTATAATAACTACACCTTATTTTGCCTTAATAAAGCATTAACAAAGACTTAAAGTGCCTATGACAGGTTAGACCACTCATGTACCTAAAATACAGGTAAGTTTTGCTAAAAATAATTATACATTTCATAATTTTTAGCTGTTTTTTAGTTTTATAATGTCACTTCCTGGTTGTAAATGATGACATCACACTAGGAAATTACTTTGTACACTGGGCTAAAACTCTGCTAATGTCACAGATTACATGTGAACACCTTTATTTTGTTGAATTCATGTTTTATTGGTAATTTAAGTTGTTTATTTTGGGTAAATTATGCATAACGTTTAAAAGGAGTGAGTTTCCCTAGTGTGATGTCATCAATTTTTTACTTCCTGTAATTTCAAACTGATTTTTCCACTTTTCTCCACCAACTACAACTTTACTGGTGTAAAACAGGGATTTTTACGTACAATACGTATTAATACACCCAGTAAAATCAAAATTTGAAAATTGTTAAAACCTCTCATACGCACTTTAATTAATAATGAATATATAGTTTATTAAATATAACTCAGGCTTAGAAACTATTTAATTAAGGTCAAGGTTAGAGTTAGGGTTAGAAATTAGGGTTAGAATATTTGTTAAATAGTTACTAAACCTGAATCATTCTTAATTCATAATCAACAAATAGTTTATTAAGCATTTGTTTATGCTTTAGTAAGGCAGGAATAAGTGTAGTTATTATAAAGTCTGACCGCAGTTTTCAGTTAAATCCTCATTTCAATATAATATTTTGTGTATAAGGCTATAATCCCAACCAAAAAAAAGCAAAAAAGGTGAATGGGATGACCATTTTAACCTCGACAACGATAACTCTGCTGCAAGAAACAGTGTAAAAGGCTATAATCCCGACCAAAAAAAGCAAAAAAGGTGAATGGGATGACCATTTTAACCTCGACAACGATAACTCTGCTGCAAGAAACAGTGTAAAAGGCTATAATCCCGACCAAAAAAAGCAAAAAAAGGTGAATGGGATGACCATTTTAACCTCGACAATGATAACTCTGCTGCAAGAAACAGTGTAAAAGGCTATAATCCCGACCAAAAAAAGCAAAAAAGGTGAATGGGATGACCATTTTAACCTCGACAATAATAACTCCGCTGCAAGAAACAGTGTAAAAGGCTATAATCCCGACCAAAAAAAGCAAAAAAGGTGAATGGGATGACCATTTTAACCTCGACAATAATAACTCCGCTGCAAGAAATAGTGTAAAAGGCTATAATCCCGACCAAAAAAAGCAAAAAAGGTGAATGGGATGACCATTTTAACCTCGACAATGATAACTCCGCTGCAAGAACTAGAACCACAGATTTTGCCTTTCTGGAGCATGATGTCGCCAATGTCTATGGTATTTGAAAGCACTTGTCATGTTAATAGAAGTCAAAGAGAATGACTAGTGTAAAACGTTGTATTGTACAGCCCCTAAGCTCTTTGCGGCGCTGCTGTTTGTGATATGAGGCTTATGTAAATAAACACAAAGGGATATAAAGCTCCACTCCGACATTTGTTTGCACATTCAGAGCCAAAGACCTCATCTGTGTTTGTGCAGCGGCGTCATGTTTGGGGAAAAGCTGTCAATGTAATCAAGCGCTGCACACAACTGACAAATGACGACTCCAGACTGCTCTTCTGCCAGTTTAGATCTCAGAGTGTTTGGAGGCAGTGTTATTTTACACAGAGATAATGCACTTGTGAGGACTTAGTTGAGTGATATAATTTCTAAGTAAAAAATGCGTTTATGGGTTATAAAATGTAGAGCTGTAGTCTTTTAGTCGATTAATCGGACGATGGTGTTTCAGTCAACCAATGTTTTTATTAGTCGACTAATTATTCTATTTCAATTCGAAGTATTTATTTGACAAAAACAGTGAAAAGTGAAGATATGGAGTGCTAAAGATGAGTTTAATCTAATTTATATACATCTAACATAAATACACCTTGTACATTTCTGTATGAATTGATATTTTTTTGGATGAACTGTGGGTTTTTTGTATTTTTACACAGAGATACTTAATAGTTTTGCCACACCACCTTTTTAGTCGATTAATCTTTTGATAGAGAAAGTCTTTAGTCGACCAAGAATTTAAGTCGACTACAACCCTAATATAATGCATACTTTGTGCAGGATACTCACTTATCCTGGTTTGATCCCAGCTTAGTCTTGATGCAGACTTGGTTGAGGCCTTTTGTAGTCCTGGTTTAGTCATGGACTAGGACAGGTTTAGGCCGTGTTCCCGCCTCCACATCCACTACGTCCAAGTTGGCGCTAAATTAGGACTAAATCTGGAACTAAACCTAGAAAAGACCAGGACTTCAGTATTAAACCAGTCAACATCATGATTAAACTGAGCCAAAACCAACACTGCACCAGGACAAGTGTGGACACCTTGCTCACACTGCGCCCCGTCCCGCTCCAGCTCCTGTGATGTAGTGGTGTTTTTGCGGTGCTTGGCTCACATTAGGACCGGAGCTCTGCGGGGCTGTCGCCGTCTCTGGCACTTGCAATACGACGAGCTCACATGATAACTAATCATTAACGTAGAGAAAAGGCTCGCGATGGGCAACGGCCAAAATTTCAATCCGACAAAAAAAATCCACAGAACCTGGTATTGTCTGAACTACTCTCATGTACATGGGTTTTTTTGTAGTTTTTCCTCGTCGCGAAGTGAGCCGTGGGTTTAGTTTTTTTATTATTATTATTTAAAACATTTTTTCATTGTAAAGTTTGTGTAAATTGTTGGAAAATGGTAAATAGTGCTTAACTACCCTCAGACACTGGGGGCAAGGAGGGTTAAGTGTCTTGCCCAAGGACATAAACCTGTGGGTCTGACCGCTCAATCAAGAATGTTTGTCATGATCCAAACCACTGACCTTCGGATGTGTGGACGAGTACCAGCTGACCCAGTATCATGTCATGGGTAAGCATGGGACGATATAAAAATTTTATGTCACGATTATCATAGCCAAAATAATTGCGATTAACAATAATATCACCATAGTTATTAAAATTTATGACAGTGTGACAATGTGACAAATAAAGACATTACTTTCTCATTATAAATAACTTCTGACATATTTGTACTTTATTGTAAGTGAAAACAAAAACGATCTAGAAGAGAACATAGTGGATAAGTTGCTTTTTTTCTGCACAATCTGGTGACAAAATGGCGATTATCTTTGTTGGCGATTTATCACGATTAAACAAAATGTAGCACAAACGATTATTGTCTTCCCTTTTTATCACGATAAACGATACTGTTTATTGTCCCATCCCTAGTCGTGGGTAAAGCAAATGACAACTAAATGAATAAAAATAACCTGCCAATTGGTTGTTCAAACCTCAAATACTCCGGGCTTATGCTCTGGGAGTATATTTGGCCACCAGAGTATATTTGTGTGACTGTAATCCTTGGGTATCAGAATCTGTTGAATTGGAAAAACCCTCAAAATGTAAGCTCTAAACAGGAGAGTGAAACCTGCGAGGGAAACGGACATAAAAAAGACCTGCGCTCCTAATAAATTCATTGGTTGTGATTATGATAATGAAATACATATATTCACTGTTTATGGTTCCAAATGGGAGTATTGTAACTTGTCCCTTGAGTAGTTTTGCCCCATATATCTTGCACTAACTCAAACTTATAGCTTTTACTTAGAAACACAATTTGACTTACGATTCTTCTGTCAAGCGTTTTTCATCCTCGAGAACCATCTTTTCCCTGAGTTATGTTGGGAACAGAGGACATATTTCTGGAAGGCTCTCGGAAAGCAAGAAAAACTGCCGTAATGAATTTAAACTGTGGAAAAAAAAAAGAGAAGCTTGGCAGGTTTGACAAATTAGCCCCAACACTTTTGACTGTCAAGCCGTTAATTTATGACTGAGCAAACTTCCAAGTGTTTTCTTTGGCCGGCGCACACAGGGGCCCATAGCTCCTCGCACTGACTGTTGGGTGAGTTATGGAGAGACTATTTGTTTATTTCTTCCTTATTGGCCCTATTTCTTTTAATCCTCGCGAGTGTTGTAGAATAAACCAATTCCTGTTCGCATTAATAAAAATAATATTTGGCACTGCAAGGTTTAATGGTCAACATGTCACTCCTTCGCCGCTATATGCTTTTTCCCCAACCCTGAGCAATAATTCAACAAACCTCCCCTTTATTTGCCTGTCCGGGACTTGCCAAGAACGACCTCCCCATCGCGGCGTTACCAGGTCATGCCTCCATATTTGGTGGTCCGAACGGGTTTATCGAGCTTAAGGGACGATCCCACTATATTTTTGGCCTATTAACGTTAAGATTCATGGCGCAGTTACGGCCAAGAAAACCTCTGCAGGAGCGCTTAATAACGACATGCGATGTTAATGCTCGCTTTTTAAATCACTGGATGTGTCCGTGCCTTGAGTTATGGTGACGTTAATTTTACGGTTTGCAAAAGGGTAAGTGAAGTATTTTGTCATGAAGAGGTTGAGATATAGTACGCGGGAATACATTTTTCCCCACTGAACAATTGCGAAGACTTTTTGGAGAACACAACAAAGGCGATGAAATACTGCGAACTGTTTCTTGTTCTGTGCAATACACTTCAGCGATTTTGGTGGTTGTTGTCAGTTAGCCGTCCAATAAAAGTAGGTTACTAGAACTTATCCTTCAACATGACGGGAGCAGTCTCCAGTGGTCGGAGGATTCCATCTCCAGATCTGTACAAAGGTCTAATAGCCAGGAGGATTTAACCAGCATGTTATGAGTTGATGAGTTAAATGCAGACCAGCTGGCTTTTTCACCACACAGCAAGAAAAGAAGATCCAAATCTCTGTGGGACTATTCTAGTAAAAAACATTCAATAAATTAAGTCCTGGGTTCAGTTCCTTTGAGTTTGTATGTCTGAATGGTTTTCTTACAACAGTGTACTACTTCTTGTAGACGGGTTACAGTTAGTCCACAGTCCATGTACATGAAAAGGCAAGAGACCGTCTAGATGTCTTACAAAGGAGACATTTATTACAGTCAGCATAATACAACATGCTAGTCTGGGCCTTTTTCAAGGTTTGTACGGGTGCTTGAAATCCTTAAACGCTTAGATTTTACTTTGAATTGTGGAAAAAAGTGCTTGAAAATGCTTGAAATTTAAACATGCTAATCTGTATCCTATGCATTTTAACAGTAAAGAGTGCCTATAGTGCCTATATTGAGTTGTATGCTAGTTTGTCCCACTTTCTAAAATGCCCTAAATTACAAGAAATTTGTTCTGATTTCTAACAAAGCACACTTCACCAAGCCTTGAGATACTTTTGATCACATTCTCAAAGTTCATAGTGGGGGGAAAAACATATTACATTATTTTGTTGATTTAAAAAAAAGATGTGAAAGTTTGTCCTGAATGCAGAAAATGTGGCTGTGCATTAAGGTCGAGTTAAGTATAAAGGTACTGGAAAAAAAACTTACAAGTCTACTTTGAAGGTTCTTCAAACCTGGAGGTTTTCTCCAGTGTCTGCATAGGTTTCTGGTTGCTCCAGTTTTCTCTTCCTTCAGAACATGCTGATCAGGTTGGAATAAAGTGGTGGTGCGCAGTCGCTGCAGCTTAAGACTCATTCATCTTTTCTACATAATTTCTTTGTACAACTTGTATGATTAATGACAAATAAAAAAACTTAAATATATGTTGAACTGCTGCAAAGAGGCGCCGTAGAGAGTTAGATGTAGTTTATTTTTTTTAACTGTAGTTTTAGCCACGTCTCACAGTGCCACTTGTAATTACTCAACGTCGTTTGGTGAATTGCAAAGATTGACCTTATAATTTAACAGTACACAATTTATATTGTATTAAGAAATCATTACTTATGTTTGGCAGACGTCAGCTGCTCACGTAGCAGAGCTCTGAATCTGGACCTGAACATGGAAGAACCGTTCCAAAGCACTTCTAGGCAAACCAGTCTGGAGGATCAGGGCCAGTTGAAACGTGGCTATAGATTCTCCAAATCCTTTGTGATGTTTCCACATGAAGGGGTTAAAGTCACCTCACATGTGGGTCATATTGAAATACAGTAAACTAACCAGAAGATTAAACAAAACACATCTAGGTGAGATGGGTAAGATAAGTGTCCATCTTGACCGTGCACGTGACCTGATCAGCGCCAGCGTCAGTTAAGGGTGATTTCACTGACTTTCCTGATCGTGGACGTAGCTCCGGAAATGGGAAAGGTTGCTGTTCTGATTTTTCATGGCTCCTCACAGGTCTCAGTGGGATTGAAGAATCAGAATCAGTCAAATACAGAGGGCAGATTTCCTTATGAAGTCAATAAAGTTTCCCTTGCAAGAACTGTATCTGTTAAAGCTTTGAACTCATGCTAATATGCCTTGCTTCTTCCATTCTTCACTCAAACATGTATGATCAAATGATAAAGCTCTTCGCAGTTTCCCAAAGGACCACTGAAAGACTACCTTGGAAATATTTCAAACAAGGGGCTGCTTTACTAATCAACAAGGACTTTTTGGTAAACCCTACTACCATAATTCAGGGGAAAGGTCACAAAATGTAAGCATTCCTTCAACTAAATATTCTCTTTATTTGTGCAGCGACTAAGCCTCCCCTTTCTATCTATCATCTTGAGCGTGTCATTTGCCAGCTCCCGTCTCTCGTCGCTGCTCCTGTACCCCCTCCAGCCCCCCTCCTTCACGTGTGTGGTCTGTGATTGTGAAACTTCTAGTGTGTCTGATAGCGAGGAGACAGGGAGGCACACGAGCATGAAATCCACAGCCCTGCTCTAAGTCCCTGTAATTTATGACTCCAGATACATGACGTCTGGGGCTAAACAAACCCCGCTTTGTCACTGACACAAGGCTTTGATCACCAAGAGTCACATTTACCTCAACAGATCTTTCCCAAAACTGAGGAGCACTCTGCAGGCTGGATGTAATATTTCTTTTTTTGTTATAATTTAAGTTATAACATTGTTCCCTCATCAAAAACATGTCTGGAGTTCTCTTGAGTTGAGTTGGCTTCGTGCACGCTTTGTTTGATGATTCTCTCACTCTGAGCCTCACAAAAACACTGCAAAGTTCCCTATTTGTCACGTCATAAGTAGAGCTCCGGAGGCCTTCTGCATCGTTTTTAAATCCGTACATAATCTGCAAACGCATTCTGAGCATTTCTGCCTTTCAATTGCAATAATTATAACTTTGTGTTTCCATTAGCATGTCTTTGGCAATCAAGCTTTTGTTTATTTGCCCATGGTAATTCCCTCTGCTGTCACTAGATGATCCACCAACTCAAATCTTGATGAGGGACCGCCTCACAGATGATCAAGTAATGTGCTTACAGTAGAAACCTATTATGAAAAATCCACTTTAAGAGCTTTTAATAACCATATTATAATTGTTTTGTTTTTTCACTCCTTTTCTAACTCTGACTTAAAGTTGTATTTAGAGATTCTTGAATGTTTGAGTAATCATTATTCGTTGCTTCATCAGTTCAGGTTTCAGTGTTTCCCAGAATTCCCACCGATACATGCCCTTTACTTACTTCATTCTGCAATTTTATTTATAAACGACACATGTAGGATTCATCAGCATTGGAGTCATTTTGGTAAAACTATAAAAAATCTGCTGCTCAGTATTGTGAATTGTATTCTACAGGGCGACGGTATGTAAAGGGGCGCCGGATAAAAAGGGCAGTGGTTTTCAATCCAAAAGTAAGCATGCTTTTTTAAAATTAAGTCGTTTTAGATCAATATTGCAATTTAAAATGTCCAAAATAAAACATAATGATCCACAGGAGTCATAGATCATAACTACTGTATATTGCAGACGAAACACAATATGTCTTTAAATTCTGAGACACGAAACGCCAAAGCAGACGTACTCGCATGTTTAAAGGATAATAACAATATAAAATATGTTCATTGCAGTTTATGGTGCTTTTAAGTTTTATTTAGTAAAGTACTCTCTTGAAATAAAGTTGATAATAATAGTAGCACGGTATAAAAAATGTAGATATAGAAACAAAAATATGGCGTATATAGACAATCTTTTGGGGGAAACAAGTGGTACTATATGCTCTGTGAAGTTTTAAGACATTTGATCCAACTCATGCTTGTGTAAATTGCAATTTCAATGGACGCAACTGGCAAATCGCAAAGGCTGCAATTTCCCATAATTTACTCCAAAACCACAAAATATCCTGTTTTATTCTGCATAAATACTGCTGAACCTGTACTTTAGATCTGTACAGACTTGTTCTGAAATACATTTTATTCTTTTATTACTTCATAACAACCTCCTGCATGCGTTTAGAATGTGAACTTTGACATGAATCCTAATAATATAATATAAATTGCACCTATCACCTATCACAATCTCAATACGTGTTTACCAAATTGTGCACCCTTACTGATAATGTGGCAGATCTATCAATGTAAATATATAGTCCGGGTCAGATATGATTTCAGAGTGATAAATTAATACTTTCTAGTTATAAGAAGCCTTACTTTCGTGGTTCAGTTTGGCGAAATCGTACGAAAATTCCACTCCGTTCGCTCTTGACTTGCTGCGTGCGGCCGCATTGGCGCTGAAAGTCCTTCCATCACACCTCCACAGGTTCTTTCAAAAGTCAAAGCTTTTCCTGCCCTCCTTGGTTTCCTGTGAACTTGTGACCCCGGCTCACACCCCCCATTCACCCCGGTCTCTCGGCAGGACGCACCAGTGGCAGGCCCTGGCGGTGATTGACAGCCAGGGAGGGAATTATGGAGCTGTGGGAGGAAAGCTGAGGAGGTGACGCTGGAAGGTCAAGAGGCAAAGAGTTCAACATCTGTAAAGTGGAGCAGACAGGCATGACCCCAGTGGGCAGGTGAAGTCACAATACATGTACAAAGACACGACTTAATACCCCAAAACTGAACGTATCCATGTGTCAGCTCCGGTTATAGCTGGAGAGAAAACTCGGTAGCAGAATGTGTCTAGATCAGAAGGACTTGCTTTAAAATTAGTAGTAGGTCAGGTGCAGTCGTGTTTAGACCCAGTTTAGTCAGGGTTTGTGCTGGTTGTGACATATTTTTGTCCTGGTTTAGACCTGGTTTAGACCTGGTTTAGTCCTCAGTTGTTAGTTCTTGGAAATGAAAATATGAGGTGCTACTGGAAAGTCGAAGAGCCATTAATAGATACAGGCGCAACTGGTATGTGGTGACAAGATAAATAAAGTGATTTTGATTGATTGGTGTTACATAATTACATAAGTTACATAATAATAACACTTAAAGACTATGTACCTGATTTTTATTTAATCCAGTTAAGATTTAATCCAGATAAATTCTCTTTACATCACACATTGTTTAGTAGAAGCAACTTCATGGAAAGACATTTGGTTTGTGATGTATAATCTGTGCATGTTATAAACACACTTTGTTTGGAAAAAACTGGGGCAGATGCGTTTGCCAGGGTCACCTCTTTTCAGCCAATCAGGCACATTGTACACTATGAATCATGGGAAATAACTGCTTGACACCATCCCAGACATGTGATTCTCTGTCATGGTGCAGTTTCAAAAGTTTTAATTGTAAGGAGAGTTAGAGGAACTATATGTAAACAACTGCATCAGACTATTCCAGACAGTCGTTTCTGAGTCATGGTGCAATGTTGAGTGACAGGAAGGACTATGTGGGTGGGGCTAACAGTTCAAACAAAAAAATGTTCCTGTCTCACAGTTCAAAATCAGGTACAGGCCCTTAAAAAAACTGAATAATTTTCAAGAGGATATTAAAATCATAAAATCATGGTGCACGGTGGCAAAGTGGTTAGAGCTTCTGCCTCCCAATAATGAGATTGTGGGTTAGAATCCTGGACCAGACCAACATCACACGATCGAGTCTGCATGTTCTCCCCGTGTTACCGTGGGTTCTCTCCGGGTTCCTCCCACCGTCCAAAGACATGCATGTGTAGGTTAATTGGCAACTCTAAAAAATTGCCCCTAGTGATTGTATATGAGAGTGAATGGTTGTCCAAGTCCATGTCTCTGTGTCGGCCACTGTCCAGGGTGTACCCCGCCTAAGGCCCAAAGTCACTGGGATAGGCTCCAGTCACACACACAAAAAAAAGGAGAACAAGTGGTAGAAAATGAATGAATATTAAATCATGTCACTAACAACATTTTAAAATTATTGAATTAAAGGTGCACTTTAGCTTTTCTGGCGGTGTTTTCGCCTCCTGCTCGTCTCCATGGAGATTTTACTGTGTTGCCTGGACGTTCTACAGTATGGCATTAAACTGGTATGTCTAGAATTTATTATTTTTCAGATCTTTTTATTTCTCAAACATGCCTTCTTGCTGTAAACGAGGTCACAGGGGTCATGCTGTCTCCAAAAGCACGACATTTTACTGCATTAATGCCCAGAGGTGCAAAGTAAATAATTACAAATAATAAACGTTACTGTAACTGAGTTGGTCTTTTGGGGGTAATTGTAATTCATCGAGTGAATTTTTAATTTTGTAGCTGTGCGCAGTTTTAGCATGTAATTGGAATAAGTTACATTTAAAAATCATGTGAGTAATAAGTAGAGCACAAGTTCCAATTATCCCACATTATGGTTGCCCTCACTGTTCATTTCTAAAGCGACAAACACTCACAACGACTTTGAATCACCAGCTCTGATAACCTTTAGAGCAGAAAATAAGCGAATAGTGGATTAAAAACACTGATTAAAGATTGGATTGATCAATCATTTTGGATCAAAGACAGCTCTAAAATGCTGCTAAAATTGTGTTAAAAGTGATTAGTAACTGAGTATTATTGCATACTTTTTACTTTCACTTTAGTTCATTTTTAGCAAGTGTATTTGCACTTGAAATTGAGTATATTTTTTACTTTTACTTACAAATTTCACTCTTTCCACCACTGTTAAAGTGTCTATGTCAGGTTGGACTACTCATGTAACTAAAATATGGGTAAAATAAATATATTTAAAGTTTTGCTAATCTTTTTTTTTTCTTCACAATTTAGCAATGTTTTAGTTTTGTAATTTCACTTCCTGGTTGTAAATGATGACATCACACCTGGAAATTACTTTATACACTGGGCTTAAACTCAGCTAATGTTACAGATTTTTTAGTCTGACAAATTAAAATATATGGGAACACCTTTATTTTCTTGATTTCATCTTTAAAAGGTAAAAAAAAGTTATTTATTTGGGGTAAATTATGCATAACCTGTGTCTCCCTACTGTGATGTCATCAGTTTGTTTACTTCCTGTAATTTTCAACACATTTTTCAACTTTTCTCCACAAACTGCAACCTGATTGGTGTAAAACTAATTTTCTTTGACATACAATAGGTATTAATACACAAAATAAAACCAAAATTAGTAGAGCTTTAGTCGTTTAGTCGATTAATCAGTCGATGGTGTCTTAGTCGACCAACATTTTTGTTAGTCGACTAATTATTTGATTTAGATTTAAATGATTATATGGCGAAAACAGCAGAAAAAAGTAGATATGGAGTGAGTTAGCTGAAGATTTTGGAGTGAATTGTGAGCTTAAATAGATTTATATGTAAATCAGACTAATCGATTAATCGGTCTTGGGCAGGTCTTTAGTCGACCAAGGATTTCTTTAGTCGACGACGGCCCTAAAAATTAGACAATCATTAAAACCTGTCATACGCACTTTAATGCATTATCCTGGACTTTTAATCATCACACACTTTCCAAAACAATGAATTTACAATCGTCGAACTAAAACACGCTTCCCGTCGTACATTAACACGACCGCTAACTACATCCCTGCCTTTGAAAACATAAGGACTGTGAAATGTTTTGAAATGTGCAAGGTGGTACATTTAGTTTGCACTGTCAGCCGCGGGGACCTGCCTGTGTGTTATGGCGGCGCGGAGTGATTGGCCTGACAGTAACAGCGGCTGACAGTAACACCGGCTGACTGCTGCTCACTGGGGGCACAACACTGGGGCCACTGTAACGGAGACACAGGCTGGTTCTGTTCTCCCGCTGAGCTCCAAACAAACTGCTGTTGACGTCCCTGTCACCGGCGCGCATTTCCACAGATTAAACTCAAGCGGCGACGCGAGATACAGGCATCAGGTGAAGAGAAAGAGGCTGACAGCGAGCATGTTCAGCGCGCCTGCTTTTCTCTAGGCTGTTTTGGGCATGAAACGCTATCTTTCAGAACGCATTCCAAGAGGAGGGATCAAAGATGAAACTCTGGGGAGATTTAGAGGCGTTTGAAAGGAGAAAACGGCGAAAGACTGTGAGAGTCGAGAGGTAAAAACTTGGAGGTAGAGACGTATTCAAGGCGTGCCCTCAGTGATAGAGCTGATCGTTTCAACTTCAATAGACGTTGTTTGATGAAATCTGGCAATTACATATCTTAATAAAGAAACAAATTCGTATTGTTCTTACTCCAGATTGCACTACACCTTTGTTTATTCAGATGAACGATTGATACAAGTTTGATTTTTTTCTTTTTTTTTATTCTTTTTTGTTTTTATAAGACATTGAACAAACAGGGAACATGACACATGGCAGTTTAAAAAAGCACCAAAGGCAACAAGAATCTATATATTCCAGTGTTGCAACACACAACAACACAACAGCAGGAGAATATAAACATGCAAAAAACCCAAGAAAAATAACTTTAAAAATTGACTTGCAGTGGTTCTCAAACTTTTTCAGTTGCGACGCAGGTAATTTAGCCATATATCTAATGTTTGACTTTATTTTGATAATATAAACCTAGAAAAATAACTTTGATAGGCTAACAAATGGGAATCTACATTTACCACTGCATTTGAAGCGTGCCAAGCCTTGTTTAAGACTATTGTATCAATTTTTCATCTGGGGACCCCCAGAAATTATTTCGCGACGCCCAATGGGGTCCTGACCCCTAGTTTTAGAACCACTGCTCTATTGCACTATGCAGATAGATTAAAAAAATAATATCATCCAATCAAGACCAGTATTTGGCAAAAGTTTCTGAATTTAGGTAAACGTTTCTGTTTGACGAATGTCCATTGCCGCTTGAGTCCATTCCTTCACTCACTCTGTATCTTTTCCCATTCAATTCCTTTTTGGAACACCCAAAATCATAAAACAGCAGTTGCCTCTCAGGGCTTTCAAAATTTTAGATTTTACCAACAGAAAGTTAGAAAATTAAACAATGAAATAGTCATATTAACCAACATTCACTGGAATTAAGCTAGTGTATGACGTTTTGTGATGGCCATTCTCCAAGCGCCATCTAGGTATCCATCATTTGTTTCATGACAGGAGTTGTAAGCCCCAGATACGAAGTTTTAAAGTCAAGTGGGACAAGTTTGATTTTTCAATTACCTACATGGGAGAAAAAAAATGATTCAGTAATTCAATGCTTTCTTGGACCAGACAGATGAGCAGATAAGCATGAAAAAGAGGCAAAGAGTGGGACAGGCATTCAGAAAATTGTCACTGTAGGAATTGAATCATCTGCATGCTTGACCACTTCACTTTTATGCAACACAGAATGTCGCACAGTCAATAGAAAAAATAAAAAAATAAAACCCGAATCTCAAGTTGAAAGCAGAAAACTAAGCCAAATGTCAACTTGTGAATTGTGGAATATTATTTACCCGACTCACATGGCATTCAACCACATCATTTTCATCAAGCACAATTATGAAACACAGTGTACTCAAACTCTTTTCTACACCCCAAACTTCTTCATATCTTGTTTCCCAGCCGCTCTCTCCGCCCACCTGCACTCGGGGACATGTCCTCAGACACTGTCCCGCCCACCGCAGACGCACATGTGCTCTGACAGAGTGAAGTTGTCAGGGAAGTAGAGAGGAAATGACAGGGGGCATATTTTCACAAATCTCCCCTGTTGGCATACTCCGCTCTGGCACTGCGCCTGTCAGCAGCCTGTCTGCTCGGTTTAGCCGTCAGACACAGTCACACGGCCAAATATACAACGACACACTTGTCCTTGGACAGGAGCGAACGCACAGTGCTGAAGGCGCAGTCAACAATGGAGTTTGAGTGATTAAGAAATTTCATGAGGTTAGGTCTGCTTCTTGCTCAAACAGAAATGTCAAATGCCGAGCTATTATCCCTTTTACCAGCGCGCTAACACAAACCGGCACGCTGGGGGCTCGGCGCGTCACTGTGACTTTGGGAAAGTGACTTTGACTTGGCGGCGGCTGTGGGCCAGAGCAGAGCTGCACTCGTACCTGCTCTGAGGCTCTGCTCGGGCCCCTCTGTCTGCACGTCCCTAAACACGCTCTCTCTCTCTCCAGCTGTGCATGCCCCACACGCCTTCAACAGAGCCAGCACCCCAGGGCCCTCCGCTCCTGTCACCCACTGTGGCTAATTATGTTGGCGTAAAGAGCAGAAACACCAGCGGAGAGGGCGCACGTACAGTACTTAAACAAAGCTCAAAGCATGGAGCCCAGCGGAAGAAAGGTTTGCTTTTTAAGTGATCATGAGAACATAAAAGGTTTCATCCATCTACAAGTAGTTCGTTTGGAAAATGTGTAGATCTAATGTAAAATAAATAGATGCAGCTTTATGTTTGGTTGTTCTTCCCCCTCTGAACTGAATGACCTGAGCACAGGAGAGTGCAGTCCACTCACTGCAGCTGGAGCAGGAGGGCTGAGGCCAGAGGACACAGGACAAGGACACATGTGTCCGCTGCACTTCCCTCCTGGAGGAGTTGTGTGTTTACATGATTCCTGCCCAGAGACATTGGTTATCCTGTCCCGAGGGAGTGCTTTCCCGGTGGACTGGCCCCATTAGCTTGTGGCTATAGCTGTCATCACTTCTTCACACAAACATCACACAGAGTTCTCCAGAAGTTCATGCTGATTGGTTAACAGAGTCCCCAGGCGCAGTGAGGTCACCCTCTCTCCATTTCAAAGACAGGGTCGCGCTGGAGCTGCAGTCATGTGTGATTTTCCAGTCCAGTGCTCTGTGATGAGCAGCTCTGGCCTGGCCCCGGGGCCCGCCTCAGAGGGAGCTGGAGCTTGTCCACCTTCTGCTCTGGTCGTGTCGTATCATTGAAATGAGTCTCATCATCGGCTGCCAACAGCGCTGCAGTCATCCCTCCCTGAGCCACGCTGGGCTCGCCGGCTAAATTATGCTTACCCACACCATTATTAGCCCCATTATAGAGCCATTTGAGTGGCTTTCAGCCTGTCACGGCCGCTCAACTATGTCTTCGGCTTGACTTGATTTGCTCTGACAGGCTTTTCTTAACCTAAAAGGCAGGGGAGGGGCGGAGACAGAGCACTGGAGGGAGGAGGAAAATGCTTCTTGAAAGAGTTGAGCATTGGGAGTTTGATGTTGAACATTTGATTTGGTTTTATGGAAAGGCACAGATGGCTGGTTTTGATGTTTCTCTCCATGTCTTTTATAAATCATTTCTCCTTTTCAACTGGGACCACATAAATACTTTTGGGGGCAGGAGAGCTGGCAGCTTCAGGCCGTCTTGCTGGTTGCTGACACATTTTTAAACACAGTTGAGAAATGACCCTCAGTTCTGGAAACCTTAGGCCTTCACTGAGGCTGGGTCTTGGCAAACTGCTGCCGCTCTCCTGGATTCCCTGCGGCCTGTGGACCGCGGCGGTGCCATCCATTCACCGCTGAAGTCACGTCCCCACTAACCCTCAGCTCCATCTGTCATCCTGTCGTCATCACAGCCGCTCAGCAGTGGGCCAGACTCAGGGCCGATTCTAGCGCTGAGAGGTCCCGTGCAAAAGGGGGGGGGCCTTTACACATTTTGTTCAACATTCCTTAAGAACTGCACGACTGTACCAGAATTATTTCATTGTCAAACCTATAGCTTGCCATATTTTGGTGCAATTAGCTTCAGAATAAGTTTAGATATAAGAAAAATTACAATACGGTTGTTAGCTTTTATGCTAATTTCGGGGCTAAATGATATGTCCAAAAAAAAAAAAAGCACACACAAAGCAATAAATGAAATGGGGATGAGAAAGTGTGAAAGTGTGATTTTTGTGAAATAAAAGAACTATAAAACAATGAATAAAACCATGCAAACAATCTATGAAATGGTCTAATAGAGGTAAATAAAAAAACAAATCAATACAAGACAACAGAGGAGCATATAACTCGCGGTGTTCAAAATACTGTGGGTCTGAAGACGAGACTTTACAAACACTGGAAGGATCTATGCATCCGCCACAAACAGCAGACACTTTTGCACAGATTGGAAAAGGTACTACCTGCTTTTCTCCATGTTTAATCAGAACCGAGCCAGGATCCCTCCATCTCTGCTGTTTGCGATGGCTCATTCAAAAATATGGCCCCGGGCTCTGGCTCCCTCGTGGTCCTGCCAAAGACAATAATTCACTTTTCATTTCTTCAACTCAACTTTTATAATTTCATAATTCTTCACTGCCAGTTGAGACCTTTGAAGTATTTTATTGATTTCCCTGCTGGACTCTGTTTTGGCTTTATCTAACAACTGCTGTTTCACTTTGTCCTCAGACTGTCAAACTGTATCTCTCAAAAGTAATGTATCCCTGAAACATTTATAGAATCTTAGTAAAACAGAAATGGATTTGAAGTTCATTACAGCCACAAGCAAAAACACAGCTCTCTCCTTTGTCTTTAACCCGTGGCTACAGTTTAGTGAGTTAAATACGATATTCATTCATCTTTGACCGCTTGTTCCCGTCGTGGGGGTCGTGGATGACTGGAGCCTGTCCCAGTGACTTTGAGTCTTAGGTGGGGTACACCCTGGAGAATTATCGGGCATGTTTTAGTTGACGTGAGAAATCCGTAGAAAGCTCAGACGCAGAAAACATGTCGACAATGTAACGTGGAAATTTATGCTACTAGAGGACAAAGATGCTCCTTTATTTGTTTTGTTTTGTTTGTTGCTCTCGTACTTTTGCTTTGAAATCTAAATAAAATCATGAATGTAACTATGGTTCTATGAATCTACTGTCTCGAGCACTGAATAATCATCCCTGCACATGAAGAAGTCATGTTTTAATCTTAATGAGCTCATGTTTAAACCTAATGAAATAAAAATAACGTAGGCTGAAACTATAACCTCCTTAGGATTTGTGTTAGAACAGCAAACAGAATTACTTAGCGAGCTTTTGTTTATTTCTCCTCTCTCCACTTGATATGATAGCGTAAATGCTCAGATCGAGTCTGGCAAAGATCAAGGACTTAAAAACAGCACAGAAGACCTCTGGATCTCTACCTTTGACGACACAAATCTGGGAAATTCAGAACCGGTTTTAAAAATGGTCAAATAAGGCACTCTTACTCTTACAGGGTCGCCTCTCCACAGATCAGACCTACATCACCAGCATGTCTTAATCGAGAGAGATGACTTTTATCCCATACTTTGGAACGAGCAGGTGTCAGACCCCTCAAAGGAAACGCTGTACACAATGTTAAAAGTGCAAATCATAATCTGTTATTTATGCGATGGTTTCATACATTCGAAGTTACATTATGTTCCAGACTCTCTTGTGTCTGACTCGGGGCACATTCAGACTCGCATAACAATCACCACCGAAGACTTTTAACTCCTACACGCAGTCCCCTCTAGCTCCGCCCACCACTCCGATCATTATTTCTCCATCTGGCTTCCTCATTATTTGCCCTAGATTTCTTTGCGTTTCTCTTTTTTTCCTCTTGCGTCCGTCCGGCGCTGTCAGGATCTGTCGCCGGGGGTGATATCATTGTCATGTCAGGCCTCATTTGCATCCGTTTGATTGACAGGCAGGAGACGGGCCAACCAGCTCTGCTCCGATAATGCTTGATCTAATCCATAGACCACTTTGTACTTTCTCCCACTCAACTCCTCTGTTCTGGGCATGGATGTCTAAACCTCTTTTTCTCCTACTCTCTCTTTCCCTCTCCCCTCCTCTCTCTCTTTCCCTCACCCTCGTTTCTTATCCTCACTTTCTCACGTTATGTCTTATCCGTCCTTCTTCTGCTCGCTTCATATTTCCCTTTTCTTTCTCTCACTTTTTTTCTCTCCCTGGCTTCTGTCTTTCCCTGTCTCTTTCCATTTAATTTCTTCTCTCTCTTTATCCCTCTCCTCTCCCCCACCTCTCCCTCTTTCTCTCCCCTCTCTTTATTCCTCTCTCTCCCTCTTTCTTACTCACTACTTCTTTCCTTCTCTCTCTTTATCCCTCTCACTCTCCTCTCCCCCAACTCTCCTCCTTTCTCTCCCCCTTTTTCTTTATTCCTCCCGCTCCCTCTCTTTCTCACTCACTACTTCTTTCCTTCTCTCTCTTTATCCCTCTTTCCCTTCCTTCCACTCTTTCTCCATCTCTTCCCTTTATCCCCTTCTTTTTCTCTCTCACGTCTTCTTTCCCTCTCTCCCCTTCTCCTTTATTTCTCTCCCTTTCTCCCTCTCTTTTCCTTCCCAACGCCTCTCCTTTTCTCCCCTCCTCTCGCTCCTTACCTCCTCTCTCTTTACTCTTCTTTCTCCCTCTATTTCTCTCTTCACCCTTTCTCTCTCTTTTTATTCCTTTCTCTCTCCCTTCCTCCCACCACCTTTCTCTTTCTCTCTCTCTCTCTCTCCCTGGCTTCTCTCTTTCCCTGGCTCTTTCCATTGAATTTCTTCTCTCTCTCCCTCTCGTTCTCTCCCATTATTCCTCTTCTCTCTCTCTCTTTATCACTCTCCTCTCCCCCACCTCTCCCCCTTTCCCTCACCTCTCTCTTTATTCCTCTCTCTCCCTCTCTTTCTCACTCACTACTTCTTCCCTTCTCTCTCTTTATCCCTCTCACTTTCCTCTCCCCCTTTCTTTCCCCCCTCTCTTTAATCCTCTCCCTCCCTCTTTTTCTCACTCACTACTGCTTTCCTTCTCTCTCTTTATCCCTCTCTCCCTTCCTCCCACACTTTCTCCATCTCACCCCCCTTCTTCCTTTCTTTTTCTCTCACTTTTTTCCCTCTCTCTCCATCTCCCTCTTTATTTCTCTCTCTCCTTATCTCTCCCTTTCTCCCTCTTTTCCTTCCCACCGCCTCTCCTTTTCTCCCCTTCTCTCTCTCCTCCCTCTCTCTCTTTATTCCTCTTTCTCCCTCAGCGTCTCTCTCGCTTCTTCCCCCTCTTTTTAATTCCTTTCTCTCTCCCTTCCTCCCACCACCTCTCTTTCCCTCTCTTTCATTATTCTCTTCTCTTTTCTTCTCACCGCCTCTCCCCCTCTCTCTCCCTCTCTCTCTCTCCCTTTCTCCCTCACCCCCCACATATGCTTGCAATTGCCCTCCGGGGGGCCATGATTCAACCGCGGCATCATTTCAATTTGTCTCAAGCCATGAAGAAAAACTAGCAGACTTCTTTTTTTTTTATATATATATTTTTTCAAATGTTTCGTTTTTATTATTACTGTTTTGCGGTGAGTGTATCCAGGGGGACTTGGACACAGAGGAGATGTGGGAGTCTGAAGAAAGTGCCACGCTGGCCCTAATCACATTAAGGGTGCCATATTACATGTCAAACTGTCACTTCAGATTTGAGCCATCGCAGCGCCGTGGCAACGCTTGGCTCTCGGTCATGTTCTTGTTTTGATTAGGGTTTGATACAGGCGAGATTCAAACCGGCTGAAAATATTAGGCTAAAAAAATCTGGAAACAGTATTTGAGAAATCTGTATCCTATTTGAAGTTTGGCAGTTACAAAATACAGTGTACATAATGTGTAGTTCAAAGGAAGTGTATGCACAAATAAATGTATAAACGCTAAACAAAGTAGGGTATTCATTTCATTACACAATATTGTCAAGTACTTCCACGGCTACTGTGGCAATGGCCATTAGCTGAACATAAAATAAAAGCCTAACCTTGTACAGCAAACTGAACTCAGAGCGCTACACATATCACTCTGGCATTAGCTTCTGAATCAACGACACTGAAAATGAATCCAGAAAATACCTGTAACAAAATATATGGTGCACGGGTAAGTTAAATTGACAGAAAATGGCAATGGATTAGAAAAAGTGTATCAAGTTAAGTTTATCATTATGTATTTTGACTTTTGTTTAGTTTTTTTGAATTGTGATGATCGTTAAATGACACAAAATAGAGCAGCAGAGTCAGAGATGATCCACAGAGGCAGAGCTGCCGTCAGTGCCCGGAACAGTACATGAACACACATGACAGAGGCGCTCTTTGGTGGGCTATGACTACACACCTACCAGAAAGCGTATAACACCCCCCAGCAGCCAGGCTATTCACCTTATTCCGCCCCGCCCACTTTTGCCGTTTTTTACCACACATACGCACTTTTGTTGTAAACGCACTTCGGTTTGACGAGAACTCCGTTAAAGCTAATGACGAACGAGGGAAAAGTCTCGCCGCTAAAATGTTACATAAAGTAGGTTGATTTGTGTAAAATGTTTAATGAACACGAGCAACAACAAGTCAACAACGCACCGATTTCCTGAGGCCTGAAAACAACTTTTTATAGTCCGTGTAGAACTTATTTTCTGTTGAGCTCGTCTGCTCCGTGTGAACTAATACAACGGGACCAAGACGGTGGCGCGTAAGGCAACTTCAGGAATAAGGTGAATACACCCCAAACATCAGCCCCCGTCCAGCTGTGGTGCTGTTTGCCCGGCATCAATAACATAACCCGGGCTCACATTAGACACGGAGCAGTGACCAGTGACTGCTACCTTTCTGTATTTACAGTATGCGTTCTGAACTCCTCTCATACTTTTGAGTGCGGTGGTGCTGTTTAATGATTAGTCATTAATTAATATGAATTATTATTTTTTTATTTAGAGCACAATCAAACCCGGTGACCGCAGCAGCACCTCAGAGCTCTGGTGCTAATGTGAGCCATCCACTGCCAGAACACGGCTCCAGCACAGCAGCCGGAGCTGGACCCGTTCACAAAACAAAAGTTCAGGACATGTTTACCTGCAGAGCATCTCAGCTGTGAACATGGCTTCTGTCTCCACAGTGAGCTTGACTCTCAACAAGATGCATTTCTCAACTTCAACACCTGCATCAAGCAGCAGGTTTGGGCGCTGCTCACAGATGTGACGTCTGAGAGGGAGAGGTCAGGTAACATAACAAACCCCTGCCTGATGGCGACAAACCCAACAATTGTTATTAGACTCAGACAGCCTACTATTACTCATAACACTTCTACAGTTCCAGTTACCACAGCTTACTACTAATACTATCACTATTACTACAGCTTCATGTGATAGTACTTAGTGGTTTTATTGGTATACTTAATTGTTTGATAAATGAAAAAAATATGTTTGTACAAGAAAATACAACAACTACTACTATTACTTTACTTTAAAGCTTGGTGTTTTGGTTGATTAGTTAATAGGCAAGGCAAGTTTATTTGTAAAGCACAATTCATACACAAGGCAATTCAAAGTGCTTTACACAACAGGAAAAGTTGCATTAAAATCACAAAACACAAAAAGGCACACAGAATCATTTTAAAATAAAGCGCTTTAAAAGAGAAGAGTGCAGATAGATCTTTCAGTCGTATGAACATCTAAACAGAACTGTTTTTAGCCTGGATTTAAATATTGTCAGTGGAGGCCTGTCTCACATCTTCAGGGAGACTGTTCCAGATTTTAGCTGCAAAAAACTGAAATGCTGATTCCCCATGTTTAATCCAACAAAGATTTTGGCTCTACTTTATAATTTTAAGATTTTGCTTAGTACTAAAAACAAGTAAAACTCCGACAAGCAGCGCTGCTAAATCCCCCATTGTGATCATGTGTTTGCGATTAGCCTTGGCTTTGATTGGACGCTTATCGTGTGTGACAGCTAGCTAGCGTCTCCATTGACCCCTTCACTTCTCTCACATGTCCCGTCTCATTCCCGTCTCCCGTTTGAACCCGTCGTCCGAGCTGTCAGGGCGCGTTGCCGTGGAGACCGTGTCAGGAGAAGCGTCTCGTGGAGAGGGAAGGCCCAAAGTCTGCTCCGTCGCTCGGCTGCGCTAAATTAGGCGGATCGGCAGTGACAGGGGGAGGCAGGAGGAGAGGTTACGGGACGGGGACGAGGGGCAAGCGCTCGCTCAAGACCAATTGTCGTCCAATTGAGTGGAATGACTTGGAGGGATGGGCGGGAGCTTTGTGCCGTCGGGCCGCTCTCCACTTCTGCATGGGCTTAATTTTAGATTCCAATAATATGTCTGTTTCCTTTTTCCCAGGAATATAGTTTAGTGGAACCAAAAATATTATGCTATGAATGTAATTGCCATGTCAAATTATGATGAAACTGAACAGCTGTTGAGAGAAAACCAAAGATCGGTGTTGACAGTGTGAGCGTTTATAATGACAAAATATAAAACGGGATGGAAATTAGATTGTGTAAGTCTTATTTTTACGGTTTCTGTGGCTGTTATGTGCATGTTAGGAGTGAAACAAGACACACATTTAACTAAGAGAAAATGGAAGAGAACGTTTTTTTTTTTTTTTTTTTTAATTTTTAGAAAATGTATTAAGGCGAGACACTACAAGCAAAACTTTTTTTTTTGGTCAGTCTCAACATATTGGCTTTCATGTGGAAACAACATCTAACAATGTTCAGTCTGCTCTTAAAAATGTTTTATTCTTCCATTTAATCCACTTCATCCATAGAGTTGGGACGTTGTAAATTCAAAGGTTGTTTTCTTAAAATGCATTTGCCTCGGGACATAAGGATCACCTTAAAGTAGCTCCTACACCAAACTGTACAATCTTGGACTCAACAAGAATTTGACAAAACGTACAGAAGAAGATTGTAAACCTGTTTTATTGAGTACAAGAAATTTGGCGAAATTAGAATTTTTAGGACAATTTTTAGTCCAATCTAGTTTACTTAAAAACTAAATAAGAAATTCAAATTCATGAACCAAGAAATTTAAACCTCGTTCTGTCCATTTTTCAGATTCAAATGTCCCAAATATGTGTATTTTTGGCCATATTTACACATAAAATGCCTAATTTCTTCATGAAAACATGACATGATGAAAAACTTTTAATATTTTTTTTTTTACATTTATGTGACTAAACTACAGGAGAAGTTTCAAATTGATATCTTTAAATTTAAGATTTTTTCCTATTCACCTGCAGCGTCTCACATTAATTCAGTTGCAAACCAAGTTATTACTCTTTTGCAGTAATTGCTTTGTACCTTGATTTTGAACTTGTGGCATAAAAAAGGACGATGACCTAAAAAAGGCACGATGAACTATTTACAGTCGTTAAACTGTCGCACCAGGATGGTGTGTAACAAGCACTGACAGAAAGTAATAGAAAACTTTCAAGTTGATCCCTTCTGGTGAAGCGAAGAGGAAGAAAGTTGGACAAGATAAAACTTCTTTGCAAACCACTAAATGCAATTGAATGCTTGGTTTATATGTAAAGCAGGCAAAAGTGGGTAAAGTACCGTTCAAAATCAAGTGCAAGAAATACAACTGTTTCACATTTAATATTGTCAATATAAAGTTTGTGTCATTGCTCAGAAACACTTAAGTTAGAGCAATGTTACAGTGCGTACAATTAAAACATTATGAGACAGTATTAATATTGTGGGCTGCTGTATCAATATCTTGCCATGTATCGATAAATTGGTCAATTTTAAACAATGCTGTTTAAAATGACAGTGCTACAATCTAGTTGCTTGTTTAAAGAAAGGAAACTTATTTATGCAATACATTTGACATATTGTTTTGATATACTATCCTATTCTAATTACTATTTACTATTATTTATTAACCTTCATTTTACCGGCTGATAACCCATTGTGATCAAGTTAAAATATAGCAGCACACACTTACAAAATAAAAGCATTTTCACATTTATACAAAAATAAAACAAAATCTAACCAATTTTTGGAGGATTCCCTTGTTTGTTTTTTAACAAGTGAGCATAAACCCCAAAGTGAGACCAACTCGAGCAGCCTGTATTTCAGGTTTGTACGGGTAGTTATTTAATGAAGAAATACTGTTGTTAAAAAATAAAAAGTGTGATATATTGCAGATTATCATATGCATTATATTGACTGACATAAACTGCAAAATTGTGATTTTGTTTTGTAAAGTTTTAAATTGTGTATCAAACTAAATTGTGATTCCCAGCCCTGGTGCAATACTTCAAGTAGGAGTGAACATGTGACGCGCAAAAACTACTCAGAGAAGTACAAGTTGTATTTAATAGATAAGTGGAACTAAGTAACATTTTTACCTTATTAAACGTCTTTGTAAGTCCGTGTGGTGGTTATAAATGTATTTTCGCGGCGTGTGAAGCTCCCGCCGTCGCCCCCTGCTGTCTCTGAGCGGAAGTCATGAGTCATTTTACTGGGAGTGTACGGTAACAAGAGACCCGCTGGGGGAGCTCTGTCGCTGAAGTTACTGAGTTCTGCTTTAGTCTATTCACCTTATTCCTGAAGTTGCCGTACACGCCCCCGTCTTGTTTCCGTTGTAGTTTACATGGAGCAGACGAGCTCAACAGAAAATAAGTTCTACATGGACTAAAAAGACGTTTTCAGACTGACCAGGAAATCGTTGCGTTGTTGACTTGTTGTTGCTCGTGTTCATTAAACATTTTACACAAATCAATCTACTTTATGTAACATTTTAGCGGCGAGACTTTTCCCTCGTTCGTCATTAGCTTTAACAGCGTTCTCGTCAAACGGAAATGCGTTTACAACAAAAGTGCGTATCTGTGGCAATAAACAGCAAAAGTGGGCGGGACGGAATAAGGTGAATAACAGATTAGACGACACATTTCACTAAAACAGTGAACATGATAGTATTTAAGATTTTACCAAACGTTTTGCCTATTTGTCCCCAGTTTGACAGATTTCGTAATGTTCATAAGGATACTTTCTGATTGGACATGAGTAGACAATATGACACATTGAAAACAAGGGCCAAAATCTACATACATTACACAAAGTTACGCTTTGACAAATAATAATATCTGATAACACCTTTATTTTGTGGAATGACTGTTTAAACTGTCAGTTGTCTATAAATCGTCTCTGTTTTTACAGTGACGTGTCGCTTTTTGATGACATCACAGAGGGATCCCGTTTTAGCACTACTTCCTGTCATTTTAAACTTTTATTTTTCACATTTTCTTCACAAACCGCAACTTCACAAATGATAGTTTTACACCATTCAATTAGCTGTTTGTGGAGAAAAGTTGAAAAATATGTTGAAAATTACAGGAAGTAGACAAATCGATGACACCACACTAGGGAGACAAAGGTCATGCATAATTTACACAAAATAAACAACTTTTTTTTACCCTTTAAAGGTCACATAACATACAAAATCGACTTTTCAGAGGTTTTAACCTTCCTACAGTGCTATTTGGGCCTCGTATGTTGTGCCCACAGTGGTTTTTTGATTGATTCCCGCATGTTTTCGCTAGAGAACTGTCTTTTCCGTCCCCCTCGGCTGAGCAGCAGACGGGGGCTCCTCACAAGGATGACGCGGTGTTTAAGCCACGCCTCCAGGAAGCGCGCAGCCGCAGAATAAAAACAGCTAATGCTAATGCTACACAGTAATTACATGATGGATACGACAGATCGGCACGAGTTGGGCGGGGGGGGCGCGCGAGTTGGGCGGGGGAGGCAGCCTGCTCTCTGTTCGGGGGGTCAGATCTCAGAGTGAGCCGTTTGCTTTTGCAAGGAGGGGGGCCAGTCCAAGAAATGGGTGTTTTTTGGAAACTGTTATGTTATGGATATTGTACAATGCAAACATTTATCAACAAAGACTGTGTAAAGGGCAAAATAGCAGAATATGGGACCTTTAAACATTGATTCAACAAAATAAAGGTGTCCACATGTGTTTCTCTTTGTCAAATTAAAAAATCTGTGACATTAGAGCTGGTTTGGCCCAGTGTACAGTGTGGTTGCTATGGTAATTTCCTAGTGTGATGTCATCATTTACAACCAGGAAGTAAAATTTAAAAACCTAAAAAAAATAGCTAAAATTGGGTCAAATTTGTAAAGATTTGAGCAGAATTTGAAATATTTTTATCGTAACTGCATTTTAGTTAAAAGAGTACTCCAACCTGTCATGGGCGCTTTAAGTAAAATATAGTTGGACAGAAGTAGAAAAGAACACATTTGATGAAACTTTATTTGAAAATACATTGTTTTTTTGGGCAAACGGATTCAGACTCATATTGTAGTCACCTATTTTTACAGTTGCCATGGCCCAGTCTCCCGTAGGACCCCACTGTCGCCCCTCCTGGTCCCACCCGTCTGCTTTCAGCCATAACCCGCTCCATGTGTCTCTGGAGGGGTTTTCCACACAGGCTCCGGTTTATGCCCGCGCTCTTGGCTCACTATTAAGTTGTTAGTATTTTCAGTAGGAAAGTATTCTGACATTGTTTTGTAAATATAAATGAGCGGTTATTTATCCCTGCTCTGACAGATTTACAGAGTACAGTGATTGCTCTCGACATAAATCTGTCACTGTGATGACTCAGCCTGTCGTTGGGCCTTGGCACAAAGACTAAATAGTTCCATCATTTCCTCCTGGTTCAGAGCTCAACTGGAACCACCGTGACATACTTTTGTATCATGGAAGAAAATGTTCTGTTCTATTATTTATTTATTTATGTTTTGTCAGGGACAGAATCCAGTATAGACATGTTATGATCACAAACAAAATACAAATAGTGTCCTAGATTTTATAATGACAGATTTCAGCTGACAAATACAAACGAAGAATAAAAATGTAGGTTATATCGCGCTACACATTCAGTTTTGTTTTGTTTTTTTGCACTTTATTCACACTATTTTGGTGGCATTTTCTGTAGCAGCACAAACAGTCTGTAATGGTTGTTCTTCCAATAAAGGTGATATTTATAAGGGCTGCAGTGCACTCTAGCCTCCAAAATACACAATATTTAACCTAGCTTAAAACTTTAAAGAAAAGTCTGGATATTTATTAAAGTAAAAACTAAACAGGAGAGATAGGGTGCACCAAAAGAATAAAACAAAGTGTATAAAGACCTATATTTCTTACTTTATCGACTTAACGTTATTAAGGCATTAAATAATTTACACTAAAACACGTAATCTTCCCTGAGATGTACGTCTATGTGTGTAATGTAGGCTTGTGTTTATATGTTGTCTGTGTCTGTTTGTCTCCATAAGTTACAATGCAAATATATTTTTGCTGTGGCGTTAAATTCAGTTTCACGTTGCAGTTCCACAAATGGACACTAGTAGAACCGGACATCAAAGGGCGGCTAAACTAATGGGTACATTTACACAACAAAACATGCTAACCATTAGCTTAACTTGTTTAAACTTTCTCAAAATCTTTCATGAATCTTGAATCTTCTGTATTGTATTGTATTTCAAAAGGGCTGTCAATATATGTTTTTGTTGTTGTTGTTTTTTTTTATATTTTTGAGCCACTACCAATATCTGGCATTTGGCTTGAGGCTTCTGCAAATAACCGATATTTACATTTTAAAATCCATAGCAAGGCCCACAGATCTATTTTAAAGTTAAGTTCACAAATTAACTTTTCACTTAAAAATAAATAACAAGAATAACCACAAAATGTATTCATCAGGAATATAAAAACAATTAGTTTACCAAATATTTACCAAATTACTCTTCTTTTTCCATTCATCCTCTTCCTCATTAGTCTATTAAAAAATAAATAAATTATTAAATTTAAAAAGTACAGAAAAACATCTGTACAGTATTGATATCAGCTGATATCAATACTGGACACAATATATATTCACAATTCCTAAATTTCAATATTCAAGTCTCTACTTCTTCACCTCCTCTTTCGAACAAACATCCTGAACTTGTGAACTCCGGCCTTTTCAAACTCAATCATCTGGTTCCTAGCATTAGCATAGCAATCGCATATTTACTACTTCCTGTCTGTTAGCTTCCACGGCCTTTTAACTCGCTCTCATCCCGTCACTTTGTTGTCGGGGCAGCGCTAATTCTCTGAAAGAAACTCCTTGCTCTTTTCCCATTATTCGTGCACGCCAACTTCTCCAACGCCCATAAAACTATAACACACTTAGCAAAACGCCTACAGTAACCAAAGACATCTATTTTAGCTTGTCATGCCGGTGCCATTTCATCTAGCTTGATTTATCGTTTCTCATTTGCATTCTTTCTTCTCATACCACTAATGGGCCGTAAATCTTGTGTAGATAAGGTCTATACTAAAGAACAGGCGGCATAAATCAATTTCGGCCTTCACCCCTTTAAGACACATGCAAATTACAAGCTAGTCTACTGTTAGCTTGAATGGAAAAGGTTGCACTGGGTTAAGCATGTGTCAAAAGCCCTATTTGTTTTGGCATCGGCGCTAACATATGGCAGGAGCGCTGGTTTCCCTCATTCGCAGCTGTAGAAATGCCACAAAAGAACATCGGAGTCAAATGAATGGTTACCAAGCAGATGTAATTTGCTTTTTAAAAACGGCACCGCGTTCGCTAACCCCACAGTTACGTGTCACGCTGGTTGAGTAATTACCTTCAACTATGTGAGATCTTTGTAGCAATAACATTTGATGTAACAGAGAGCCGGCGGTCAAAGCAGAGATCATTTCGGCGCTCGAGGTGTTTCAGTGAGTTATTAAGTGTACATGTGGCGCGGCGAGAAACGGGGCCAAGGTGGGCTGTCTGCGGCGCTAAACGCTACAGCGCCGAGTGGAAGATCGGCCGTAAACGTCAGGAAGAGAGCGCCTTAGCCATGTGTGCAGCAACAAATGGGTTCTACTGTTATGTCCATTCAAGTAAAGAAAATACAGTGTTTTTATGATCAATGAGGCTTATCTCTCTTTTTTACTTTTTATTTGTTTATTGAAGAACACAATAGTACATTAGACTAAAACAGAGTAGAAATAGACCCTTCACTGCAAAAAAGGCCTATCAAAAAATAAGAAAAATAAACTCAAAATAAGACCTTTTTACCCTAATTTAAGTGAAATTATCTGCCAGTGGAATAAGATTATTTTACTTATCAAGTTTACTTAAAACAAGTCAAATAATGTCAATTTGAAGTAGTCCTGTCAAGTGAAAAAATCTTAAAATTGGACTTTTAAGATTAATTTGCTTAATTCAAGTAAATTTAACTAAATTAGATAATCCCTTTTTGCAGTGTTAAAATTCTGTGTCATCAGAATGTTCAAAATGAGGCAAAATAAAGTAACTAATAATACACTTTCAATGATTTAACTGACACCAAATCTAAATAGTAATGATTTTAGGTCTTTAGATTACAATATAAGCATATAATATTGAATTTCCATGGTAGAAATGTCCGTTTTGTTATAGCAAAGGATGGAGAATGTGAACATTTTTAGCCTTAAAATTGTATTTGAGCCTCACAAAAAGTATAATTTGTGAAAAAGTATAAAATATATGTGCAGATAAAATGAAAAACTTTTGTGGGGACGACTTTCTTTGTCAGTATCTGTCCTGTAAAATCTAAAAATCAATATTTAACCTGCATCAAAATGCTTTCTTTCTATAAATTCTCCTTTTATATAAACAAATATAGTAAAATACAATAGTTTGTGTTTAAATCAGGCTCTGATGTCACTCACATGTGTCTGAGTGGTTTTCATTCACCAAAACCACCTTTATTTTTCATATTTTGTGATATTCTGAGGTTAATCCCAGTATCTTCAGTGAAATCTTCATTGCCTCCATTCCGGAATTTAGAATGTTTTTGTTTACAAATGTTTAAAGGAGCTATAGCAGGACTAGATAAAAGTTTTGTTGCGGGCGGGACTAGAACTCCATTTTCAAAAGACAGATTTTAACTAAATTAATTATACCTAATGCTAATCTTACCCTAACTGACAAATAGTCTATTAAACACATTAGCTAAGGAATTGTAAAAAAAGCAAAACTCTAATATCGGCTCCAGAATTAACTTTTAGGTCCTTAGAATTAAGGTTCATCGTCTGCTGTTGGCTCCACTTCATAGTGACATTTCCTCATTGTTAGCAACAGATTTGGGGTTATGGTGTTTTTATTTTTGAAGAAAAGCTAAATAACATTTTTGAACATTTGATTAGATTACATTAGATTAGCTTTTATTGTCCTCATAAAGTCCTCTGCATTTGACCCATCTGTTGATGCCGCTGGAGCATCTCCTCAGAAGTAGTGATCGCTGGGTCGCCCGGGGACCCATTTCCAGATCTTTGTCTTGGTCAGGACTGTAGCTGGAGAATTTTGACTGGTGCATTATTTGGGTTGATGGGGGAAACTGGAGCACCCGGAGGAAACCCACCCAGACACAGGGAGAAACATGCAAATACCACACAGGTCACGATCGAGAAAAGTGCTGAAAGCTACGTACACTTTTCTTTCCCGTTATGTTTGTTTCTTTTTCAAAAATATACATTGAGTTGTGTTTGTACCATCAAATCCTGCAACACGTCATTTAATTTTGTGATGTCATCAGGTGGTAATCCAGGAAGTGCTTCATGTTTTGAAAGTCTTACACTATTCACCTATTCTGCCCCGCCCACTTTTGTCTCTTTTTATGTCTATGATCCGCACTCTTGTAGTAAAGGGACCTCCGGTTTGACGCTAACGGTGTTTGCGCAAATGGAGAACAAGGGAAAAGTCTCTCGCTAAAACATTATATAAAGTAGATTGCTTTGTTTAAAATGTTTAATGTACACAAGCAAAAACAAGTCAGCAACGCACCGGCCTGAAAACAGATTTTTAGTCCGTGTAGAACTTATTTTCTGTTGAGCTCGTCTGCCCTTTGTAAACTACAACGGAAACAAGATGGCGGCGCCCACGACAACTTCCAGAATAAGGTGAATACTTACACCAAACTGTTGTTTTCAGCGTTATTTACTTGAAGGGTTTATTGTTTTGAAGTTTTGAGTTTAGAGGACTTGCAGACCCCATAAAAACATGATTTAGTCCTGTCTTCAAGTCAAAAACCTTTATCTTGCTTTTTCACTTTCTACTGTTTTGACTGCAGCCCATTATTGAAGTTACTGTGAAATGTGGCCTGTATAACACCATCGATATTAAATCCAGATAAAGCAGCAGCAGAGTCTTAGCGAACCCTGCTGACCCCTGCAGCCTGCTGTTCCCTCCATTTAAACCAGAGGCCTGTCTGTCTTCATTCTTCTGAGAAAAGGAGAAATGCGCAAAGCAGAAAGCTCTCAAATTAAATTACAAGCTCTTGACTGAACCCATTTTACAACAACGTGGCTTGATGTTTTTTAAAAGCATGACCGGCTCAAAGGCTGTTGTGAAACTTGCAGAACATTTGAATTTGCAGTGGCTTTTTGGCCTCGTGTTGTCAGGGTGATGACCCGGTTATGGAGGGTAAAAGTCATGAACTGAGGATAAGGACAACTCCTTTGAAACAACATATTTAAAGGAACTGTACCGAAGTTTTACCGTCTTAAAAACATGAAAAACCAAACTAGATAATTTCAAACAGTTTGCGTCCACGTGTATTTCCCTTCATTCAAAGCACGCTAATTATTCAATGCTATGAGTTTATATAAACGGGTGAATCTGCAGATTTAAGCACCACAGGAACACGCCCCACACATGGACGCCCTTCTTCTTCTTCTCTTGCTTTTTTCTGCTTGTAAACGTTGGTTCTGAGACGACGTGTTAGTCCTGTGTCGTTGGAGGATGTTTTTGGCATTGCATATGACGGCTCCGACTCAAGATATGGAACACATAAGAGTTAAATTAAATGTTGGAGTTATTTAGTCGGCAAATGAACAAGGACACTTATTACAACACACCATTGCCCTGTGATAATGTGTTAATTTGATATTTTTACTCTTTGATTACAGAACATGAACACTGGTGCTAACTAGCTTAGTATGTTAACAATGCTAACTTTAGCTCAGTGCTTCAGTTTTGTCTTGTCTTGTTGATGTGATGTCATCTTAACGTTAATGTGACATCAAGTTACAATTAACATTTAGCCTTTAATGCATGTCATGTTCAGCTCAGTTTGGGTAAGAACACGCTTAAATTCAGACTTTTTTTGCCTTGCATAAGAATTTGACAAGCTTGTCATAAGTTAAATGAATAAAGATTCTGATATGAAAAGTGTGACTTTGGGCTGGTAAATTAATCAAAAGATCGACAGATTGAGATAGTCATGTCAAATGGTCAATTATTTGGATGAGAGTTTTGAATCAGTCGCTCCAGACAATCCTCTGTCAGTAAATATGTGGTTTGGAACAGAAGTCAGACTTTGGAGGAAGAAATGTTATTATATTTTGTGGCACAGATTAAAAGTCTGTATATTTTATGTTCATAAAATTATTACTTAAAGCCATTTTTACTTGAAAAGAAATTCAGAGCTATCACTTTAAAGACAAAAATCGTGATTCTTCAATCCAAGAAAAGATCTTCCACATGTTACAAGATGCACAGAATGCTGCATTGAATCCACTGTCCGTTCTGTGCTCTGTTGACAAATATGGAAGACAATTCTCAAAGGCCAACAAAAAGAAGGGACACTCGAGAGTTGGGCATATTTTATTAGTTTATTTATTGTGGAACATTGCTAACTAAATAGTTTTCTCCTTTGCTTTGTTTACTTAAAGAGGATTTATAAATCATCCTTGCACCAATCTGTCCCTAGATGTTTCTTTTATTTTGTTTCTTGTATAGTGGGATTATTTTTTGTTTACCTTTTTTTCCTGCGTTATAGTTATGGTAATTTATCAGTGTTGTGGTGATTATTATCAGTGTTATTTTCTATAAATTTCATATTAGGATATTTTATGTCATGACACCAACCTCACTGGACTCCTGCTGCTGCTTCAAGACTATGACTTAATTATTATTTTATTTCATTGCCCACATCCTGATAAAAATAGTTTATTAGAAAAGTTGCTGTGGAAACACATTTTTATAATTCAGTGTCAATTAACTTTCTCTACCACACCATTACTCTAATAATATCTTAAATATCTAATTTCAGTTTTTAAATAAAATTCCTAATGTAATGATGTACGTAGCTGCTTCATTGATATTTCTGAATTCATATTTTTTTGGAGTAATCATTATTCTACTAAGTAAGCACCCAACAAGATAGAGGCACTTAGTTTATAAGTTTCCACAGTATGTCAACTCTTCCTGGTTCATGGAGGATACAATACTCTATAATTAGATGCAGACACCACATAGCGATTACATTTTGAGCTGAACTGGGGCAAAACAAATTGAACATTACTAAATAAAATGGTACTGCCCCTTTAAGATTTGAATGTAAGAAAAAAGTATTGAAAGGAGGGGAAGACGTGTAGAATTAGGATAAAAAAGATCTTCTAACTTCCATTTAATTGCAGTTTTGAGTTCAAATCTAAACTTCCACACATTTTCATCCATCCACACAAATTGAATATTTATATGTTTTTCCATAAATGTACAGTATAAAGTAGAGCTGTCGTTGACTAAAGAAATTCTTGGTCGACTAAAAACCTGCCCTACCGACCCATTAATCAACTAAAAGGTTGTGTGGCAAAATATACCAAAACTATAAAGTTGTAAACCCAAACTGCACTTGTTTATTGTTTATTGTCTATAAATGTAATTGTATATGTTATGTTGTATCGGCAACTGTAGTTTCAACGGTTTGTAAATCGCTTTGGGTGACTATTAGGTGGAAAAGCGCTCTATAAATAAAAATTCTTCTTCTTCTTCTTCACTCAAAAGACAACAACTGTACAGGAGTTCATGCAAAAACATACTATTTATACAGAAAAGTACCAAGAAATTATAGGTCTGAGATGTAGAATTTATATTAAACTCATGATTCACTCCATAACGTATTGTTTTTTGCAGTTTTTTGCCATGTAAAGCCTTTTAATTAACATAAAATAATAAAAATGTTGGTCAATTAAGACACCCTCGACCGAATAAACGACTAAAAAACTACAGCCTCATTATGAATCACTAATACAGAAAACTTTATTCCATATTTGCCTCACAATGTCCCGCTTTGGCACATTTAAAAGGGAAAGTTCTACCTTGATGTCTGCACATTCATAGTCTTGCTAGGTTATCCAGTCGCTCTGCTTTCTGTTTAAATGCACGGAATGAAGGTCTGGGTTTGTAGCATACGGCTCTCGAACATCCTCGCAGCATTAATAAAATAAATAATTTCTCCCTTAGATTTACAGAATTCAGTGTTCTCGTTTATTCTGCAGAAATCTCAAACCTCTGCGTTATTATTATTATTCTTTCTTTTTAAACCGAATGCGAGTTTGGTGCAGTTTGGGAGTCTATTTTTCCTGGACACCACAGCGGTCTGGAGCGGTTTTCCAGTGATCCCACACACCGTCGTCCACCAGAGTTTGTGTAACGGGCAATCTGCAAATAACCTGCTCAAAATACATGCAAACCCACCCCGAATATAATTTGGCGTTACTTGTAGACCGCGATGTTTGACCCTGCCTGCGTTTCTCCAATGCGCCTGTCAATCACGTCCATTGGAGATTGGACAGACAGAATACGGCTCCAGACGACGCGTTTTAAAGGAGCTGTGTTTCATTTTTACCGTCTTAAAAACAGAACAAGTCCATTTTAAGATAATTGCAGCAGTCCACATGTAACTCTCACTTAAATGATGCATTCGAAGCATCGTAATCATTCACTGCGATGAGTTTGTACGCGCTTTTCACAACTATTTGAGGTCAGAGTGCCATCACGGTAAAGCTACACAGCAAAAAATGTAAATCTATCTAAGATTAAAATGGCTTGAATTTATCATTTTGATCTGGATTTGAGTAGATTTGACTCAATGAGATTTAATCGCTGATGTGATGCAGAATATTTCACTGGTTTCAAGGTATTTCTGACAGATCCTGTGATAATTTTTTTTTTTTAATAAGAAAATACATTTGTCAGTGGGTAAGTAAAATAGTCTTAACCCACTGACAGATAATTTGGATTGAAATAATAAATAATGTATTGAAACAAGTCAGAAACGGTTTGAAACAAGTAAAATAATCTAGTTCTATCAAATAAATCGTCTCCACTGATCTTAACGAGTCAAAACGTCTGAAATTCAGATTAATATCCTGAAATCAAGACATTTAAACTCAGCTAGAACTTCATTATTTGCAGTGTAATGACAAAAAGCATGCTAACAGCACGCTTCCTGCTTCACGGAGAATAAAACGCTCCAGAATTCGAGTGCACAATAGACTTATTGTCACCCGAATAGATGCTTTTACAATGTTCCTGTACGGCGGTAAAACGGATTTTACTTTATTACACAAAAAAAATCGGGAATAGCCCTTTTTAAAGTGTTGTAAAAGCATAAAAGTCATGGATGGCAGTGAAAATTAAAGTGCGTATGACAGGTTTTTAACATTTTCTAATTTTAACTTTATTTGGTGCATTAATACCTGTTGTAAATATAAATGATAGTTTTACATCAATCAAGAAGCTGTTTGTAGAGAAAAATGGAAAAATATGTTGAAAATTAGGAAGTAAACAAATCGATGACATCACACTAGGGAAACAAGGTTATGCATAATTTACGTAAAAGAGACGACTTTTTTGGCCCTTTAAACATTAATTCAACGAAATAAAGGCGTTCATGTGTATTTTTATTTGTCAAATTAAAAAAATCTGTAACATTAGATCAGTTCTTGCCCAATTTACTTACTAATTTCCTAGTGTGATGTCATCATTCACAACCAGGAAGTGAAATTAAAACCTGAAAAATTGCTTAATTGGGATAAAATTTGAACAGGATTTTAGCAAACATTGAAATATATTTATCTTAACTGCATTTTAGTCAAATGAGTAGTCCAACCTGTCATAGGCACTTTAAAGTCAGTGATGATGCTGTTTGTTCTGCCGTTGACATGTGACTGGAGGAGGGAAAACATCAAAAATGAGTTCTACATTGCGGGATTTACGTCACATTTTTACACACTGGGAAAAATATGGTCTTAAATAAGATAACAAGTTAATAAGCGCTTGAAATAAGTAGTATTTAACTTGTTTTTAGTATATTTTGAAGCAAGATTGTCAGTGGAACAAGCATAAAATATCTTGTTTTGGTTAAATTATGAAAAAGACAAGCATTTTCTATCTTGAAATTAGAAAAAAGACGCTACTGCACCTGAAATGAGAACAAATGTACTTGTTCTATTGGCAAATCTTATTTTAAGACTTTCTAAATGTATTCAAATCAAGATAAATACTACAAATCCAATCACTTTTTAACTTATTTTCTTATTTAAGGTTGTACATTTTTCCAGTGCACCGTTTAACAATTGCAAAGCTATCCAACAGTTTTCAAATATAACCCGAAAGAAAAACGCGGATCACAATAAAACCTCTCCACCAGACTAGTTACAAACCAGCAGTACATTTTTGTCCATCCAATAAACTGAGAATCGTAAATTTCCCAGACACTAAAACTCAAATCCATGACAAACATTTGCTCTTGTTTCTGAAGAGTAACAGGTTTACGCATTTACGGCCAGGCGCTCCGCAGTTCCCAGTGCGGGCCGCGGAGGGGCTTGATATTTTACAAGGGAGAACAAATTACAGGCTGTTCTAAGTATGCGCACATGTGTAGCTGCGCCGGAGTTATTGGCACTGGCAGGCTGCATTAACGCGTCACCATAAGAGCCCGACCGCCTGTTGACAAGCCTCATTTGACCCTGTCGCACTCCCGGCTCTGCGCTACCTCCAGTTCTAATCACCTGCTTTTACTTTAGCGTTCACCCGCGCCCGCTCAAACTTTAGTGGAAACTGAAGAATGCCAAGTGGATTGAGATGTGCGCCAAGAAAGGAGAGGAAAAGAAAAGAGCGAGGAGGAGGTTTCGTGATTGGATTTCAGGTTATTTCCCAAAGATCATACACGGATAATTAAAGGTTGTAGTGTTTCCGTGGGCCAATGTTGTAAATATGTGTTTCATTATCCTAAACAAGAGATTTAACCCACCATTTCCAGTCTATCCCCCCGGCAGCTGTGGCTTCAGTAGTAGTTTGTTGCATTTTTTTTTACACTTATTTAAGGTGAGACTCTGCAGGTGAATAGGAAAAAATCTTAAATTTAAAGATATCAATTTGAAATGTCTCCTGTAGTTTACTTACATAAATATAAGAAAAAAAATATATATTACAAGTTTTTCATCATGTCATGTTTTCATGTAGAAATAAGGCATTTTATGTGGAAAAACGGCCAAAATTGCACACATTTGGGACATTTAAATCAGAAAAATGGACAGAACCAAGTTTAAATTTCTTGGTTCATTTTATACACATATTAGTTACCAAAAAAAAATACACAGGGGATGTTGGATATCTTATTTTGTTTTTAAGTAAACTCGATTGGACTTAAAATGGTAGTAAAAATTCAAATTTCACCTAATTTTTTGGACTTAAAACTTCAATAAATCAGTTTTAAAATTAGACATCCACAATCCGTCTGTACGTTTCGTCTTGTTGTGAGTCCAAGAATGTAAAGTTTGGTTTGTGTGGGATCTACTTTAAGAGGTGATCCTAATGCATTTTAAGAAAACGGCCTTTGAAGTTACAATGTCCCAGAGAAATCTATGGATGAAGTAGATTCAACGGAAGAATAAAACATCTTTAGGAGCGGATTGGACCAGTTTCTTGTTTTCAGCAAACTGACCACAACTGCCTGTAGCGTCCCACCTTAACAAAAGAAAACATTGAGCTTGAATCCATTGTAATAATATTGATAATGTATTGCACGTATACACTATAACTGACTGTATATAACTGTTGTACTTATACGTTGTGTAGATTTTTGCGGTGCGGTGCATAAGGAGCACGTAACAGTGGAATGTTTCACTAACTCTGTATAATCTGGGTGACAATAACTGAGATATGAGTAACGTGCTTAAGTCTAGATCCAGCTTCTCTTCCCAGACGGGATTAGCAAAAGGGGATATAACAACATACCTGGTGAACAATAACAGACATACGATTAACACTGACAAAGTGAGCATTCCCCGCATAACTTCCTCATGTCAATCAACTACAATAGAGAGTCATCCGTGTTCAATATAAACATAAATGACAGTATAACAGTGTAGCAGTGATGAAAATAAAATAAAATAATCACAGAAAGACACTTAAAACAGAGGGATTTGCAAAAGGGAAGAGGAAGTCGCAACCCTTACATTTATACAGGTGCACACGGGTGACACACGAAGAAGAAATAACATAAAAATACAGAAGAAGTGGCTGGAGGACCAAAGCAGCAACAAATCAAATGCCAGGTATGAAACTGTAGCAACCAAAGGAACAATTCTGTGTAATTATACTATAATTAATGAACTATGACGTGATATTTAAAGTCCATGTGACAAGTTTTCAAAATGTTCTAATTATGACTTAGTATGGGGGAAGGGCGCCTGAGATACATGTTTTGGATAGTTTTACATTTGTGAAGTTGCAGTTTGTGAGGAAATTTTGAAAGTAAAAGTTTAAAATGACAGGAAGTAGTGCTGAGTTCTCAAACAGAATCCCTCTGTGATGTCATCATAAAGCGACGTACCGTTCAAAATACATGTAAAAAGACAAATCACAGACATTTTTTGACAGTTTAAACCAGAGGGGGGCAAACTAAGGCCCGGGGGCCGCATGCGGCCCTTTTGGCATTTTGATCCGGCCCGCAAAGCATTTAATAAAAAATTGTATGAGTTAGGTGTGGTGCATTTGTCATTTTATAGTTTCCTACAAAACTGTAAAACTGGAGACAAATAGGCAAAATGTTTAGTAAAATCTTAAATATAATCATGTTCACTATGTTCTAATGAAATGTATAGTCTGACCTGTCATATGGACTTTAATACAGATGTGGGCAGTAAAATTAATAGTTAATATGATGATTTTTGTTGTAACACAATAAGTTCTTGGGTCTAGTCACTAAGACAAATCACCAGGTTCAAACTTTGTGGATTTACCTGCGCTCCATTATAGTTTGCACACACTCATGAACTTTGTCGACCCAAATACTGTTAAAAGTCTGTGGAAAAGTCAGTTTGACAAATGGAGGAACGAACTGACAAGGACGCACTGTTCTGTTTGTGGTAAAACTGCCCTGGAGCTTTGTCCTTGGGCAAGACACTCTGGCAGTGTCAAATGTGTGAATGTTAAACTCCTTCTAAAAACAGACCTCAAGCAGTTTATGTCCTTCTCCATCGTCTGGGCCAGGAATCACTGGAAGAAGAGGCAGAAGTTCAATGGGACATGATAAGGGTCACTGCTGGTAAATATTTATCATTTTATATTGTCAAAATGTTTTAATTATTAGTTAAGTTTAGTAATTATCTTAAACTCTCCATTGGTTTAACATTAGGTATTAAGTGAAAATTCTATGACGTGTGATGTCAGTTCACCTTATTCCGCCCCGCCCACTTTTGCCTCTTTTTGCCGCAGATCCGCGCTGTACACGTAATGGCACTTCCAGTTTGACGAGAACTCAGAGGGAAAAGTCTTGTGTCTAAAATACTATATAAAGTAGATTGATTTGTGTCAAATGTTTAATGAACACGAGAAACAACAGGACAACAACAACAATGCACTGGTTTGTAGTCCGTGTAGAACTTATTTTCTGTTGAGCTCGCCGAACAAAAGTAATGGAGATCTTAAAGTCTATATGAAGGGTCTCATGTTTTTCTAATTTTTGCTTAATTTAGAGAGAGAGAATTTATGTTAAAAGTCTGTGTTATTTATCATATTCTTACATCCGTGAAATTGCAGTTTGTAAACACATTTTGAAAATAGAAGCTTAAAATTACATGACGTGAGTTCTAAAACAGAATCCCTCTGTGATGTCATCAATAGGCGACGTACCATTGAAAACACAGGGACAATTTACGGCTAATGACACATTTTTCTGACAGTTTAAACGTTCTCTCAACAAAATCAAGGTGTTATCAGGTATTATTTATCGTCAGTTCCTTAATAATGTGTAATTGATTTGGATTTTGGCCCTTGTTTACGGTCTGGTTGCTATGGTAACAGTTGTGGAATTATGTCAAATTTGCTGCTCATGTCCAACCAGGAAGTATCATTTTAAACTTAACAAAATTGGGAACAAATAACCAAAATATTTTTTATAATCTTAAATAAATCTCAAACTATGCAAACTTCTTCTGGTGGTACATGGACACCTCCAATTGTAATCTTTACTTTGTTTAGTCACATTTTATTCACATTTTTGCTCTTCCTTTAGTAAATTTATAGTTAAAACTACAATGACAATGGTGCATTCCGACTTGAGACATGATTTATCCCTAACTTAGACCTGAAGTTGTCCTGTTATAGACCCGAATGTAGATTTGGTGGTACTCAGGAAGCCAAATCTATTCTCTGGTGGTACTTTTGGGTTAAAAAGTTTGAAAACCATTGGTGTAGTCTAACCTGTCTTTAGTAGGGATGGGACAATAAACAATAATATCGTTTATCGTGATAAAAAGGGAAGACAATAATCGTTTGTGCTACATTTTGTAAAATCGTGACAATCGCCAACAAAGATAATCGCCATTTTGTCACCAGATTGTGCAGAAAAAAAGCAACTTACCCTTTATGTTTTCTTCTGGATGGTTTTTGTTTTCACTTATAATAAAGTACAAATATGTCCAGCAATTTTAATAACAATCGTTAATCGCAATTATTTTGGCCATGATAATCGTGACATAACATTTCAATATCGTCCATGACCTAGTCTTTAGTAGTGCTTATTTTTGCACTAAATAAATCCAAGCTAATACGGGTTAAAAGTGAGGGAAGTAAATCTGAAATGGTGCATCTTATTTGCTTAAAACAAAGAAAATCTCTGACTGAATGACTTTGGTGACAAGAACAAGCCGCGGAAGGATAAACCTCTGAACATGTTCTCACTTTCGGCTGTAACACTTCCAGAGCAGGCCCCGGGGCGCCTCCCAAACTTCCTGTGTCTGTGCTGCAGGATCCTCTCCACACTCTGGGCTTGTTCTCACTCAGCGCAGGAACGCACCGAAAGAAGACAGAGACATGAAAGAGCCCTGTGTTTCCCATAGTGCTCTGTAAACAGCCTGCTCAGATCCTGCCGGCGGGGGGTCCCATAGCATTAGCGGGGCCACGGGGTCTTACACAGCACCCCCTCCACCCCGCCAAAAGAAGAAGAAGACTCGAATCACAAAATAAAGTTGGTGATCTCCTCCTCCCCTCGGCGCCCTCGTCTTTGGTTCTAGTTCCTCTCCGTTGCTTCTTCATGTGTTTCAAAGGCTGCGTCTCTGAAAACTTCCTCTCGCTCCGCAGCCTTCAAAGGCCAGTGTTGTTGTTAAGAAAACACTTTTGACTAAAGGCTTTTTGACCTGAGTAAATTAGCAATGCTATGTCTGAGGTTTGATCAGTGGTCTTCCCAGTCAGCTTCTGGATACATCACACTTGTTTCATCTTTTTTTTCTTTACAGCAAATCAACTTTTCAGTAGCTTTTAGGGCTAACCTTGTGATCATATGTCAAACCTTTGCGATTTAATAACAGAAAAATCTTCATGTTGGTGCTATTGTTTATATCAGGAGTGTCCAAACAATGGCTTGGGGGCTAGATGTGGCCCTTAGATTAATGTTTTTGTTTTAATTTTCTCACCAAATTGGCCCAAATATTCAAACAGAGAAAGTTTTACTTCTAATTATGATATTGGTTTTGATTGATACATACTCAGCATTTATGATGAAGGAAACATTCTGAGTTTTAGATTTTATGTGACAAATATTCACAAAAATGTACCTTCAAATGTATTACATTTATTACCACAAATTATACTTTTTACATCAAATACAATTTTAAGGCTAGGAAATAACTTTATTCCATTATTTGTCAAAGAAATGTAATGTAACTTACATGGAATCACATAAGGAATTGCTTATGTTTTGTTAAGTAGATTTAAAACAATTAGCATTTAGATCTTAGGTCAGGCATGTCCAAACTAAGGCCCGGGGGCCAAATGTGGCCCTCAGACCAATTTTTCTTGGCCCTTAGGCTTCCTGGTGAATTGGCCCACTCAGTACTTTTTACAGCAAATTTAAGATTTTTTTACACTTCTAACCTAAGTAACTAACATTCTGGTACAAGACAGACCTGATAGTAACACATTGAGACTGAATAGAGATGTGGTGGTACTTAAAACATCAGATAAATGCAGCATTTTTGAACATTTCACAATTGATTTGTGGCCCTCGGCTTGGTCTATATTTCAATTTGCAGCCCTTGATGGAAAAAGTTTGGACACCCCTGTCTTAGGTCATTTAATCATTGAAAATGTGTCATAGTACAGTGTTAATCTTTTTTGAGTCACGGCCCAAAAATATTCCATGGCACATCACTAACTAAAACAATACCTGATCACACCATTTAGGGAAAAAAAGTGTTTACGTTGCTAAGATGGTCTATAACACTAAGTCTGGTTCTTTAATTGGCAGTGTTGGCTGTTTATCTTCCATTTTTTGTGAATAAGTTGCTCAGAACTCTGCAAAACGATAAATTATTCATTTAAATCCACAAATCTGATATTTTTTTCAAGGCACACCTGGCAAAACCTCATGTTCCCAGACACTCAAGGTCACAGTCTACTTCATTTTAACTTCAGTCACCTTCATTCTGAAATTTTCAACATTCTGACGACAGCGGATTCGACGGGTCCATATTTGAAGGCTAATGAACCTTTAGCTAATAAACTTCTGAAACCTTCCATTTCAAGGATTTCTAAAGACACCCGAACCAAAAATCCTTGAAAACAAAGTTGCAAACGAGGCAACAGGAGACATGGCAGGAGTACAAGTGTGCAAAAGGACAGCGCAGAGTTATTAGTCAGGAGACAGCTTCCTCTGAATGTGAGAACGTAATTGTCAGGCCTCTCTTCTCCGGCTTTACCCGCTCTCCGGCTCTCATCCTCGGCTGATCAAAGGCGGCTCGCACAGATAGATTTCCCCTCGCAGACAATGCCTCCTCTCAAGGTGCTGTCAGGTTCCCTTCTTTGCTTTAATTTCATCTCTTAAACTTTTTTTTTAATCCCCGTACCCCCTGCCTCTCCCCCCGCTCCCGGCTTTGTGCGGGTTGACAGCTGTGACACTTTGTTGCCAGGAGGGACTCGCGAGGAGAGGAGCTAGGTGCAGTCGTACAAAGCATCGCCGCCCGGTGCTCCTCGCTCCCGTGTCAGTCAAAAACGGAGCACGCACACATCCGCACGAATCCGCGGTGACACGCCCGGCTGCCAGAGCAACAATGGAGCGGCAGAATCGAGCGGAGAGGCGCTGTCCGACATGACAGACACATGCAAATACAGTCAAAATGGTGTTGAGTGAACGGAGGCTGAATGGGAGCGGTGGTTGTTTTGTGTGCGCTCGACGGAGGCACGTGACGCAACAAAACTTTGAAGGTGCGTACCGGCTATTCAGGCGATATTGACAGTGCGATTTCAATACAATAGGCCTGCGTTAGTGCTACGTCCTGTCCGGCTCAATGTACACAAGAAATGAGTCACTATGTTCGCAGGCATGCTAAGAAAACTGGATAATTGGCCTAGTCTAATTAAAACGTTTATTCAAAATGCAGGCGAACCCGAGAACTATGATTGTAGTGTATTATAATAATAATAATAGTAATAATACGTCTGGAGAAGTCCATACGTGGTTGTAAAAGCGACACTCTGAGCTTTAAACTTTAACAATCATATAATAAAAGAGCTATCTGTTTGCACTGCTACATTTGCACTACAGTTTATCCAACCTGTACATTGCTGTATATACTTTTAATATATCCTGCTGCTGTTTTATTCATTGTTTTATGTTGCACCTTATGCCAAAACAAGTTCCTATGTTTGTGAATTTTGACACAAAACGATTATCATTCTGATCTGATTCTGAAACAATACATGTCCTGTTTCTTGGATATCCCTTTAAACCAGCTTTAAAAGTTTACTAAAATTAGGTTTTTATCATGTATGGTAAAAAAAATACATTGGAATTTCATGTTTTTGTCATATAGGGGTGTAACGAGACTGAATTTTCACGAGAGATTGGGTTCACAAGGTGAGACGAGAACTTTTTATGATTCAAGTTGTTTAACTTCATAGTAAAAGAAAAAACAAACCTAATAAACAGTTTTTCTTTGGTATTTTTCTGTATTACAAATGAAAAAAGCATTATAAGACAAAAAAGAACAGTGCCGTTTTAAAATGGGATATTCTCTTAAGTACTAATTCTTCCAGGGAAGTTATTGAACTCTTCAGAAGTTGTACTGCAAAAACAGTGTATTAAATAATTCTTGCGATGAGATTACTCTGTGGGTGTTCACACAATCTTAAGGCATTTCAATCACGTGAGATCTCGAGACACAAGATCTCCTAAATCGTGCAGCTCTATTGTAAGCAATACAAAAATACAGTGAACACAAATCGTGATAAAATCGAAATCATGATCTGGCCCCAAGAAAACCGTGATAATAATGATTCGCCATTTCGCTCAGATCTATTTAAAACTCATTTAACACGGACAAAAATCTAGCCATTGAGAAACCATTGACAGATTACACCCCAAACAACTATCTAGGGCTGTAGTCGACTAAAGAAATTCTTGGTCGACTAAAGACCTGCTCTATTTACCGATTAATCGACTAAAAGGAGGCGAGGCAAAATTATATCAAAACTATTAAATATCTCCATGTCTCTGACCCAAACTGCACTCAAAAGACCACAACTGCACTGGAATTCATGAAAAAAACCCACTATTTTTACAGATAAGTTCTAGAAAAAGGTATTTATATGTTGGACTCAAATATTCGACTAACTCTTCCCATATCTTCTTGTTTTTGCCATTTTAATCCTTTAAATCTAAATAAAATCATTAGTCAAATAATAATGTCGACCAAGACACCATCGACCGACTGAAAGGGCTGCGGCAAAAGATATCAAAACCATGAAGTATCTATGTGTATTTGACCCAAACTGCATTTTAAAGACCACAACTGCACAAGCGTTCATGCAAAAAAAAATATTTATACAGAAAAATACCTGTTTTTGCTTGAACATATAAATACACTAGTAAACAGTGTAGTTATTTAGTAAAAGTTGGATTAAACTCATGATTCACTCACAAATCTTCAGCTAATTCACTCTATATCTTCTCGTTTTTGCCAAATAAATCCTTTTAATCTACATAAAAATAATTAAATGTTGGTCGACAAAGACACCATTGACCGATTAATCGACTAAAAGGGGGTGCTTCAAAAACGATCAAAACTATGAAGTATCTATGTGTATTTGACCCAATTAAAAGCATTTCAAAGACCACAACTGCACAAGAGTTCAAGCAAAAATAATTATTTATACTGAAAAATACCTGTTTTTGCTTGAACATATAAATACACTAGTAAACAGATGAGTTATTTAGTAAAAGTTGGATTAAACTCCAAAATCTTCAGCTAATTCACTCTATATCTTCTCGTTTTTGCCAAATCATTTTAATCTACATAAAAATTATTAGTCGACGAATAAAAATGTTGGTGGACTAAGACACCATCGACCTATTAATCGACTAAAAGGGGGTGCTGCAAAAACTATGAAGCATCTACGTGTATTTGACCCAAACAGCATTTAAAAGACCACAACATATAAATACACTAGTAAACAGTGTAGTTATTTAGTAAAAATTGGATTAAACTCATGATTCACTCACAAATCTTTAGCTAATTCACTCTATATCTTCTCGTTTTTGCCAAATAAATCCAATCTAATAAATCTACATGAAAATAATTCGTCGACTAAGACACCATCGACCATCGATTAATAGACTAATCGACTAAAGGTACACAGCCCTACAACTATCCCTCTATGACAACTATCAATATTGGGACGGGGAATATATGCAGCCCAAAGAAACATTCTAGCATCGGTCAGACACACATTTCAGGCAAGGTGACACTTCTGCTGTCACGGCCAACAATGCAAGCGCCGCTACATTTCCTCCCGTCGCCGCGGAGACATGACAGACACCTTGACCTAGCGTTTGTTGTTTGAGTCTTCGGAGGTGGTGAGAGGGGCTAGGCTGTCTCACATCACATAATCCCAGACGAGAGCGCTGCAGACAGGGCACCGGCTGACGGACAGGACCCTGACAGGAGCTGACAACCCGCCTGTCGCCCCGGGGAGACGAGGAGACGAAACCAAAGAAGTTTCTCCCTACGGCTACAACTACCCCACCATCGCACCCAAAGCTAATCTCTCGAAAGTTAATTCTCGTAAGGTACATGCAGGTGACACAAGGGCAAAAGATGGAGTCGGGTCTCGTTTAATTTTCTCAAAGTGAAAACGATGATGAGTAGACTTTGGCCCAGAGGGAAACGGATTGGGTTTTGAAACATTAATTACACCTTTACGCCCGAAAGTTCCCCTGCCCTCGTCTCCTCCTGTCAGTCTGTCTTTATTAAGGTGCTACCGGGCCGCTCTGAGCATGCCCAGTCGCTTCGTGTGTTCCTCTGCAGGCAGCTGGGAGCAATGTGGAGGCAAATGTCGAGATCTTTTTAACAAGGCATCATCCATTGGGCCTAAAACGCTCAAACTGGCATTGGAGTGTTTGTAAGTAAAGTCGTTTTATTGTGGCTAGGGATGGGACAATAAACAATAATATCGTTTATCGTGATAAAAAGGGAAGACAATGATCGTTTGTGCTACATTTCGCCTGTTTTAGATGTTTTTATGTGTTTGTTTGTTTTGTAAAATATCTTCTGAAGCACTCTTTTTTCTGTGTTTTAACAAATTATCTTGTCTTTATCTGTATAAAACATCTAACCCTATACTTAGACCTCTATAAATTTTTGTCGTAAATACAGAAGATTCTTGTGTTGATGATTTGATGATGATTATTCAGATTTCAGTTTCTCTCAAATGTTAGGCTCCTGGATTGGTTTGAAATGTAAACTTTGATCAGAATCCTGCAACCAAAAACATAAATTGGATCATAACCACAATACTTGTCAGAAGAAAAACCAGTGGGCGAGGCTACCGCGCTCAAATTGAGCCGCCGACTGTAGGCTGCCATGTTTGCAATCTGCTGCTGACCGCTAGGGGCTGGCTGCGGAAGTAGAATTATTCAATGCAAGTCAATGGGGAGTTAGACGTTTCAAAACCTACTTTAGAGCCTGGCTCAAAATACGGCTTTGGTCTCAAACGTTAGCTTACGGCTCTGTGACAACGCTGAGGGGGGTGAATTTTTTTGAACCAGGCTGGTTTAGCCGCTGTGATTGTTTAAAGTTCATGCATATCTAATGAAGAAGGCGGGCTTTACGCGCCGGAAATGTCAGGGCGCAGCCATACACCTACGAGTGGGCGGTAACTATAGAGGCTACGACGGCAGTACGTCAGCAAAAGGCCGCCCCAAAGTCGCCCTCTCCCCGCCTCCCCACCGAGGGGGGAGTGGTGGGGGCTAACCCGCGGCCATTTTGAATTCTCCATGACTGAGCCGCATTATCATGAAGGGGGCGGAGCGACAACCGTCTGTCCACTATTTTTATGTCTATGGTCAGAACCTATTTATAATGAGAAAGTAATGTCTTTATATGTCACTTTTTCAAACTGTCAGCAATTTTAATAACTATTGTGATATTATCGTTATCGTTATTGCAATTATTTTGGCCATGATAATCGTGACATCAAATTTCAATACCGTCCCACGCCTGATTGTTGCAAATGACTTGTGAAATATGCTGTTTTGTTCTACATTTGTTTTCCTTTATAACCAAATCAATATTTTTGGATTGTATTAGAATCTATTTCTATTCCTCTTGGGGATGAATACAAGTAATTCTGAGTCTGACATTTATTTGTATTTCCACAATCGTTTGAAAAATGACACGATCGTCACCAAACCGAAACAAGAGGAGCGGAGTAAGAGCCAGGCTTACAAGAGAGCTGTCTTGTTGTGTCTCCGGAGTTCACCTGGCTCTCCCTGGATGCTGTTTATGAAACTCAAGCTGCAGAGACACTTTTGTCCTGAGGGTTGTTACGCTCTTCAAACTTGACACACGATCTGCTGACCCGACCTGACCAGTTCTCCTGTTGAGCTGCACTGACACCTTTGTTTATGTTATTCTTGTGTTTATGTGCTTCAGTTGCCCTTTGGGAAGAAATTATTCTATTGATTGATTATAATACACACATTCTTGATTGTCCTGTGCAGTCATTTGTACAATCCCACCGCCACAAAGAAAGTTCCCCGACATCTCAGTAGCATCGCTGATTTCTTCAACAGGGTCAAGGGCTGCAAGATATACTGCATCACTACAAGAATTTATCAGGACTGCAAGGTAACACTTTATAATAACTACACTTATTCCTGCCTTAATAAAGCATGAACAAAGACTTAATTCATAATAACAAATAGTTTATTAAGAATGATTCAGGCTTAGTAACTATCTAACAAATATTCCAACCCTAATTTCTAACCCTAACCATTACCTTAACCTTAATTAAGTAGTTACTAAGCCTGAATCATGTTTAATAAACAAGATATTCATTATTAAGTCTTTGTTAAGGCTTTATTAAGGCGAAATAAGATGTAGTTATTATAAAGTGGTACCAACTGCAATTATTTAACTACATAATTAACATGAAAGAGTGAAAGTGAGTGTGCTTGAAATATACAAACACACTTTGGCAAATGTAAAAAAAAGCTTTTTTGCATCACAATATGCCCCGACGAAGACACACTGGAGTCAAAACACATTGGGCCTAATCTCTCCTCTGGGTTTTGAGTCTGTGTCCTGTGGCTGCAGGCGACTCTCAGCTCCTGGTGCAGACGGCTCCTCTGATGGTGCTCTCACAGCTGGTTCACCTGCATTCAGCCTCATGCCCATTACCTTAATATATGTATGTACGTGTGTGTGTGCGTGTGTGTGCGTGTGCGTGCGTGCGTGTGTGTGTGTGTGTGTGTGTTTTTGCGTGTAAGCTTTACTGTGGGGATGGTGGGGCCGGGGTGGGGGTGGGTTCGGGGAATTGTTTTTAATATGTAAATTGGATAGCTCTGGGGACATGGAATGTCACCTCGCTGGGGGGGAAGGAGCCTGAGCTCGTGCGGGAGGTCGAGCGCTTCCGACTAGATATAGTCGGCCTCACCTCCACGCACAGCCTGGGCTCTGGAACCCGTCTCCTCGAGAGGGGCTGGACGCTCCATTTCTCTGGCGTTGCCCGCGGGGAGAGGCGGCGGGCTGGTGTGGGCTTGCTCATAGCCCCACAGCTCAGCCGTCACGTGTTGGAGTTCACCCCGGTGAACGAGAGGGTCGTATCCCTCCGCCTTCGGGTGGGGGACAGGTCTCTCACCGTTGTGTCGGCCTACGGGCCGAACAACGGTGCAGAGTACCCGGCCTTCTTGGAGTCTCTGGGAGGGGTACTGGACAGTGCACCACCCGGGGACTCCGTTGTTCTACTGGGGGACTTCAACGCCCATGTGGGCAACGACAGTGACACCTGGAGAGGGGTAATCGGGAGGAACGGCCCCCCCGATCTGAACCCGAGTGGTGTTCAGTTATTGGACTTCTGTGCTAGTCACAGCTTGTCTATAACGAACACCATGTTCAAGCACAAGGGTGTCCATCAGTGCACGTGGCACCAGGACACCCTAGGCCGGAGGTCGATGATCGACTTTGTTGTCGTGTCATCTGACCTTCGGCCGCGTGTCTTGGACACTCGGGTGAAGAGAGGGGCGGAGCTGTCAACTGATCACCACCTGGTGGTGAGTTGGATCCGCTGGCGGGGGAGGAAGCCAGAACGACTTGGTAGGCCCAAGCGCATCGTGAGGGTCTGCTGGGAACGTCTGGCAGAGCCCTCTGTCAGCAGGGTTTTCAACTCACACCTCCGGGAGAACTTCTCCCAGATCCCGGGGGAGGCTGGAGACATTGAGTCCGAGTGGACCATGTTCTCCACCTCCATTGTCGATGCGGCAGCTCGTAGCTGTGGTCGCAAGGTCTCTGGTGCCTGTCGCGGCGGCAATCCCCGAACCCGGTGGTGGACACCGGAAGTAAGGGATGCCGTCAGGCTGAAGAAGGAGGCCTACCGGGCCTTGCTGGCTTGTGGGACTCCTGAAGCAGCTGACAGGTACCGGCAGGCCAAGCGTGCTGCAGCCCGTGCTGTCGCAGAGGCAAAAACTCGGGATTGGGAGGAGTTCGGGGAGGCCATGGAGGAGGACTATCGGTTGGCCTCAAAGAAATTCTGGCAAACCGTCCGACGCCTCAGGAGGGGGAAACAGTGCTTCACCAACACCGTTTACGGTGCGGGTGGAGAACTGTTGACCTCGACTGGGGATGTGGTTGGACGGTGGAAGGAATACTTTGAGGATCTCCTCAATCCCACTGTCACGTCTTCCGAGGAGGAAGCAGAGGCTGAGATCTTGGAGGCGGACTCATCCATCACCCTGGCTGAAGTCACTGAGGTGGTTGGCAAGCTCCTTGGTGGCAAGGCTTCGGGGGTGGATGAGATCCGCCCTGAGTATCTTAAGTCTCTGGATGTTGTGGGACTGTCTTGGCTGACACGTCTCTGCAACATCGCGTGGCGGTCGGGGACGGTGCCTCTGGACTGGCAGACCGGGGTGGTGGTCCCTCTGTATAAGAAGGGGGACCGGAGGGTGTGTTCCAACCACAGGGGTATCACACTCCTCAGCCTCCCCGGTAAGGTCTATTCCAGGGTACTGGAGAGGAGAATCCGACCGATAGTCGAACCTCGGATTCAGGAGGAGCAGTGTGGTTTTCGTCCCGGTCGTGGAACACTGGACCAGCTCTATACTCTCCATCGGGTGCTCGAGGGTTCATGGGAGTTTGCCCAACCAGTCCACATGTGCTTTGTGGACCTGGAGAAGGCATTCGACCGTGTGCCCCGGGGCGCCTTGTGGGGAGTGCTCCGGGAGTATGGGGTCCGGGGCCCTTTGTTAAGGGCTGTCCGGTCCCTGTATGACCGGAGCAGGAGCTGTGTTCGCATTGCCGGCAGTAAGTCAGACCTGTTCCCGGTGCATGTTGGACTCCGCCAGGGCTGCCCTTTATCACCGGTTCTGTTCATAGTTTTTATGGACAGAATTTCTAGGCGCAGCCAGGGCGTGGAGGGTGTCTGGTTTGGGAACCACAGGATCTCATCTCTGCTGTTTGCGGACGATGTCGTCCTGATGGCTTCCTCAGACCAGGACCTGCAGCATGCACTGGGACGGTTTGCAGCCGAGTGTGAAGCGGCTGGGATGAGGATCAGCACCTCCAAATCCGAGGCCATGGTTCTCGACCGGAAAAAGGTGGCATGCCCTCTCCGGGTGGGTGGAGAGTCCTTGCCTCAAGTGGAGGAGTTCAAGTATCTCGGGGTCTTGTTCACGAGTGAGGGAAGGATGGAGCGTGAGATTGACAGGCGGATCGGTGCAGCGTCTGCAGTGATGCGGGCGCTGTATCGGACCGTTGTGGTGAAGAGAGAGCTGAGTCGAAAGACGAAGCTCTCGATTTACCTCAATCTACGTTCCTACCCTCACCTATGGTCATGAGCTCTGGGTAATGACCGAAAGGACGAGATCGCGGATACAAGCGGTCGAAATGAGCTTCCTCCGCCGGGTGGCTGGGCGCTCCCTTAGAGATAGGGTGAGGAGCTCAGTCACACGGGAGGAGCTCGGAGTAGAGCCGCTGCTCCTCCACGTCGAGAGGAGCCAGCTGAGGTGGCTCGGGCATCGGTTCCGGATGCCTCCTGGCCGCCTCCCTCGGGAGGTGTTCTGGGCATGTCCCACCGAGGCGGCCCCGGGTAGACCCAGGACACGCTGGAGGGACTATGTCTCTCGGCTGGCCTGGGAACGCCTCGGGATCCCCCCGGAGGAGCTGGAGGAAGTGTCTGGGGTGAAGGAAGTCTGGGAGTCCCTGCTCAGGCTGCTGCCCCCGCGACCCGGCCCCGGATAAGCGGAAGAAGATGGATGGATGGATGGATGTAAATTGGATAGCACTTTGTGTTACAATTTTTGTATGAAAAGCGCTTTATAAATAAAGTTTGATTTGATTTTATTGGCTCGTCCCATGTAATAAATGGACTTTCACCTTATCACCAAAAAAAAAAAATGCCTTGGACATTTTGACTGTTTTTTTTTTTTTTTTTACATTTGCCAAAGTAAGTTTTTATATTTCAAGCGTGCTCACCTTCTCTGTTCTCAGCTGTTGAGCCTTGTCCTTTATATGAGCCTGTTTTAGATGTTTTTTGTGTTTGTTTGTTTTGTAAAAATATGTTCTGAAGCACTCTTTTTTTTCTGTGTTTTAACAAATTATCTTGTCTTTATCTGTATAAAACATCTAACCCTATACTTAGACCTCTATAAACTTTTTTCGTAAATACAGAGGATTCTTGTGTTAGAAAATGATTCAGATGTCAGTTTCTCTCAAATGTTAAGGCTCCTGGATTGGTTTGAAATGTAAACTTTGATCAGAATCCTGCAACCAAAAACATAAATTGGATCATAACCACAATACTTGTCAGAAGAAAAACACATTGAGATATTTCTTTCCAAATCTTTGAGCCCTGCAGGGTCTAAAATCCCAAAGTTTCTCTTAAGCTTGCACAAGTCAGTAATCTGTATTTCATTATTAAGACGATATCAAGTTCTCATCTGGAGCAACATTCTTCTCTGTGTAGTTCTCAGTCAATAAATCTTGTGTTGTTTGACAGATGGCTCTATTTAATCACAATAGTTTGGACGGCCTTTCCAAACCGCTGTTAAGTCTTGTCTCGCAAGTGACACAGCATTTTGAGCAATTTAACAGGAGCTAATTACAACATGATTAAAAAGACAATAATAACCTTGACAACCTTGTTTTTGTATGTCAAATTATTTTCCTTCTGCAAATAGGGTTTATTTCCTTGCTTGCCTTTATAATAACATAACATTGTCTAGAAATATAATGTTAAAACTAAAAAAGAAAAAAAAAACACTATCACTATGCATTTAAATGAAATAATATAACAATAAATGACTGTTTACAAATTCTTTTTTTAATGCAACAAAAGAAAGAACTTACGGCGAGAAGATAAGTTTGTATAAGTCCCATTTATACAAAGTCTCTTACTTTGTTTAGCTGAGTAAAATTGTATTTTTTCCATATTTTGAATGTTACTATGTCAGTCCAGTCCTTGATTTTCGGTTCTGTTGGGGTCATCCATTTCTTTGTAATGACCTTCTTTGCTGCCACAAGAATACACTCCAAATATATCCATGTATTGTGTTCATGGCAGGGGTTTTGAGGCCCAAATACCCAAGTGGGATGGGGATGCCAAAGATATATCTGCGTGCTTTGTTAATCCCAGTCCAGCATCTACAAGCCACAGGAAAGTCCCAAAACACATGGAAATGATGGGGCACATGGAAGCCACAGTTTCTCCATCAGTTAGAGTTTCCTTGTGAATAATGAGCACATAGCGTTAGAAAAAAAACATTCTTTTGGACATTTCCATCAAAGTACACCATCAGTGCCAATCATATCAACATTTTGGTTCCGCTCGAAGTTAAACCTTGCTTTAACTTCATTGTACATTCATTATAAAGCCACTCCTCATGATTTATTCAGGACCGTCCGTGGCGAGGTGATGAGTACTCTTCCGCATAAAACATATTTGGTTCCCAGTCAGTGCGCTTTGACACGTGAGGAGCTGTCAGCGCGTTTGCTAATGTACCCAGTAGATCCTTTCCATTCCTCGTCGGACCCCCCCCTCTCTGCACCCCGCCGGTCCCCGTGAATAGGCAACCAGCTGGGTGCCGCGAAACCACCGGCGGCACACACTAACCTTGAGAGCAGCCGAGTGTCAGGGCTTAAAGGATGATGGGTCTGTCTTTGATGAGCGAAGGTGTCTCATCTCACACCTTGTCTTCAAACTTCCAAATGAAAAAAAAAAAGAAAACGAAGGGGGCCACTGGGCTGGGGATATTAGCCTGTCAGTGGGGTGACAAGCTTAGCACAATAGGGGTGGTATAACCAGAGAGAATATATTGAAAGAGTCAAAGGGTCGACGAGCACAAGTCACATGCTATTAAGCTCACGCTGGTTCATTTTTAAGCAGTACAATGTAACTTTGGCTCGCCGTCCCTGTCTCTCTTTGGAACAAAAGTGAAAAATTTAACAACCATAGCAACAGCAGTGCCGTGTGTCACAGTTAATTTACTTAAAATGTCATTAGAAAAGAACCAAAGTAAAGAGTTGACTCAGGAATTGCATTAGCCTTGGCAAATGTATGTGTTACAAGCAGCTAAGGGAGAGACAAAAACACTTCCCATTATTTAAGCCCATTTTATTCTTACACATGTGCCGTTGTTTTACCATAGCTTATATATTTGCTATTGTTATTATCCGTGAAGCAAGTTCTAAGTTTGTGAATTCTTGCTCACTGACAATATAACTTTTTATGATTCTGATTAACCTGACAGTGCTATTCAGTGCAGCTGTACAGGAATGTGTTTATTTCTCCAATATCGAGTTTGAGTTTCTTTGTTAATAGTGATTGCTGATTGATGGAAACATTTTCACTTTTCAATCAAAATGTCACTAATATGTCTTGCAAGGTTCATATGGAAAAGTGATCAGTTTAGCAGCCTCAAACACGTCAAAAAACTTCAAACTTCAATTCTTCCCACTTTCCCCATATCTTGATTCAGTATCCAAGAGAACTTAGCTGTTGGGTTTAACTTAGACTTAACTTTGATGTGGGAAACCAGAGGAAACTCACTCACAAAATCCACACAAAAAGCTCTCAAGCCCTGGGAATTGAACCCAGGATCTTCTTGCAACAGAGGAAGTACCAACGCCAATGAACTACAACTTTTGCTTACTCCCAGAACGCTTTAGCATTAGATGTTTGGAAAAGAGAGAATGCAAACTCAGGTGAAAACGAAACCTCAAAGAGCAGATATAAATAAAAGAATATTATTTCAAACCAAACACTGACTTGATCTTGTGAAAAATCCCTGCTTTTCCAGTGATGATAACTTTATATGTTGAGCTGACAAACGTTAGCTTCAGCTGTTTCCTGTTTATCGACGCACGACACTTATGCCAAGACCAAAAATGCTATATTTACAGTGCATAATACACAGAACAATATGCAAATCCAACACATTTCATGAACAGACGTGGCATAAAGGAGCAGAGAATAGAAAATAACAGCAAAAGCTGACAATAAACTAGACATTGTTTCTCGTTTACTCTAGTTTTAGCCATGACTCGCAGCAACACAAACATAAAATTACTAAATATATTTTAATGAAACGCTGAGATTAGGTTTTTGAAGAAAAAGTATAATTCGGGTACGATTTAGACATTTAGTTATGTTTTGGTGACGTCAGCTGCTCATGAAGCAGACCTTTGTGAGCCAGGACCATAGACTGGAAACCCACACCGCCATTAACGGAAGCATTCCAAGACTCTCTGGTGATCCGGTCTAAGGGACCAGGGCCTGTTGAAACGTGGCTTTAAGAAATTTAAGCATTTTCTCAAAAGTTACAAATTCTATATTCATAGTGCTGCCTCACCTTTATAAAAAGTATTCAAGTCTTTGCCAAACTCACTCCGAAACCAAACCATTTCTCTGCACGTCCAATTGGTTGTTTACAGTTCCACTTCTTGTGTTGCTTTCAAAGACTCCCGTTCCAAACTTTGGCTTCTCCTGCAGCTCCTAAAGAAGTCAAGATCAAGAGCTTTGTTATTTCGAGTTCTCCCCTGAAGGCAGCGCTGGTTTAAAAGCCTTACCATTTCAAATCCGCCATGTGATGTTGTTGGAGCGGTACACTTTTTTGAGCATGTATTTTGCCTGCATCAAAGTCAATATTTCTCTAGATATTCACATATACCATGTCATCTGCACTGCAAAACAACACATTAGAATGATTGACAACTCCAATAGTTTGCTAGCTTGATTGACACTTAGCTTATTTGACGTTAAGCGAGAGAAAAAAATTGTCTTGCTACTTGACAACCCCCCTTTTTCTAGACTCATTCTCCATCATTTTTACATGTCTGTCATTGCCGACTTTGTCATTTCTGACTCTGGCGAAATCCTCTTTGATTTGAGATCACCACAGTCCCTCCAAATGACAGATAATCCTTTGGCGTTTTATCACTAAAGCTTCCTCTTGGTATTTTGTGGCGCAGCGTGCATGGAGCGCCGTGTTTTGTCGACACGATCTGATTAGAGAGCAGGGCAAGCTACACGTTCGTCAAGAGAATTTCATCATCAAAGCGAACATTTACATACAGTGGAAACGGAGACACAAGAACTACTTAACTGTAAGCTTGCCTATAGGCCGGCAATATACATAAAATTGTTCTAAATGTACATATATAATTGGCCTGGATGGAGACAAAATTCAAATGTATGTATTATTTTCTTAAGAGGATAAATTCTCTACTAGGATTGGCTTTTTGACAGTTTTGAAACAAAGTTATAGCTTTGACCTTATTTTAACCTTATATTCATTGCGTGCCTAGAGGTAAACAACATAAAAATGCATAATATCGTGAATGTTGTCTTCAAGATATGTAAACTTTGAATATAGTGCACATGGTTTGAAGCTAAGTTTTGTGTTTTCAGTCATAATCTTTCAAACAAAAGTGATATTTCTTCATTTTTGCTGATAATTTTGCAGTCTGATCACATTTGTTGGATACTTAAACCTCAACATTTAAGGACATGTTCTAACACATTTCTTGTTAAGTGATAAGCAAGACTAAAACAGGGCCTAAAGCAAGACTAAACCAGGTCTTCACCAAGGACTAAAACAGGACATAAGCAAGACTAAACCAGGATTCAAGCAGAACAAAACAGGACTAAATCAGAGACTAAACCATCACAAAAACAGGGCCTAAAGCAGAACTAAACCAGGGACAAAAACAGGACAAATACAGGGACTAAAACAGGACTAAAGCAAGACTAAACCAGGTCTTCACCAAGGACTAAAACAGGACTAAAGCAAGACTAAACCAGGATTCAAGCAGAACAAAACAGGACTAAATCAGGGATTAAACTATGACAAAAACAGGGCCTAAAGCAGAACTAAATCAGGGATAAAAACAGGACAAATACAGGGACTAAAACAGGACTAAAGCAAGACTAAACCAGGTCTTCACCAAGGACTAAAACAGGATTCAAGCAGAACAAAACAGGACTAAATCAGAGACTAAACCGTAACAAAAACAGGGCCTAAAGCAGAACTAAACCAGGGCCAAAAACAGGACTAAAGTGAGACTAAACCAGGTCTTCACCAAGGACAAAAACAGGACTGAAAAAGACTAAAATAACACTAAACAGGGGACAAAACAGGATTAAAGCAGACTAAAACATGGCTAAAACAGCGACTAAATCAGAGCCAAAAACAGAACCACATAACTACACATAACATCGTCTGAATATCATCATTGCGAAACTTTGTTAATATCACCCAGCTCTATCTGTGCCCCATTTATACTTCTGCAAAAATGTGAACAAAAGTTGTAATTTATGACTTTATTAAACATTGTATGGCTGAATATTTTTTAAGATTAATTTTTATAGTGGAAATTCATAAGTAACCCTTTCACAAATTCTTCTATAATAAAAACATAATGCACCAAATGGTTCACTACTTAAATATTTCACACTGATTGACCACTCAGTCACATTAACCATAGGCCTTTTTACCCAGCAAACAGACGTATTATTTTTTCAACGCTTTCTCATAGCCTTTTAATCTGTCAGCTCCGTCAAACATCTGTCACGACGGGAGTAAAAATTAATAATAAAACTATTTGTAAGCCCACACCTGTTGTTCCCATTTGATCTCTAGATGTCACAATAAGTGTTTAGTGCCTTGTTGAAAGATGCCAAAGTCGCTTGCAATCACAACACAATAGACGGCACTGTGAAAATGACTGACGTGACGGCCTTTGAAGTCTCACCTATAATTTACCTTTGTGACTCAATTATACCTATTAAAAACGGGGCAACATGTTTTGTACATAATACCCAATCATAAGCGGCTATAATTTATTGTTGTCAGTTGAGCAGCGCAGAGGCACGACATTGCGGTTTTGGCAGAAGGCTTCAAAGGCAGCGACGGTGATGACAAACGCGGGCGGTGAGAAAATCCAAAGAGGTGGTTTACTTCGGAAAGCCGTACCCACATAATGGCGTTGCTTCAGGCAGGATTCTGATCCCGGCGACAGGAAGAAAGAGAGTACAAAGAGCGTGGAGAGAGTAGTATTGTTTAGAATGTGCAGCGACAATGTTAAAAACTGGATCTTTTGTAAAGCTTTCTATACAAACCCACTAATCAGTTCTACACCTGCGCAGAGCATGAAGGAGATTTATTTCTTCCCTTAGGTTCAACTGTAAATCTCTCTTTGCGTCTGCCTCAACAGAACTAACTTATCTTGTTTCAAACGCATGCCACTTGAGGAAGGGCCGTAGCTGGAGGTCACATATGATTTCAGAAAATAGTGTCCAGTGAAGTGAAATGAAAAATAACGTCAGAGATTATTACTCATGAGATCCTAATCATAATAATCATAGAAAATTGACGCCTTAAACACGAACTGACGCAGATTAATCACGCTCTCTTTTAGATTACGCAGGAGGTTTACCCGAGTGAAGGAGGAAAGTACAGGCTGTAATAAATTAACAGATAAAATTCATAAGATCTCACGTGAAATACCGCAGATTGCTGATGTTTACGAGCCCGAACCGGTGGAGAGCGGTTCGGTTTTGCTCCGCACGGCACAACAAACCAAAAACGGCGCAACGGTCTCGAGTCGAACACCGCGTGCTCCGTGAGGAACGTAAAAAGTGCCGTGTGACTGCTAAAACGATTAATACTTCAGGCCAATACCATCATCTTCCATCTGTCACGATATGAGTCAGTTACACCCGCAAGCGGCAATGAAGGGCCTTGAACCCCTCCAAGCCTGTGTCATGTCATGCAGATTTACTTGAAACATGAGCACACAAGTTTATTATTAAATTATGACCGAATTATAGCCAATAGGGCTTTTAAATACACATGCACATTTATTTAGATTTGTGAAATTCTTAAAGAAAATGTGTGGAGATTCTACAAATTAGAACGTTTTGTTGTGTGTATAAAGAAGGACATTACCGTAAGCGTGCTGTGCCAGTCTCGTCCAAGTCTGCATGAAGGTCAAAAGACGCTCTGGAGCATCCAATAATTTACTTAATAATTGGCGCTAACACTATGAAGCTATATTTGCCAATTAAAGCCGCTAACAGACATGTAACGACACATGCAGGCGCCAACTCATTTACTTTGAGCTATTAATTTTCAACCACATCAAAGCTATGTATAGAGGTTATGCACAGACATTCTTATTTTCGAAAGTGCTCCTCAACATTCCGACTTGAGTGGCGAGTGGAGATATAGGCCGCAAAACGAATTAAATGTGTTTATTTTATTTTATTATGCGTAGTTTTAGTCTGTGGAGCTTTTATTTTGCTTAGATTAGTATTTTTTTTACCTTTTTTGAGTCACGGCACACTTTTTCGGTTGTAAATATTTTGCGGCAGACCAAATCGCACAATTTTCGGGGGAAAAGTGGTATTTAATGTAGCAAATATTGTCCATGCCACTTTGTCTTGTTCTTTGAATTTAGCGATGGTGATTGTGTAGCTTTCCTTTTTGATGAAGTTGCTCAGGAGACTTCAAAATTATTAAACTAAATTCATGAATTTTACATTTTTTAAAGGCACACCTGGCAATACCTCAAGGCACACTAGTGTTCCTCAGCACAACAAGTAGTTTCTCCAGTGTTGCTCTGACTGTGCTGGACTTAGCTTGCTTGTTTGTTAACAATGTTTGAACTCCCACACAAAATTTAATTCCCTCAACACTTGGACTCAGAAAATTAAAGACAGAAAGATAATGAGTTCAACTGTTTAATCCCAAAGTCTGTGTCAGTGATAAACGTGAGCGTAGCTGCAGTGTTCCTGTCGTTTATCTGGTTTTCTACAATTGTTTACTTGATTTTCTTATTTTAAATGTCAGATACAAAGTACATATTTTCCAGAATTGCACACATTTATGTTTGTTATGAGACTTTAGCAACTTTTTCATAATTTTGGTGTGTTTTAAGCTTTTACAGGAGAAAACGCCATTACTCACTCACTCACTCATTTCTACAATTCAAAATGCTGTGACGTCAACCTCCAACACAAGTTAGTTTATGACAGGGAGACTTTTCCCCCCCTTTTTGTTTCTTTTCTACATTTTTTTTTGCCCTGTGCAATTGAATACGTCTCTAAATGTGAAAGATCGTTGCATCAATCCAAAGCACTTTCCATCCGAAACCTAACCCTAACCCGCTCATATGAAATTCTGTTCAAATAGGCCAGACACGTGTAGTTTCCTAGCGTGTATGTAAACGTAGCGAGCCTCGGACGCGAATCCTCGTAACAGACAGGTGCTAGACTCCAACTTCACAGTCTGTTTCCTCCGTACAAAGATAAAGGTACATTTGTTTATGCTGCTGTTTGATCTATGAGCCATTGTGCCCCTGAGTACACTATCCTTATTGTAGCGTGCCACATGTGAGCATTCAAGCGCTCTAAAGAAAGAAGGGGGAGAGCGAGCGAGCGAGAGGGAGGGAGGGCCTGTTGTGCTGGATTTGCAGGCGAATGTGATTTATGCCCGGGAACTTTGATCTTTTAAAAGGCTCTGGGATTTTACACAACAATAATTCTCTTTGGCCTCACTTTAAATAAATGATGTGTCCGTGGCCAGTGTCCAACGTAGGTTTTTATAGACGCAGTGGGTTGGATACAGCCAAGAAAATACGCGAGGCGGGACCGGAGAAATGTACAGAGGGATTGGTAGAGTTTGCTCAAAGTCACAAAATGTTCTCTAAGGTATGCTAACTTAAAGAGCAGACCAGAGCAAAATCATTTACTTGTTTTAAAGGTGTTTTACAAGGCATTATGGGCATTAAAAACACCTATAATTGAATAAAAGCAACAGCATACTGACAAACATTAAAGACAAAGAAATAACACGCAGAGACAAGAAGATAGCGGACCCCAGACCAGAAAAGTTTATAAAATCCACTCACCAGACAGCTGTATTCTTAGTTTATATTATTATTTCTTAGAGAAACTAGGAAGATTATGTCAGGAATGGATTGGGATTTGAAGGCAAATTTAGACTCAAGCAATAAAAGTAAAAACAAGGAGCCGGACAACTTGAAAATTAGTTAATTGGGATCCATCCAGCGTGCTATAATGTCATATATCAATCAATACATTATTTCTACACCACTTCTTTGTATGTTTATGATATATTAACTCTTTAAAGATCCCGTATCATGCAAATTTAACCTTCTATTAGAGTTACTTGTATCGCAAAAAAGGCCCAGGGTGATTATTATTTTTTAATCCCTGCATTTATTAGCTTTAATCGTTGCAAACGGGGGCAGGGTTTTCTAAGAGGAACATCTGCTCCCTCCATGTGACATTGTACTTCCATGGTCTGTACAAGCAAGATTTACATCAGAAATGTCTCCCATCCACAGTTTTGAGACACTCCCCGGAAGAAGCTGGACAAAACACAGAACCGGCCGACATCGCATTAATTTCGCATGGCTTTTAACTAGTTATTGTCCTTGCTGATGCCACAAGCGCTTGGATTAGCTTCGGCGGGGGAAATAGTCATGTATTGACAGAAAACACGCACGAGAGAGGCCGAGACAACAAGCAGCGTTTTCTATTTCCGGGTAAGCGCGCTGATTCAAGAGAGACTATTATGTGATGATTGTTGTACAACGCAAAATATTACCATTAATGCACTTAGGGTAGGGTATGAAATGGGAAATATGGCAAAATATGGGACCTTAAAACAGCCAAACATTTTTCAATTTTGTCTGTATTTGATTGCATTTCAAGTTCTCTGCTCCCTCATGTGTCTTGACAGGTTAATTTCTCCACTTGTGAGATAACTACATTTCTATCTTATCTTATTTTATCTTATCTCTGTGTGTACACAAAGTTAGCCTCTTCTTTAGCTTGTTGTTTACTTCCCACTTGTGAGGTCAGAGTTCACATGGGGCCACGGGGGACATGACCGCCTCAGCTTTCCTCAGCAGAGTGCATGTGTCCTGTTGAACTTTCAACCTCTGGCTGACGGGCGGACTTTACAACATAAACACAACCGCAAAACAACTTAAGGACCTGTTTTTGGATCAACAAGACATCTGCGTTGTCCATTATTTGTGGTACAAGCGAAAAAGCTCAGAGGAGCAATAAAGTGTCTCACACCGTTCGATAGTTTTATAGTTGTGTGAGATCATTCAACATGATTCAAATTAAATTGAGTCTTGTGACGCACTTAACATTATTATACTGTAACAAATAAATTATAGGCTGGACGTTTTAAGTTGTTGCGCAGAATGAAAAAAACTGTGTCAAATGTGTCTGGCGAACTAATCCAAAGTAGTCAGATGTGTTTTTTTATTGCATGTCTCCATTCAGTTCTTGAACTGTGTTTGCAACACTAAGGTTTCCCCAATGTGGGACAAATAAAATGATCTTATCTCTTCGTACATTAAAGCTAACTTGGCAAGCAAGATAAATTCTCACGATATTAGTGAGTTCATAAGCTCACTAGAATCCATCTGGCCAGATTTAAGCTGAATCATTAGCCTGAACTGAAGAGACTGGACAAATCACAGCGCAGCATTGTGGTTTGAAGAGTCCGAACAAACCAAAACAAACATGGCAACAGCCTGTTTTAGAAATATAAACTATTTTGTTTTTGAAAAATTAGCAGAAGGAAGTGTCCTGTGTATTTGTGAACAGGAAAGATGTCTTTTCTCTCAACTGAATTTAACAAAAGTAAGAGTTATAGGCTTGTTCTACAGTTGTGGTGCAATGACCAGTTAACCTCAAATATTTGTCATGATTTTCCACTTCTTCCCTTTCAGCGAGAGCCTTTCCCCATAGATACATATGCAGAACTAAATTCAGAGTGTTTCACATATCAATCTGGCCAGTCTACATTAAACAGCATTCAGTAAAATGACAACAAATTACATAATTTAATGGAGATTCAATTTGTTACTAGTCCCGCTGTAGTCTGCCTAAAATATGGCACACCCTGATCACCTTTATTGGAGAACACAAATATTCTCTTTGTTTAAAGAGGAGATTGGTTCTTAATCTATCCTAGTTGTTAATGAGCTCCCTTAACACAATACACAATGTAATTTAGTTTAAATTTTAGAATCAGAGTTGAAGGCTCTCAACAGAAAGTAATGTTTCGTATCCAATAAGTCCCGCAGTAATAGCTGATGTGATAAAAGTCTTCTCCGAGTGCTGTTTGACTTTTCTACTACTCCTCAGCCTCCCACTCCACTCCATTTGTCCTCCATCATGTAAAATTACAGTACATTACTTTAACAAACCATAACCGTAAATCTGACAGTGGGACAGTCTGATATATCGTCACCCGTGGACACTTTCATTTTCCCCGCCTGTCATTTAGCCTCCACTAAAAAGGACAGGCCGTTCTTTCAGGAGAAGAATTCCTCCCTGCAGGCTCAAAGAAATGTATGACCTTGGATTTGGTTTTAACCACGGCTCACACAAACACCGTAAATTTACAGCTGGGAACCGCTCTCTGAAAAGGACTTGCAATTTGCCAAAGCCATAAGTCCAGTCAGCAGTCTCCACTCTCATCACAAACCCTCCGCACTGAGCGCTAAGGTAAGCTAATCACTGCAAATGTCAGGGCAGTACGTTGACTGCAATAAATAACCGTGTTTAAATGAACTAGCCTTTGTAACACACGCACTTATATAACGAGTAAGATAAATGTTTTGTCGTCAGTGAGCTACTTGAATCAAAGACTTATTAGCGTAGCTGCTAGCATGCTGCAAATGTACGCGGCACCGAGACAAATAACCTAACTGTTCCCTGTAAACCCTGATCTGCCAACATCTGCTTGAACTAATCACGCTGCTAAGTTTGCTAAGGAAATAATAATAATGTGCTTAGACAGGTTTATACTAGCTGCTAGCATCAATAATATGCTAGCAAACCAGTCCAGAATAGTGTTTTACAGCCATCGCAGCAGAATAGCGACACATAAGACCCCAATTTGTTACCCTTTTGTTGGTGGTAAACATCCCAACTCTATCAGTTTGTGTAAAATAAAGTAAGTAAAAAAAACTGTACTATGATGACAAGTCAGAATTCAGAAATAGAAGCTGTTGTTGACTGCTAATTTCGATGCACTTTGATATTATTGCATGACAGGCCATAGTTTGCAAACATGACAAATAGAAAAGTTAAATGGTAATATTATTGAGAAGTAATTAGGGCTAAATACCTGCCATTATTCATTCATTTCAGTTACAACGTCTGTTAACTTGTATGAGCTGGATGTTCTTTCCTCTAATTATGTAGTTCCCTTCATAATGGACACCTTTAGTGACAGGACAAACACCAAACATTCTTGTACAAATATAAGTCCCTGTGTTCCAGCCCCGGCCCGTACAAAGTGTCCCGTGTGGAGGCCATGCGTCTTGGTCCTCGGCAGCTGGATCTACTCACCCGACTCTCTCACCGGGCTTTGAAACAGCAATCAGTGCTTTATACTGCAGGGAGGCCTCGTAAAAGTGTCACTGCGGGGAATATATGACGCCGTATTTCAAGCTCCCCTCCCTATTTTTAAACACTGAGTTATGGCTGCAGAAATGTGGGCCCATTAAAGGTGATATGATGTATTTTCTGCCTTGTTCAGAAAGTCATTCATCACCGTGCACCAAAAGGAAAACTGCACTTACCCTCTCCGTTCTCTGGCCGTCTTTCTGTCCCCCTGCCCCCCTCGCCCTCGCCCCGTCCTGTACGCTGTCTTAAGTAATTTACGACACACCGGTAGTGCAACCTTCTGGCAGAAACTGCAAGAGCAGCTTGCTCTCTCTCCTGGATACTAAATAACCTTTTATAAAGGACCCAACTTGGCCAAGTCTTCTGCTGCAGCACATTACAGACAGACTCTGGAGCGGTATGAAGGGAAAGAGGCAAAGATTAATATTACACCTGGTTTTATCTTTTTCTAACAAAGTGACCAGTGACATGTAAGGGCAGTGCAATCAAGGTCAAAGTATGAACACATTTATATTCATGATATATCCAAATTTATGGTTTAATTTCCCTCACAGTTGGCTCCTTTCCCAGCTTCCTCGGGGGGTGAAGTGGGACTCTTATTCACTGTGGGCAATTTAGTTAAATGCAGAGCACTTTGCCACCATTGATTTTAGAGTGTAGTTGTTTATATTTTGTCGAGTTTGGTCCAAATCTCATATTTCCTCATTTATGGACCTTGGTTTATTTGCACCACCGGGAGAGAACATGTTGTTGTTGCTTTTTCATACTATCACTCTCATCTGTCATCATTTGATCTGATGCCTTGTGCAACTTGGGAATGCAAATATGTTGTCAGTGTTTGTGTGCGTCATCATTGTTATCGGTTTAGGACGCACAAAAAGTTTATTTGCATTTGTTTATCTGAAAATAGGACACACGTAGACAATACGTTGCAGAGACAAAGTATCAAAGTAGGCCGTTGTTTGTTTTCTCAGGACAAAACACTAAAAGTTTATGTCTCTTTGCTTCTTTATTCTTTATGACTTTGTGGTATACCGTAGATCTACCGCATAAGTCACTGCCTTCCAACTGTATCTCCCCTGCAACTAGTGCTGTATCAAATAAAGGTGGAATAAATCTTGGTTGGCGGTAATGATTACACCAGGAGAGAGCCGTGTAGCGGGCTGTGGCTGCTGTGTTTTGTTGTCACGGTGCCCTGGTGTCTCTCGGCGCAGGATTAATCTCCCACGCTGAGGCAGTAGCTAAGGTCAGCAAGGGAAATATTTCATAAGTGTCAGCTTGGCCCGTAGCCCTCATGCTAGCTGGGGCTGGAATGAGAAAGCACGGCACCATAACAAACGGCCGTATGTGGCTTTGCAAGGCCCACAGCTCGGCGAAGGAGGGGCGGCGTGATATACGAGCATACTTCACTTTCATGTATTCATCTGAGCCGCTGAATTACTGCCAGGGACACGCGGGGTGCTTTGTCACCACAAGGACCCGGCGAATAAAATATTTTCGGTCTGGGTCTGGAATGCATTTTCCATTACTGCCGCTGCTGCTCAGAGTTTTTTTTTTCTTTTTTGTACTGAAGGGAGTTTTATGAAAGTACTAAGTGTTGCAATAAAACATCAAGTACAACCCCGCAATAGCTGCATGCGCTTGTTTTCTGATTCACGCTGATGGAAGAGAGGGGGAGCGCGGGACATAAGTCAATCAATGCTGACTTTCCAAAGTACCTGCTGCTCGACCTCTACGACAAAAACATGTAATTTTAGCTCAGAAAACAGCTGGTCAGCTCAATAACCTCAGCAGTCCATTCAGGTGAAGTAGACGAACCCTTTCAATTCAAATTCAATTCAAAATACTTTACTTTGGGACTAAGCTACCAAATTGGTTAATTTGCATGTTTTGGGTGAGTACGAGATGTGGAGCGATGGTGAATGGTTGAATTATATGGCACTTCTCTTTTGGTTTGGCCGTAAAAGTGTCTTTCGCCACAGGAACCCTTCGATTTAGACACTGAAGGTTAGGTGGGTTAACTGTCTTACCCAATGACCCAGAAAACGTATCGGGAAATGTTCAAATGCTCTAATGTTCATCCAAGAGAAGGGAAGGGTCACCCAATGTTTCAGAAAAGTTGCTCGAGCCATATTGAAGGATGAGCAGAGATGAGAAGAGTAGCATTTTTGGAGAAACGACTATGAGTTTGGATGTATGATGTATGACAATTGGACAAACAAAAGATTAAAGTGCCTATGACAGATTTTTAGAATTTTTCTAATTTTGACTTTATTCAGCGTATTAATACCTCTTATAAATATAAATTATAGTTTTACACCAATCGGGTCGCTATTTGTGGAGAAAAGTTGAAAAATCTGTTGAAAATTACAGGAAGTAAACAAACTGATGATCACACTGGTGAGACAATGGTTATGCATAATTTAAACAAAATAAACTACTTTTTTGACCCTTTAAACATTGATTCAACAAAAAAAAAAGGCGTTCACATGCATTTCTCTTTGTCAAATTAACAAAATCTGTAACATTAGAGGAGTTTTGGCCAGTGTACAGTGTGGTTGCTATGGTAATTTCCTAGTGTGATGTCATACTTTACAACCAGGAAGTAAAATTAAAAACCTCAAAGAATAGCTAAACTGCGGTAAAATGTGGAAAGATTTTAGTAGAAATTGAAATATATTTGTCTTAACTGCATTTTAGTTAGATGAGTAGTTCAACCTGTCAGAGGCACTTTAAATAAATAAAATAAAGAGATTCTGGTATCGGTAAAGAATAGACATGCAAAGAAACACAAAACACACAAAAACAAATGATATCTGAAGGTAAAGTTTAAGAATAATTGTATGTTATCCAAATACAGATTTCGTCCAGGGGTATCCAAACTTTTTTTCACAGAGGGATGCATTTTTAAACATCTCAAGCAGAGCACCACAGACGACATGACAATGAAGTGAATCTTTAAAAATCTTGCTTTTGACGTAGTTTTGATGAGTCACCTCACCTTTAATAAGGCTTAGAACATAAATTATGTGTCTGTGTAACATAAAAAATTTGGTTATTTCGGTTATGATAGCAGAGTTTTTCTAATTTTACAATAAAAAACTACTTGGGTATTTCGGCCAAAAAAAATTGGTCCGAGGGTCACATTTGGTCCCCAGGCCATAGTTTGGACACCGCTGCTATAGACTCACAGCAGAAAGAGTAACCAAAACTTCTACTCAAATAAGAGTTTGAACAAAATAATAATCATGTAGTTGTTAAGTTTTTTTTCTGCCACCATACTTTTTGGGTGTCATTTTTTTCCAAAATTTGTCAAGTAAACTTCTCTGAACATGGGTCAAATGCGAAGGAAGGGTTAACCAAATATAAACACTTATTTAAACATCATGCTTTCATTTCTTATGTAAGAGCTATCAGTTTAGCATTTCCAGTTAAAAGTTACATTAAACAGTTAGTGAGCTGTCATTAGCCGCTAAGTGCGATGTGCTAAGAGCAATCAAGTTCAAAGACGTTTATGAAACATTTCTGGAAAACACGGGTGACATTTCACACCGGCACTGACAACAGCCATTAATCTTCCTCATGATCTTTGTTTTTGCTCACGTCCGCCAACAGCCTGTCAGTCACACTCCGCTGCAGTGAGCTATGTGACAGGTAATTGGCCCAGATATTCACTGAGGCCTATGAACCTGAACTATAGCCTACAGAGCACGCAGAAGTGAGGACGCAACGATTGACAAGATGAGACTTTTAAGTGATACGGAAAGCAACGCAACGAACACTTGGATAAGTCAAGGAGAGGGCACGCTGTTGATTACCGACACATTTGAGTCTGTGTTACTGTTCATTATGTTTTATTATGTGAGTTTTTTAATGCACAATAAAACGTTTCAAGCCATATGTAGAGATCAGATTCAGTCAATTTGTAAAAGTTTACACCTGGTTAAGAGAGCCAAATCGACTTTTAAGGAAGTGGTACACGACTTTTGTGTTTTTTTAAGTGTTTTTTGTGTTTCCCCCCAAAGAGAGGTCATAAAATCAGCACTTTGTGATTAAATCAGACTGATGCACGCTGCCCTCATCTAATAACAATGTATTTTATCTATCGCCAAGCTATGTAAGCAGCACTAGAATTGACTACGTTTCACGTCAGCGTATCAAGAAAGCTGTTCTAAACTCATATTCTCTAACACTAACAATGTGCCAAAGGGTTTGTGAGAGCCAGATTTAAACACATACTTCTGCATTTCAGTTTGAAAATTGGGTAATGCCATTTTAAGAACTTTCTCCACAGTATATAATGTATAATTTTGAGTGTTTCATGCATGTTTGAGTTTTTTGTTGTTTCTTTTGTCCTGTATTTGAGGTGCCATTGCTCTAAAAGTTCTTGTTTTCATAAACCCTTCGATACACACCGCTCTGTTCTTACTTCTCTTTAAAACATGTGTTCAGTAAGTGTTTAACTGTGATGCCTAGCAATTAAAAATAATTATGAGTGTCATAGATCAGTGTTTCTTAAGCTGTGATACGTGTACTCATTCTTGTGGTTCGCGAGGTCTTCTACAGTTCTATTATTTGCTTAATTTAAAGTCAATTTTATTCACTTCTTGGGCAGTTTCTTGTTTAGAACTACAGTAGCAACGATGAAGTCCAATTTGAGATCTGGGACAATCGGTTTAATGTGGACCAAGTAACTTTTCCTGTTTTCCTCTCATAAACCCTATTCGGATGGGGTTAGTAAATTGTAATAATTATGAACAATGGCTGTGTTATTGTCCCTCTCAAATCATGCATGTTTGTAAAAATGTCTATTTTAAAATGTCCCCCAAGTTACACCTACAGTATTTCAGCAAACTCAGAGGTTCTTGGGTGATTTTCGACCCTTGCGAATGCTTATGTCTGGGATTTGAACTGTTTTTAGTCTGTGCATTGAAGCTTATATCAGTTAAAAATGTTCTATGTCCATTTTATATCAAAATCTGAACTAGATTAGTATTATTTATCACCGATTCAATTAAAAAGTGAAAAACATAAAACAAATTGAAAGAACCCCGGAAGTTTAAATGGCACTCTAGATTAAATAACAGATACAAGAAGTGGAGACGTGAATGTTTTTTTAAGAATCAGAAAGTACAGTTATATATAAATATTTTTTCCCTTTTGTATGGTCTAAGTCTGTTATGACCTACAGAAGAAATATTTCCCCAACAACAAGCAACACTCTTTGAACCACTTCTTGTACTACTCTACCTTTTTGCTTACGTAGCATTATTCCTCTGCTGCAGGTTCTTGCTCCGGCAGTGACCCGGCGTTGGCAGCGCACACGCACAAGATTGATGTAGGGGGCGGGACACTCGGGGAGCCATTTGTATGATGTGTCAGTGCTGATCTACTCACACACGGCTGGCCTTTTAATTGAGCGATGCCATCCGCTGTCACATCAAAGCGCCGGCGGCTGACACGGCGAGCCGCAGGTTTAACATGATTGACAGGTGGACCGAGTACCGCCCCGTCATAGTCTTTGGCTCTACATTGTCTGCTGCGAGTTAGAGATGCTGCTGCAGACTTGAAGTGCCTGTGTCAGGTTGGACTACTCATTGAACTAAAATGCTGTTAAGCAAAATATATTTAAAATTTTGTCTAAATTCTTTACAAATTTTATTCAAATTTAGCCGTTTTTTATGTTTTTAAATTCACTTCCTGGTTGTAAATGATGACATCACTGGGAAATAAAGAAGCAGCCGCACCGTACACTGGGCCAAAACTCATCTAATGTCAGTTATTTTTTTACTTGACAAATAAAAATATATGTGAATGTCTTTTTTTTTTTTAATGAATGTTTAAAGGGTCAAAAAAAGTAGTTTCTTTTTGTAAATAATGCTACAACCTTTGTCTCCCCAGTGTGACGTCATCGATCTGTTTACGTCTAATTTTCCAACACGTTTTTCAAATTTTCTCCACAAACAAATAAAGTCAAAATTAGAAAATCATAAAAACCTGTAAGTACGATGGGAACTTAACTTAAACGGACATGGCAGAATACAGACAGTTTGCAATGTGCATGACTGAAATGAAATGTATGATTGCATTTTAAAAGGGAAATATTATGTAAACTGGACTTTTACAAGCTTTTAAGTATGTTATACCAATGTTCTTTCGTCCTTAGCGAGCTCAAAGTTATTTCGACTGGTTCATGCACGTTTAAGAAAGCCTGTATTGTCCTTTTTTATCCATCCCTTATCTCAACTCACTGCTCTTTTCTTACTCATGATTATTCCATGCAGGCTTGAAAATTGTCACATAGCCATTTTTCAACAATAAAAGCAAGAAAAGTCTAAATTTGCTGCTTGTTACAATGAAATACCACTGTAAAGAAGCAAGTATTATCAGTTATGAAGTTTTGAACAGGAAGTCAATGGACCTGTTTCTACTTTAAAGCTGTTTCATGTCAATAGTGTGGATGAAATGAACAATACATTAAATTATGATCTACTATGTAATGCTGTAGTTTATACTAAATACCAGAAATATGAATGTCTTCTTTAATAAAATCCACTATAATTATTGTATTTTAAGTAACGTCTTTTGAAACTATACTGCGACTATAACTAATTCCACTACCACTACTACTGTTATTACTTCAATATAACCTACTGCTATAACCTATTTCTAAAGTCCACAGTATAGTTTTGTGTACTACTTTCATTAGACATGACATTAAAGCTGGTGTACCTGACCTTTTTATTAGTAAATTTGTAAAATGTGTTTTCTCCTAAAGAGTATATTGTAAAAGCAAGACTTTGTGACAGAATTTAGACCACTGTGTGCCGTCTGCATGTAAGAAAATGTATTTTATTTATAACCAAGCCGGAATTAAGAGTCAAAAGCACCAATCTGATTGGATGTGCTTGGGTGGTCCACCAGAGATTGACTTATCTGTCTGAAAAAGCTGTTCTAAAGCTGCGCATGCGTCTGAAATAAATGCATGTGGATATTAAAGTTACGTCAAAGTGTTTGTCAAGTCAAGTCAAGTCAAATTTATTTATAAAGCACATTTAAAAACAACCACAATGGCCCAAAGTGCTGTACAGACAAAATATAAAATACAATAAGACAAAAACAGACATGCAGAAACAAGCTAAAAAAAGCAATACAAATGTTCTGCTCAGCTCGTGTTAAAAGCCCGTGCAAACAAATGGGTTTTCAACAAAGTCTTAAAAATATTCAGAGATTGGGCTGTTCTTGTGAGAGCTAGGATTTTGTTCGACAGATTTAAGTACCTCGTTCCTCCTATTGCGCTGTGAAAATCAGGTGACTTTAAGTAACTGCGTGCTTTATTACTTCTACTTCATAATTAGTACTTCAACTTCTGCAACTACCTCTCATAATATTTGATGTACTGTTATTATTTCCACCATCATTCACCCCAAAAATCCATTTCCTTTCCTTTGATATACAGTTTGTCCTTTATAATTTTACTAAAACCACAAACTTACGAGAGACGTCTTAAATGTCGACGAAGATGCTTTTAGCCCAACTTGTCTGCCCTAAATCTGCTGGGTTTTATGACATAATAGCGGCGCTTACAAGACGAACTGACAGGCTAAAAAGAGTACTTTCCCAGCCTCTGATTGGCCGATAAAGCCTTGAGTGCAGGAAGTAGCTTTGACTCTTAACAGGCGTGAGGAATGCGCCACGGCTGATGTCTTTGCACAACCCGCTGTCCCGAGCTGCCAAACCTGTCACGAAGGAGGCTTATGAATACCTTTATTGTGCTTCTATCAAAATGGCCGCCCCCCCTTCCTCTTCCTCTCCTCCTCTCGGCGTTGTCAGATAGATCACTGGTGGGGAAAAACAACTTTGATGTCATCTGAAATTTCACACAACAATGTAGGACGATCTGATTTGGAGGCGGGCGATGTCTGGCGGAGCGGTTTGATTCTCTCCCCTCGTGCTCCTGATAACTTCTCTGAGCCCCAGACAATGGAGCCCTTTGTGTCGGTTGGAGAGAGGGTTTGGGTTGCTGCTGGTGCGGGCGTGTGGGGCATATGAGAGCGGCGGGGATAGGAGTAAGCAACGTCTGTTTTGTTTACGTTTAAAAGCACATTTATGTCTTAATCGAGACACTACTGGCTAAACTAATTTTTTTCAATTTTTTGGTCCGTTTGTGCTCATCATATCGGTTTTCATGTGGAAACAACAAACTTTTCCAGTCTGCTCCTAAAGATGTTTTCAGCACTTAAAGTAGATCCTACACACAACATTTACTTTAAACTGGACTCAACAAGCTTTTGACGAAGTGTACAGAAGGATTTTTAAATATCTAATTCTAAAACAGATTTATTTAAGTTTTAGGTCAAAAAAAATTGGCGGAATTTGAATTTTTAGGACAGTTTTCAGTTGGATCCAGTTAACTCAAAAACGAAATAAGAAATCCAAAATCCCCTCTGTACATTTGTTTGTATCTAATGTGTACAAAATTAAAACTTGGCTCTGTCCATTTTTAAGATTGATATGTGCCAAATGTGTGCAATTTTGGCCATTTTTCCACATAAAATGCCTTATTTCTACATGAAAACATGACATGATGAAAAACATGTAATATATTTTGTTCTTACATTTGTGTGAGTAAACTACAGGAGAAGTTTCAAATTGATTTCTTTAAATTTAAGATTTTGTTCCTATTCACCTGTAGCCTCTCACCTTAAAACAGGCCCATAACTTCTTTTTTTTTAGTTCCATCTAATCCAGCAGTAAAAACATCATGGTTGCCAGCAGTACAGGTCGCAAAGACTTACTCTCCGCTGCTGCGAGGAGTTATGGGATTTAAATGAGGCTTAATTCAATAGCTGCTTGCTTCAATGTAAAGATGCATCAGTGTCGGCCATTTGAACTCTGAAATGATCAGGGTGAGGAAACATATTTCAATGGAGAAGTACAAAATCTCATGTTTGGAAAGAATTCTGTTGGATTGAATGTATTTATGTCAAAGTGCTCTCTATTCATATGGAAATACTTGTTGCTGCCTGCGAGTAACCCATCATGATGTGTTTTTGGACTGTCTGTTTTTTCATAAATATTGTACTGAGTTTAATAAAGCACTACACTGGGAAAAAAAAACATCTTAAATACGATAAAAAGTTAATAAGTGCTTGAAGTAAGTAGTATTTATCTTATCTTGAGTATATTTTGAACGTTTTAAATTGAGCTCGCCAATGGAACAAGCATAAAATATCTTGTTTTAATTAAAATATGAAAAAGACATGCATTTTATATCTTGAAATTAGAAAAAAAGATGCCACTGCAACCTGTTCTATTGGCAAATTCTCTTCAAATCAAGGTAAATACTACTTCATTCAATCACTTTTAAACATATTATCTTATTTAATACTGCAACTTTTTTCCAGTGTATGAATTATTATAAAGAACAGCATCCCACTTGACCACAAAACTGGGACATAAAACTCTTGCAACGAAAACAATAGATGGGTACAATCGAATAGAAGGATGGAATGAATGTATTTTTGGCAGCAGGAAAAAAAAAATTACAAAGAAATCAGTGACACAGAAGGAAGGAACTGTCCAGTACTGGGCTCAAATTACAACGAATACAATAACGTGAATTTTCTTTTGCAATAAACTTAAATATGGCCAAATTTACTAGATAAATTTGACATATGCCAGTCTTTGTTTATTGTTTCCATCTGCTGCACTTGGCTTGTTCTACTGTTTCTCTCTTTGTCTTTATATATGTATATGACATAGATCACCATTTTACAGTTATACATTTAATTATAAACAACAATATTGATCTAAAACTGTTGATGAAAGAAACATGTCCTTTGATTTCCTGTTAAAAACTGCAGAACTGATAAACCTCTTCACAGTGGCATTTAATCATAGCAACAAGTGAATAGTAATTTACACTTTTTGAAAAGTGGCGACGTAACATCTTAGACCAGGGGTGTCCAAACTTTTTTCCATCTAGGGCCACATATTGAAATATAGACCAAGCGGAGGGCCACAAATCAATCGTTAAACGTTCAAAAAAGCTGCATTTATCTGATGTTTTAAGCTCCACCACATCTATATTCAGTCTCATTGCCTTAATACCAGGTCTGTCTTGCACCAAAATGTTAGTTATTCAGGTTGGAATTGTAGAAAATCTGAAATGTGCTGTAAATAGTACTTCTCAGGACAGAGTGGGCCAGTTCACCAGGAAGACTAAGGGCCAAGAAAAATTGGTCTGAGGGCCGCATTTGGCCCCCGGGCCTTAGTTTGGACATGCCTGTCTTAGAAGCTCTACACGTGTCACTCGTACAGGGATGTGGGCGGGGATAGGGGGTAGGTGAAAACAGGAATTTTCTGAGCACTGATGCCTCAGTTGTAGGACAATACAGGATTACTAAAACACATCAAAATACAACTTTGAGTACGCTAAACATTGTTGTAACAAGGTCAAAACCTAATTTAAGTTGATTTTGAAATCTATATTCCCTTTAAATAACCAAGATTACTCAAATATGAATTTACTGAAACATAAAACTTTATTTTCGATGAAGAAGCAAAATTTGAAGTAACAGCTTAAAACATTTTTACTATTTAGAACTTTTAAATGCTATTGCCACTTTGCACCCCACAATGAACCACACCAAAATGACCGAAAACACCAAATTAAACATCAAATCAAATATTTCCAGATTTTCCGATGCAGCTCATAACACAAAGCAGCAAAGCAGATTGTGGATTCGGAAACAAAAGTGCCAATCTCCGAGGGAAGCCTATTATCCCGGTGTGATTATGAGGCAGACAGGTGGAGGACAGGTAGGCAGCGAGGAGACGTAACGCTTTGACAACACAGACACAATCTCCTTTAAACCCGTGCGATAGTGCTGTCAGGAACTGCTCAGCGGCTGACACGCTCAAATACAGTGCAGACAGCTAGATGGATGTATGCGATTTAAACACCGCTCTCAAGTCTCAAGAATGGCCCGTGTTTGTTATTACAGACCACATATGCACTTGTGAGCACATGCACGCCGAACTACGAGAGGATTAGAGCTGCTCGTCAAAGAGTGGGAGAGGCAGGCGCTAAGATAAACCAGCGAGACATTAGGCAGATGTGTCACGCTCAAAAGACACGTTTGTAACAGGATGAATAAAGGCGTCTCGTTGTGTTTCAGCTCAGTCAGATTTTTGAAAGATTACATTACACTCTTAAAGTTAAAAGTGCGCTATGTTACTTTTCTGGTCTAGGGTTCATTACCTGCTTTTGTCTGTGTAGATCAGTGGTTCTCAAACAAGGGATCGCGAAATGATTTCCAGGGGTCCCCAGATGATGGAAAAATTTATACAATAGTCTTAAACAAGGCTTGACACCTTCAAATGCAGTGGTAAATGTAGATTCCCATTTGTTGGCCTATTAAAGTGGACATATCATGCTTTTATTTTCACCTTTTGAACATTTAAAACATTTACCTGGGGTCTAAATAAACTATACCTGCAATCTACAGTCTGAATTCCTCCTAATTTTCTTTCTACGTGCCTCTCTTTTACCCCTTTTGTAAGGAGCGCTTTTGAGCGCCTTGTTTTGGCACTGTCTCTTTAAATGCAAATGAGTTAGTTCGCACCCCACCCCCGCGCATGCGCATTGCACGCAGACTCCGCCCCGTTCAGCCATTGTTGTAGTCCCAAACACAGTCCGTCTGTCGGATCCAAAACTTCTCCAAAGTTAGAAATAAACGTAATGACAATCGAAAAAATGGAAACAAGCGAAGAAATCAACATCCAGCCTTCCATGTACGAGCCAGAGTCTGACACAGACCAAGAAGAAATCGAAGAAGACGATCCTCCGCAGCAAAGACTTCAAATGGCTGCATCGCAATGGTTTGTTTACTACTATGTAATTCGCCATGCGCTCCGTTATCTTAACTGTGTGTGAAAGATGTTAACAGGTTGTCTAATGGACCCTCACTTTACCATCTTACTACAACAACAGTCCGGGGAAAAAGGCTACTGTCAAGTCAGTCAGCGTAGTTATGGTGCTGCGGGCTACGCTTGCTGCGCGCTAATGCTAGCGACATGCTAACGTCAGCTACGATCAGTCTGATGTGAGTTCTGCCTTATGAAAACCTAAAAAATAAATGTATTATATGTATATATAAAGACATGTGCCCTAAGCAGCTGGAAAACAGCCGAGTAAAAGATGGGCAGCTACAGGTGTAATGCTAATCCCTCACAAATGGACAGCACACAGGTAAAGAATGAATAAGTCTAATAAACAGTGTTTCAGCGTTTCTTGACTTACCGCTCCACTATATCGTCATCTCCATAGACCGAAGGAACTGACCCTTTGAGCAAATCCCTCGTTGTACTGGCGGAGGTTACTGAAGCACTCCTCTTTGAAGTGCTTAGCACACAAACTGAACTTTCCCCACTGTCGGTGGTACATTACCACGAAAAATAAAACGTAACCAGCCGATCTCAGTTGTTCGGATGCAGGCGGTCGGTGTAATGAGTTGTGCTGGTAACACAACCAAGAACAGAGCATTTTAACTTGTCCACTCGCACCTTTGACATCTTTGCGCTTGGACTACAAAATCGCTACGAGGAAAATAAAGATGGCGGTCTCTGCCGGAAGCTCTTGACCTTGTTTAGTAGTTCCGCTGTGACGTGATAGATAAAAATACGTAACAGATAATGCGGATATTGAGCGAACTGAGAAATATGTTGCAAAATTTATATAAATATATCTCTGCAGCTACTTAAGTGATTAATTTCAACTTTTAGCCACTACCAGACACCCACAGTACACAATAAAAGGTATCTAAGGGCCAAAAAAGTAGATTTTGCATGATATGTCCCCTTTAAAGTCATTTTTCAAGGTCTATTGACCTTATTCTGCCCCGCCCACTTTTGCAGTTTTTTGCTGTTTTGTTGTAAACGCACTCCCGTTTGACGAGAACTCTGTTAAAGCTAATGACAAACGAGGGAAAAGTCTCACCGCTAAAATGTTACATAAAGTAGGTTGATTTGTGTAAAATGTTTAATGAACACGAGCAACAACAAGTCAACAACGCAACGATTTCCTGGTCAGTCTGAAAACGGCTTTAAAGAACTTATTTTCTGTTGAGCTCGTCTGCTCCATGTAAACAATACAACGGAAACAAGATGGCGGCGCGTAAGGCAACTTCCGGAATAAGGTGAATATTCTCAAAATAGTCAAACATTAAATATAAGGCTGAGTTTAGTTTATTTCCAAAAGGGGACAGTGCAATTTCATAAAACACATGAATAAAACATGAGTAAAACAGCCAGAATTAGCCAAAGAGGCTATTTTTCATCTCTAGTCCCCGGCCATGATGCCAAAATGGCAATAAAACGGACAAACAGATATGGTTAATAAAACACAACGTCAACACAAAATATAATACAATATTTACAAAAATGTACAGTGAGCGGCCAAAAAGGCTGATTTATCACTCTGCGTGTCGCCTATTTTTTGTGTTTGGGGGTCGCGAATGTGAATTATTGTTATTTTTGGGGTCGCGACTGAAATGTTTAAGAACCTCTGGTGTAGATGTTTGCTTTACTTGGAATTAGGGCTGCAACACACGATCATTTTGGTAATCGATTAGTCAAGCGATTATTCTCTCTTGTACTTCTGCTTACTCCTTTTGAGCGTTTGTTTTATATATATATTTTTTCCATCAGTTTTAAATCTGTTTGTATGAATCTTGTGACAAATGCTTCAATAAATAAACTGAACTGAAGTTTGGAATGCGAAATGCTGTGAATATGACATTTTTATTAAATTTGACCCAGATAAAGCTGAAGTGAAGCAGGTCGATGACGTCCTGCCAGAGAATAGTTACAGACAAAATGGTATTTTCATTAAAAACGCAACATTTTTCCAATTTCCCGTGTCATTTTTGAGTGATTCCTGCTATGTCTGAGTCTGTTTTCTCAGTTCATGGCTCATGTTTTGGAGTCTATGTATTATTTAATTAGTTGACAAGTATTTATTTAATCGGTTAGTTGCGATTAATGGACTAACTTGTTGACTGTCACAGTCATACGTTTACCTGCACGAGAGGTATGATTGAGGTGCTTTTCTTTAAATCTACCAGATCCCAATAACACCCTAGAAAAGTCTGTGTGTACTTGAACGTAACGGCTCAATCCAACAAAGACAAGGAGAGGCATTCAACTGCACGAGGTAAGAAACAGACAAAATATTAGACATGCGTTTGGAAGTGTACTCACTCATTTTAGATCAGCAGAGATGACAAATTACGGTCCCGCCATCGCAGACTTGCATGTGTGGTTTTGTTTTTGGTCCGCTGCGTTGAAGTGAAAGTAAAAACTACTGGAGCTTTACTGTGAGCAAATGGCAAATAACTTGTTGTTAGAGAGGCTGTACCTGATTTTTACTGTTGTGATGCCGGAAAAACAGAACTAGTCCATGCTCCAGTGTTTTTGCATGCAATAAAGTAAAATTTGTGTTGCCCCAGTGCATTTGTATAATGTAAAAGCATGAGACCACAGCGCTTTCTCTGCATCTGATTATAGAGCGTTTTATCCTGCGCTGTTAGCATGCTAATGTTTGTTAGCTTTATCATTGAAGGTATGTGACACTCTGGGCTCAGAAGCTTCTGGAAAGTATTAATAAACTCATGGCGGTGAATATTTAGAATGCTGGGACTGCATTAGGAAAGTGAGTGATACATGTGACTGATGTAAAGGCTTCGGAACAAACTAGCTCTATTTTTCACGTTTCAAAACAAATAAAAATTGGGTACAGCACATTTAAGCAGCAGCTGATTTTCTTACCAAACTTTTACTGCTAATGCTAATTGAGTAGATGCCTCAGAATGTCTCTTAGTCTTCATTCGTGCCTATTTGTTTTTTTGACATGGTGTAGACTGGGACAAGAGCAGTCAGACTGGTTTTGGGGCAAAGACTAATTGAGTTTGGTTGTTTAGCGCACAGTTCTCTGTCAAACTCCTGGAGACATCACCAGGCCAAGATATCTGTGTAGCCTCACTCGTCCCATGTCAAAAGAAATACATTCTGTCAACTGGACAGAAATCTATTTTCGTTTGCCATCTGTGGAGAAGAAAGCTCGCTCACTGAAAAATGCATGTTATTGTAGTAAAAAAAAAAAGAAGTAGTGCATGCAAAATAGATACGTTTCTTGCCATACAATGGATATTTCAGGCACAAAACATCCTTTTAACCATCCAACACAGACGTTTCCCACGTTAGGTACACATGCATAAAAGGCTAATCCTCCAGCTACTTCTGACCAAGATCTAACAGCTTAAAAACAGCTTCGAAGAACAGGTTCAAAACAAAAAATTCCAAGTAGTGGAAATCTTGTTTTCAAGTTGTAAAACTAAAAATAATTATTAGGTAAAAGGTTAAGTGTATGTTTTAGGCTATTCTTCCTATTAATCAAATCAAATCAAATCAAATCAATTTATTTTTATAATGCCCAAAATCACAACAACAGTTGCCTCGATGGGCCACAGGTAAAAGCAGTTCAGATAACTGTCCCAGAATGCCCCTGCCCTCCTGGGGCATTCTGGGACAGTTTTTCCTCGCCCCGCGGCGAGGAAAAACTACAAAAAACCCCATGGGAAAAAGTAGAAACCTCGGGGAGAACCACAGTGAAGGAGAGATCCTACTCCCACGGACGGACAGGCTGCAGATGAACTAGGACTGACATCCACTTGGACTGTGGAGCCAGAACCACTCAAGAGGGAGGTGGCTTTAAAGAGTTCCTCCAGGCGGACGAGGAGCAGTCCACCCAGTGTAGAGAGATCCTCCAGCAGGAGATGAGGAACAGTTCATCTAAAGTAGATGGAGTTCGTCCAGGCAGACGAGGTGTGGCTAATCCAGCTGTCCAGGCGGGTGGCGCATAGATCCTCCAGTGTAGAGATCGATCCTCCAGACAGATGGGGGTGGGGGGGTCGTCACTGGAGCAGCCGCCGCAGTGTCTGAAACAGTCTCCACTCCCCGGGGGAAGTGGAGAGAAAGAGAAACATGTGAACAGCAATGAACAGACTACAGTTGAAGTAATATTAAATATTGTTGATAGGTAAAGTAGGAAGAACCAGAGGATAGTGTTCAAGCTGCCATACTTCCCCCAGCAGAATTGCTCCAAGGGCAGCATAGCTAAAACTGTAGGTTTTTATTTCTGTTCCTAACTGGCCTGACCATAAGCTATTTCAAAGAGGAACGTTTTGAGCCTGGTCTTAAATGTAGAGACTGTGTCGGCCTCTTTTACATGAACAGGGAGCTGGTTCCATAACACAGGAGCTTGGTAGCTAAATGCTCGACCTCCTACTGTGCTTTTAGAGACTCTGGGGACTAACAATAGTCCAGCATTTTGAGAACGAAGAGCTCTGTTTGGATGGTACGCTACTATTGCATCTTTGAGGTAGGATGGGGCCATATTGTTTAAAGCTTTATAAGTCAGGAGGAGGATTTTAAATTTGATTCTAAACTCAACAGGAAGCCAGTGAAGAGACTCCAACACTGGTGAAATATGATCTCTTTTTCTAGTACCTGTTAATAATCTTGCTGCTGCATTTTGAACCAGTTGAAAGCTTCTTATAGAGCTTTTAGGACACGCTGTTAGCAGGGCGTTACAATAGTCTAATCTGGATGTGTGTATTATGGCCTGAATGACTGACATTCTTCACAGCAGTAAATACTATGAGTTTACTTAAGATTTGTAGCTATGGGTTTATGGTCAGGATAGAATTTAGAAGGAGGATTAGCCGATCCTGCATATTTTAGGTTGTTGGGGGAAACTGAAATATCTAAAGCCTTGTGTCCACTGCACATTTATTTTGTCTATTAAGATTTATGGATGTCACGCTACAAGATGTGGGGAATGTAACACTGCGGTGGCTCACGCATTCAGTTGTGGCTGCGACCAAAGTTTGTCAGAGCAAATATCAGCCTCTATGCTCAGTGTGGTAAAGTCTGCAGTTGTACCGGTCAGCGGAGGCTAGTGCGACATGCTAGCGGTGTGGAGACAGTTTAATTCCTATCCAAATTGACTTGAGAGGAAATTTGGGAAACAGTAATTGTCTACATCAAAACACTGTCAACACTGTGGTTCCATCTCAAGACAAAACAGGAAGTTTGGATTTTAGGGTTGAATTCTCCAAACTGCAAGCACTATCAGCATAACATTTACTAATACTTGAATATGCAGGTGTCTACGGGTTTGGCGATATGGTTATAAAAATTGAATCATGAGCTCATCCCAGTGCTGGTTTGGTCATAACCGAATTCAGAATTTCTCTATTACTACCTGGAGCTCAACGCCCAGAAGACAGAGGAGATGATCATGGACTTCAGTAAAGTCTCAGTCCCCTGACAGACTCTCATCACCACCGTGGACTCTTTCTGCTTCCCCTGCACCACCATCACTCAAGACCTCAAGTGGAGCCGACCATCAGCTCCATCATCAGTCAGGCCCAGCAGAGGATGTACTTCCTGCTGCAGCTGAGGAAAGCCAAGCTGCCGGCGCAGATGATGGTGCAGTTCTACACGGCCATCATCGAGTCCATCCTCACCTCCTCCATCACCGTGTGGTACGCTGGAGCCACAGAGGGACAAACACAGACTACAGCACATTGTGCCTCTGCTAAGAAGGTGATCGGCTGCAGCCTTCCATCTGTCCAGGACCTGTACATCTCCAGGACTCGGGGACGAGCAGGTCGGATCACAGCTGACCCTTCTCACCCTGGACATGGACTATTAGAGCCCCTCCCCTCGGGCAGGAGGCTACGGTCCACTTTATAACAGCTGCCACTTTAACAATAATATTATAAAAGAGCTATCTATTTGCACTGCGACATTTGTCTGCCAACTGTACATTTCTGTTCATAGTCTTAGTCTATTCTATTTTATTTTATCCTTTTGCTAATATTTTATTAATTATTTTATGTTGCACCTCACGCCAAAGCATGTTCCTATGTTTGTGATCACTGACTATTTCTCTTATTTGTGAGACTCTGAGTGAAGATTTCGCAAATCATAGTGAACCGCAAACTTTCTCAAGAAGCAGATTATTTACTTTTAAAAGGCAATAGAAAATACTAAGTGTACATGAACCATGATAAAATCTAAATTGTGAAATCTAACACTTCCAAGTAAATTGTGAAATTCATTTTTTGCCATGGCGCCCACCCCTAAAACGCTGTATTTTGTATCAGATTTTACAGTCAGTTTGATGAAAGCGTTTTGTCAGACGTCTCGCAGGAGTTCCTTGTCTCCACACTGTATCTCGGCTGGTGTGTTGCCTGCCTGGCTCTTTGTAAGTGTTTGGCTCTAAATGCCACGTCGGCTACACCCCATCAAACTGTCCTATCCACCTCTTTCCTTTTACTTTTATTACCGCTGGAGCTAAGCTAACACAAAACGCACAACAGACCCCCGCCTCGGGCCTCCATATTCCCATTCCACACACCCCATAAGTCAGTCACAGATAATTAAATGGGAGTTATTTACACTGCTGGTCCCTCCTTTGGCACTTTTATCATTTCTCGCTCCTTCGTTTCTTGTACAGTGCACTCCGCTCACTAAGCCAGGCCCTGTCAACGTTTTGGCCGACGCCGCTAAAGGCCTCAACGATCGTAACAACTTGAAACGGAGTATAAATGTGTCTTATGAGCTAATATCAATGTCAACAGCCCTCATTAAGCAATCATTCCAGACGCTTTTCAAGGCACTGGTCCCCGCGTGCACATTCAAGGACCGTTCTGAAGACAAATGGGCAAAAGAGGGTTTCCAGGAGGTTGCCAGGTTTGTGAGATTTCAGCGTCTGACTGTCAGCGTTATATATTTGTTTTGGAGCAGAGTGATGGCAGCTATTACAGAACTCAGTGGGGTCATAAATCACCGCCTGGCATCCCGGGTTCCAGGCCAGCACGCGCTTTGTGTTCAATGGAAACAAGATGTACGCACACGTGGGCGAGGCTAAACTTCAGCTTCAAATGTGGTACTTGTTCAGATGTTTAATACGTGGGATGTCATTTAGAAGTGACTTAATTTTGAACGATAACAGGGATATTCTGCTTTATTTTACAGAGGGACAGGTTTTTCGGATGGTTTTGTCCTTTGAGCCGGAAACGTGCCCAACGCGCCGACGACTTTGAAATAAGAAAATAATGTAATACAAAGGCTTTAACAACATTTGCAGAGCTGAACCAGGTCAACCAGTTTAGTCTAAACTAGGTCTAAACCAGGATTTAACCAGGTCCTGTCCAGGTCTAAACCAGGACTAAGTCATGTATAATCCAGGACTAATACAGGTCTGAACCAGGTCCAGTCCAGGTCTAAACCATGACTAAACCCAGACTAAACCAGGTCTAAACTAGGTCAAAACCAAGTCTAAACCAGGATTTAACCAGGTCCAGCCCAGGTCTAAACCAGGACTAAACTAGGGCTAAACCCGGACTAAACCAGGTCTAAACTAGGTCAAATCCAAGTCTAAACCAGGATTTAACCTGGTCCAGTCCAGGTCTAAACCAGGATTAAACTGTAAAATCCAGGCCTAATACAGGGCTAAACCAGGACTAAACCAGGGCTAAACTAGGTCTAAACATGATCTGAACCAGGACTAAACCAGGTCTTCAGTGGCAAACAATCAAAAGTGTTTAAAGGTGTTTCAGACAATCAAGTCCAAAACACCTTTAAACACTTAAAATAATCTATGTCCATCAAGAAAATGCATCTTAATTATTAAAATATATTGAAATTACGATTAATATCCTCAATTGAAGTCATTTGAACGTATCTAGAAATATTTTTTGTGTACAGATCAATCCTTTTACTTTTCTGAGGAAACAGAACAATAACATCTGTTTTTTTTACAGTAAAGTACAATTTTAGCTTGACTGACACATTTTGATTATTTAGAATGTGCATTTTCAAGTGATTTTGAGTAAAATTATGAAGGCAAGTTCAGACTTTCTGGAGGGTGATTCCACTGTCTGGTTAAAAATTAACAGACCAACTGTGCAAAGACGGAGGATCTTTTCGAGATTGTGCCGTTTCTGTTTTGTTCTGGGAAGTTTGTTCAGAGCAAAGTTTGACAAATTCTGTGAAGGCAGGAGACTATTAATCATTTTGAATAGGGTTCTAGATTTGAAAATATAATTACATTGTTAAGTGTGTACAAAAACATCCGGAGAATAAAAATATGCAATCAAAACAAAACACTTAACATAAACAATTATTATCCATGCATAATAAGTAGTTTGTTTTCTCTCTTTATTTTCAATTAACTTCCTAAAGCAGCGTTTTCCAACCTTTTTGAATCATCACGACACATTTGTTTGAAAAATTGTTGAAAAGATTTGACGTTATCTATGAAAATATTACCAAATCACACTTTTTAGGGACAAAATAGTTTGTAAATATTGCCCCTGTCTGTGTCTGGCTCTTAAAATGTGACATTGTTATACTTTATTTTTTCAATCAGAAGTTTATTCAAGACACTAATTTGCAATATATTTCATTAAATCTGTGTGAATCTGTTTACTTGTACTGGATTTTGTGGATATTAGACTTGGTTGGTTGAAAAATTGGTTGAAAAAGACTGACCTGAAGGATCACATGATTTGACTGTTACCAATTTCATCAATTTAACATCTTTTATCTCGACAACAAGCTAATCTATCGTCTTAATCTACTCTTTTTCCACACGTAACAATAGGGAAGACAGTAAATACAGCAAAGGTACGTAGCATTTCATTTATAGCTACCTCGCACCGGATTTCCAGCTGAGGAGACAGCGCCGTGATGCCACTTTTAGCTTTTCTAAACTCAAACTGTGTAAAAACAGTTGGTCAGCTGTGGTGGTTTACGGCTAACGTCACACTGTCGTCACACCGTTCTCCACACGCAGCGCCGTAAAAGACGCACGAGCGTGAATCACCACCAGACTGCTGCGAAAGACACTTAGGCTTAGGTTGTCTCGTTGTTGAACCGCGGTGTTTATTTAAATGTGTTTTCATTTTAGTTGACGCACACAAATATTTACCAAATTCACCTTCACATCAGGCAACTAAAGGAAAAAATACCAGTTTTCTGTTATTTAAAGGAGACATATGAATCTTTGTTCCTGGTATTTAGTATTGAATGATAACATCAGTAGATCCTCTTTTTAAATTTTGTTCATCGTAAACCGCAATATTGATCTAAAACTAACTAAACCAGGTCAATTTTCCTGTTCAAAGAAGCAGAACTGATAAGCCCCGCTTCTTCATAGTGAGATTTTATTGAAACGAGCAGCAGATTGTCATTTTTATTTTTGAGTGTCTATGTGACATTATAAATCCTCTCGTATCACTCAGAGTGTTCACATATTCACAGTTTAGTACAGGGATGTGGGCAGGGACAGGGGGTAGGTGAAAACAGAGATTTACAGAGCACTCAAGCTTTAGTTGCAGGACATTACAGGATTTCTCAAACACATAAATCAATTAAAATATAGATTAGTCCTTTTTAGTTCAGTTTAGTTTAGTCATTTTTAATTAAGTTTAGTTTAGTTCTTTTCAGTTCAGTTGAGTTTAGTTCAGTGTTTCTTTTTTCAGATTAGTTTAGTCCTATAGTTAAATTCAGTCTAGTTCAGTTGAGTTTAGTGTTTTTTAGTTCAGATTAGTTTCGTTAAATTCAGTTTAGTTCAGTTTAGTTTACTTCTTTTTAGTTCAGATGAGTTTAGTTAAAATCAGTTTAGTATAGTTATTTTAGTTTAGTTTAGTTCTTTATAGTTTAGTTTTTTTAAGTTCAGATTAGTTTAGTTAATTCAGTTTAGTTCAGTTTTGTTTAGTTTACTTCTTTTTAAATAAGCTCAGTTTAGTTCTTTTTAGTTTTTAGCTTTTTTTTTGGTTCAGTTCAATCTTTAGTTGTACCATTTACAAATTCATTCATCTTAAAAAAAAAAAAGAAAAAATGATCAACACCAGATTTAGCAATTGCTTCGTTCCATCGACCGGTGAACACAACAGTAAAAAGAATACACATTACATTACAATTACAACTCATTAAAGCTTGTTATTAACATATTAAGCACTTTGAGAAAACTAATGATGAGTAAAGGTTAAAAGCTCATTAAAGTTATTTTTACACAATACGTCCCCTTTAATCACGTTACAAATGTCCATCATTGTTATTTTTGTATTTTTATTGCTGTTGTCACTTTATTTTTGAGTCGAATTCAAAGTTTATTCTGTTCCTCTTCCGGATACACCGTTGTTTTCGTCACACATCGACCCGACCTGTGCCTCCATCACCCCCAGCCCTGTCCATGCTGGGCCTTTAACGGGAAAGTTTGTCTCCATAAAACATCCAGGACAGGAAGCAGCCATCAGTCACCGACACGCCGAAACAGCTGTTCAGGGGCCACTTCAAGGGCCCACATGAAAGAGGCCCTCCCCGGCTCCCTTCATCCATTCTCCGGCTGCCTTTGTGTGCCTGCTCCTGGGGCCCGCCTCCTGCTTTGGTCTGCTTCTAAAGACATACCCCCTGTAGATGTCCATGTATGCAGACCCACCCACGCACTGCACTCGGCCCCGGGACCAGACCATGACTTTGGGATCGCTTAACGTTCATTTCAAAAGCACATCAAGCTGCCAACGTTTTCTCTTTCATGTTAAAGCTGGGTTTCTACTAATAAATGTATTTTTAACCTCGGATTATGTTGTAAACGGAGCACTTTGTGACCAAATCTGTGGGGCTGTAGGCTTTAGTGGTACAGTCGATTAATCGGTCCATGGAGTCTCAGGGTGAGTTCAAATGGGTCATTATTTGATCCCATGGTTTGTGCAGGTTTCAGCAAATCAGATTTAATGCTTTTTAATGCCGCATTTCAAGATGTTTAATGCCAAAACAAGACATTTACACTTTTATCATGTCAAAACTACTGACTTGTAACCATTCCTTTGAGCAGCAGAATGTCAAGAATATGATAAACTACTTTATAATATTCATAAAGCTAACTTACATGGAATTTAAACCATGCAAATGTCCATTTTGAAACCTATTTTTTACTTTTTAGTTGATATGCTCAAATCTATTAACATCTAGACTCAATAAATCCAATACAAACTGGATTTCAAAATATATTATAAGTTAAAACATGTCATGAACACGAACTTCTGATACAGCAACTCTGGGGAGAGACACACTGCAAGAAGTATTTGTTCTTGTTTTTATTACATTTATATATATTGTTTTGATGGATACATTTTTGGTCAAAATGGTTTTTAGATGTAGATAGTAATGCCTGTGGGGACTGAATTGAATGCTTTTTAAATACATTTTAATGCCTTATTTTTTTGCCAAAAATCCATGTCATGACTTTTAATGCTTTTTAATATCCCGTGGAAACCCTGGGTCCTAAATTCAGCCCATTTTAGTCCTGAACTGAACGTAGGTTGGTCAAGTTCCAGTCCTTGATTAGTCCTGATCTAGTCCGAGTTTAGTTTCAGTTTTACTCTTGGCTTGGTACCAGTTTTCATGAGGTGAATGTGTGAACGCATCATAGATCCTTCATTTTCAACCAGTGAACCGAGGAACACTGGTGGGCCTTAAAGTATTGCCCGGTGCCTTGAAAAAATGTCAGATTCATGTATTCAGTTGAACAATTTGCTATTTTAGAGTGTTCTGAGCAACTTCTTCGCCAAAAAAAGAAAGCAAAACAACCACCATTGCTAATTTAGTGAACCAGACACAGTGGCATGATCCATTTTTGTTACATTAAATACCACTTTTTTCTCTAAATGGCGTGATTTGGTGATGTTAGAGTAGGTGGTGTGCCGCGGGACGTTTTCAGCCAAAAAAGTGTGCTACGATTCAAAAAAGGTTGAAAAACACAGCCATAGATGACCGAAATTTCTATTAGTCGACAAAAAGAGAAGTAATGGATTGAGTTGGCTTTAGATTTGGGAATTAATTATGAATTTATTCCACCTTTTTACATATAAATATTCAATTGTCTTGTGCACTTTGAGTCAAATAAATGGTCGGATCATATTTGAGAGCATTTTGAGAGCTTTTGCAAATTCCTCGCCCATTTTAGTCAACACAGGAAAAGCATTTTGTCAAGCAAGAATTTCTTGTCAATTACGTAAAGAGCCTGATCGTAGTGAAAATACGTTTTTGGAAAGAGCGTCTGGACTTCAAAGTCTTGGACTGTGCCATCAGGTAAAGTCCGGACCAAATCTCTCCAAATTTTAACTGAATTGAATTTAAAGCTCATTCTTCCAACTGAGATCACAGCAATTTGTCAATATTTTCCAAGGAATTTAATCTGTTATCGTATGTTGAACAGCTACGATAAGACCTTGCACTGTAGGCGAACTCAAGGGTCACATCTTGGTTTAAACTAACTTCTCTTTTGTAACACTTTGAATACCGTTCAATTTATGTTTTCAGACCAGTTTTTTACCACTTGAAACTTCTACATGTTTGTAATTCAGATTCATCTTGATTTAGTTCCAGATTAGTCCAGGTTATTTCCAGTTTAAGGGTTTAAAAACAGGGAAATGTAGTTGATTTTTTAAGCCCTCTGTCATATTTTTCCATTGACTGTCGAGTTAATAGGGACTGCAGACGGAAACTAACTATTTAGCTATCTGCTCTTTGCACATTGTTCCTTCAAATAAAGACTTAACTAATCTAAACTAGCTGTTTCCCAACCACTCAAAGCACATTCCTTCAATAAACTTGTTTAACATGTTTGATACGTCTTTATAATAACTACACTTTAATTTGCCTCAACAAGCCTGAACAAAGACTTAATACACAATGAACATAGTACTTTTTCTATCAAATATATCTTCAAATATAGACCAAGCAGAGGGCCACAAATCAATTGGGAAACGTTCCAAGAAGTTGCATTTTTCTGACGTTTTTAGTGCTCGGTGCTTTAATATCAGGTCTGTCTTGCACCAAAATGTTATTTATTTAAGTTATAATTGTAGAACATTTAAAATTTGCTGTAGAAAGGACTTCTCAAGACAGTGTGGGCCAATTCACCAGGAAGCCCGAACCAAGAAAAATGCCTGGGTTAGAGTATTTAGGGTTAGGGTCAAATGAGATCTATCATTTGTATCTATTTTTAGGGAATTTGTTTTATGTGATTGTCTAAATTGTCTAAATTTATGTGAATGTAAATTTGTGCTGCCGTCTTGGTCAGGACTCCCTTGAAAAAGAGATGAGTAATCTCAATGGGACTTTCCTGGTTTAAATAAAGGTTAAATACAAAATAAAATAAAAAATAGGGTAAGGTTGTTCATGCTTTACCAAGGCAGGAATAAGTAGTTATTATAAGCGTTTAGTTGGAAAATTGATGTTGCGTATGATAGGTTTTTCTAATTTTGACTTTATTTGGTGTATTAATACCAGTTGTACATATAAATTATAGTTTTACACCAATAAAGTAGCTGTTTATGGAGAAAAATGGAAACATCTGTAGAAAGTTACAGGAAGTAAACAAACTGATGACATCACACTGGGGAGACAAAGGTTATGCATAATTTACACAAAAAACACAACTTTTTTTTTACCTTTTAAACATTAATTCAGCAACGTAAAGGTTTTCTCATGAGTTTTAATCAGTCAAATAAAAATGTATGTGACAATAGATGAGTTTTGGCCCAGTGTACAGTGTGGTTGCTATGGTAATTTCCTATTGTGATGTCATAATTTACAAGCAGGAAGTAAAATCAAAAACTTAAACAACTAGCTAAAGCAGTAAAGTATTTCAGCAAACTCTGAAATACATTTATCTTAGCTGCATTTTAGTCAAACGAGTCGTCCAAACTGTCAAAGTCAGCGTTTCCGTGCTTTTCGTGTCAAGTCTTCACGAGTCATTCCGCCCTTTTTCCAAAGCTAACAACCTCCTGTGAGTTTTCCCAGTCCATTTACCGCACTTTACAAACCCATAAAGCCCCCTACTGTCCCTTTAACTAGCTCCTTCACCTTTTAAAAACCAGCTCGAGATCCGCTTGTGCTGTCGCCGGGGAGCCAGTTGTTACCCGTCAGCTGTTTACACGTCTGGAGCCGAGGTGCGGACAGACGCGCTAAAACAAATACATCCCAACGCCGCCGCCGCCGCCAGTGAGTGTACAGTACTCAGCTCGGTCGGCTTTTGTGCCGCCGTGCATTGTGGGACGTGGGGTCATTGAGGCGTGAGTGGCAGTCTGTGGGCGATGAGTGACGCCCGGGTCTAATGGTGACGGGTGAAACAGAGGGAGCGCTGAGTGAGGCCCGGCCGACTTCATTCTTCGTCCCAAAGACAGGCGGCTGTTTGGAGCGCGGAAATGTGACGGACGGGAGAGAGTTAAAGTGCGTGTGACGGGTTTTTATGATTCCAATGATGATTTTGTTTTTAATTTGACTAGTTTGTGAAGAAAAGGTGAAAAATCTGTTGAAAATGGCAGGAAGTAGAGCTGATTTCTGTAACTTTATGGCATCATGGACTCCATTACAAACGTTTACTCCCTTTAAACACATTTTTCCGATGCTTTAAACATTAATTCAACAAAATAAAGCTGTTCTCGTGGATTTCCTAGTGTGATGTCATAAGTTACAACCAGGAAGTAAAAACGTAAATCTAAAAAATTGCCACATTTTGATACAAATTGTCATTTTTTTGCAAAATGCTAAATATATCTTTATTATATGTATAGTTTAATCTGTCATACACACTTTAAGGTGAACTTAACCTCAAAATAAAGTCAATAACGTAGAAGTAAAAACGCATTTGCAGTAAAGGTGTAAAGTGTGAATACAAAGTGGACAATGCCATGTTTAGTTTGGTATAATATTGTCAGATAATTCAACATTATACAAGAATGTGCAAATCTAATATTTCTACTTTTACTCCTATACAGCGGAAAATGTATATCCAGCTGAGCACTGGATTTGAGTAGTTTTGACTTAATGAGGTTTTATATCTTATGTTGTGCAGAATATTTCTGGTTTCAAGGTATTTCTGACTTGATCGTGTGATAATTTGACTTAAAATAAATTTGCAAATGGGGTTGGTAAAATTATCTCAACCGACTGGCGCATAATTTGGCTTGAAGTAAGAAATAATGTAATGAAATAAGTCAGAAACGGTTTGAAATAAGTACAAAATAATCTGGTTCTGTCAAATAAATAGTCTTAACTATTCTTAACTGTTCAAAACTTCTGAAATTAAAGATTAATATTCTGAAATCAAGACATTTTAACTCATTTTGCCAAGTATAAGTAAAAATAATTGCCAACGAGATAAGTAAAATTATCTATTATTATTGAAGTAAGAAATAATGCATTAAAACAAGACAGAAACGGGTTGAAACAAGAAAAATAATGTAGTTATATTAAAGAAATAGTCTTAACTGATCTTAACAAGTCAAAACGTCTGAAATTAAACATTAATATCCTGAAATCAAGACTTTTTAACTCATCCAGAAATTTCTTTTTTGCAGTGTGATTGTGTGAATTCAAACACAACATATTTAAGAAATTCTGAAAGACATTTTAAAAGACGGCGGCTCCAAAAGAAATACTTTGCAACAGTCAGACATTATTAAGAGCATTAACTGCACAAGGAATAAAAGAATAATTTAATCTGTGTGTTTTGGCTCTTGCAAGGCTAACACTGAAGTTATTATAAAGTGTGACCTAATTATCTTCTTGTGTCAACCAGCTTCTTCAACTATCTGCTATTACGATATTTGTCCAACTGTTAGTCGTACAAATACTAAAAGAAATGTGACTACTTTTTTTTGGCAAAAGTAAACTCATGGATAAGTAATAATGTACACTAGTGTATGTAACTCTCCTGTCCACCCCTGTAAGTCGATGCTAAACTGTGAAATGTCAAACTATTTTATAAAGAAAAATAAAGCCACATTGACTTGAGCCCATAATCAATGATCCATGACACCACTTTAAATTGTTGTGTTGAAATATATTACATTCTGGATCGACTTCTGCCGACCAAGAGAGAAGGAGACGACCCAAACGCACTGGGAATCTCCATAAAGCAGAGTTTTTGTTTAGTCGTTCGTTTAAAACCACTTTATAATCATCAGACTTTTAATTGCCTTAATAGACCATGAACAAAGACTTAATCCATAAAGAAAAAACACTGTTATTAAGAATGATAAGCCCTAGTAACTAATTAAAGAGTTAGGTTTGGAGTTATGCGATTGATTTAGTAATTACTGAGTCTGACTGTAAACAAGGGCCAAAATCCATGGAAATTACACAATATTTATGGTTTGACGAAAAATAATCCCGGGTAACGCCTTTATTTTCTGAACAATCATTAAACCAGGCATGTCCAAAGTGTAGCTTGGGGGCCAAATGCGGCTCTCAGACCAATTTTTCGTGGCCCTCAGGCTTCCAGGTGAATTGGCCCACATTGTCCTGAGAAGTACATTTTACAGTAAATTAAAAAATGTCTACACTTATAACCTAAATAACTAACATTTTGGTGCGAGACAGACCTGATATTAAGGCACTGAGACTGAATGTATGTGGTGGTGCTTAAAACATCTGATAAATGCAACTTTTTTGAACGTTTCATGACTGTTTTGTGGCCCTCATCTACGTCTATATTTCAATATGTGGTGCTCGATGGAAAAGGTTTGGACACCCCTGATTTAAAGTGCGTATGACAGGTTTTCATGATTTTTAAATTTTGACTCTATTTGGTGTAATAAAACCAGTTGTACATATACATTTTAGTTTTGCACCAATCAAGCAGCCGTTTGTGGAGAAAAGTTGAAAAATATGTTGAAAATTACAGGAAGTAAACAGACACCACACTGGGGAGACTAAAGTTAAGCATAATTTACACAAAATAAACAACTATTTCTGATCCTTTAAACATTGATTCAATAAAATAAAGGCGTTTGCATGTATTTTTATGTGTAAAATTAAAAAAATCTGTGATTTTGAATGAGTTTTGGCCCCGTGTACATGATAGTTGCTATGGTAATTTCCTAGTGTGATGTCATCATTTACAACCAGGAAGTAAAACAAAAAAACAAAAAAATTGCTAAACCGTGATAAAATTTGTGGAGTACTTTAACAAAATTTTAAATATATTGATCTTAACTGTATTTTTGTCAAATGAGTCTTTAAACTGTCAGAAAAATGTGTCTGACAAATGTTGCGAGATGGTGCGTCGCCTATTGATGACATCATAGAAAGAGTCTTAGCACTACTTCCTGTCATGTTAAAGTCTATATGACAAGTTATAGACAAAACATTTTGCTAAAACGTGGTGAACATGATTATATTTAAGATTTTACTAAACATTTTGCCCATTGGTCCTCAGTTTGACAGTTTTTGTGAAGTTTATTACGTTACTTCCTGGTTGGACATCAAATATGACATAGATAGAGGTAATTCCACAACTGTTACCTAGCAACCATACAGTAAACAAGGGCCACAGTCGATATAAATTGCACAATAGTTCGGAATTTACAATAAATAATACTTGGTAAGACCTTTATTTTGATGAATGATGATTGAAACTGTCTGAAAAATGTGTCAGTTATGTTAAAACTGTTCTTGTATTTTCAGCGGCACGTCGCTTTTTGATGACATCACAGAGGGATTCCATTTTAAAACTCAGCGCTACTTCCTGTCATTTTAAACTTTTATTCTTCAAAATGTCCTGCAAGTTGACTGATGTAACTATGATAAATATTTTCCACAGGTGCCCTCCCACAAACTAAGTCATAATTAGACAAACATGAAAACATATCATATAGACTTTAAACGTTTATAAATTTGTATACAATTTCTCCACAAACTGCAACTAAACTGACGTAAAACTATAATAAATATTCACCACAGCGTCTATCCATCAAACTAAGAAAAACAGGAGAATCTTATCTACTTTAAAAGAAGTTTATTTTAAATTTTTTATCAAACGTAGTATCTTTTTTGCGCCAATAACTCCTGCACCGTCTCCATCTGGACACATTTGTTGACGATTAAAACACATACACCATTTTACAACATCCATAAACTGTATCTTTTTGCATTTGCCACCTTCACAAGCGTTTTATCATTTCACCAACAGAAAATGCCACTATGACAGACATGGAAACTGAATCATGTGAATCAGTTTTGTGCTGAATAAATCAAATTATTCTCAAACACTGGGCTGGTTTGGTTATATTTAATGCAATAAAGCTATTAACATACCAAAAAATAACATACTGAAACGTCCATAGATAGAAACCCGCTCCAAACCAGATCTACAGACGACCAGCAAGCTCTAAACCCAACCTAAATATGACGGACTGAGGATTAAAAGACAAAGAAATACAACCGACAACGCTAATCATGGGAATCTCAGATCTCTGTCCGATACGATATGCAGCTCGATACATTTTTCTCAACGATGTGATTTGACGTGAACAACCCTCAAATCACGATGCATCACGATTCACACAATTTTTTGGCTCCCAATACGATACTTTATAGTTTCTAATTTCCAATACGATCTGATACTGAGCTCAATCCTACAGGAATGTTCTTATTTTGATTCTCTTTTTTAAATAACAGTTTAGTCTGATACTGGGCCTGTATAAATGGGCTGTATGTATGCGATCCTGAATTTAAATTAAATTATTACCTGTGTAAAATAGGCCTACTTAAAATAGCCTAATTATTTGTTATAATATGGAGTTGACCACTGACCGCCCGCCCCTTGCTTCCGGAAGTAAATTTTTCATAATTTTTTCTCATAGGGATTCTGAAAAAAATATATATATAAAAGATTTGAAAGCTTGCTCAAAGCTAATCAGCTCTGTGGTGAATAATGAACATAAGACCTATAATTGTATTTAAAATATGGTTCTGAAACTTTAGAAACCGCTATGTTATTAAAAAATTTTTTAAGGGGAGACACTACAGGCAAAACTCATTTTGTTCAATTTTTGTTTTTTGGTCAGTTTGCTCTCCCAACATATCGGCTTTCATGTGGAGACAACAAACGTGCCCATTCAGCCTTAAAGTAGATCCCACACACATTATTATTTATACATGAAAACTACATACATTATTATTTCTACATGAAAACATGACATGATGAAAAACTTGTAATTTTTTTTTTCCTTACATTTATGTGAGTAAACTATAGGAGACGTTTTCAATTGATATCTTTAAATTTAAGTTTTACGTGTGATTTTTGGGCTGAAAACAACCACGTTTTGGACATTAGTTACCACATATATAGCCTCAGTCATGCTTAAACTTGTTTTTTTCTAAATCCCTTTGGCATGAATGAGAAATTTACTTCCGTAACCGCGGCTTACATGTGGGCGGGACAGACTGGTGAGCTCCAGTGTAAAATAATGCTTAAACTCTCAGTAACAGAGACATTAGGAGATGTTTTAACCCTCTTTTTAAAGGCAATGTTGATGTTTGAGGCCTGAAAAAGACGAGAAGTCTGAGAGCAGCACATGGTTCTTAATGTGCGGTAAACAAGAGTTATGCATCAGCTCTACTTCACTGCCCATTTGACCAAACTTTGTGTTTAACTTTATGGGTCAGTGAAGACAACAAAGATGTAAAACCAATCCTATGTCTGTCAATAATAATGTTTTTGTGAACGTTTCAGTCAGTGTTTCAGCTGAGAGTTAGCGACAGCATTAGCAACGTCAGGTTTGGATGAATCTAGATTAACAGAGAAAACAAACAGAAAGTCCGCCAAACTACTTTTGTCACTTAAATTGCAACTTTTCTTGAATTGCAACTTTTCTACCGACGCACTCGCATCGCGCATGTGCAAGCAGTGCATCGGTGTAGATCGATTAACCTTCACATCACCAGGCAACACTTAAAACAGCAGCACAGAGAAATGAACATTGAAATCAGCGTTAAATCTAAACCAGGAATAATCCAGAATGAAAGAAGACTAAACCAAGACTCCAAGTGTTCTGCCACTGTCTATAGACAGCCTTTCCTCTCAGGGCGGACTTGATATTAGGCAACAGGCCAAAATTGCCTTGCCCCCCAACCTGAATGGGCCCCCAATAAGATGCTCTTCCCGGTAATCATCGACACAGGGCTGTGAAACCATTCTCTCAATGGCACAATAGTGCAGTTTTTAACAAAGAAAAAATTGTCTGAGATTGTCAGATGTTTTAATTCTGCCCAAGCCATCCCTCCTAATGAAGCTAAATAGTAAATAAAATATACATTATTCAATTACAAATTAACATAATGTATTTAAATCAGCTGGAACATGTGTTAAAATGCACCAACAAACAGGAAAAATTGTCGGATTTCTTAAATATTCTTCTGGGAAAGGAGATCCGAACCACTCTGTTCAAAACAGTTTAGAACATGTAACTTCATGAAATGTATGAACCTATCCAGCCACCACAGCTTAACAAAAACAACAAAAACCTTCCTTCGAGAACAAATCAAGAGACACGACAGAAAAGTTAATGTCAATCACACTTGATGAGGAGGGACCTGTATTTACTTTGCTTGGGGCCCCCAAATTCCTAGATCTACCACTGTTCCCTCTATTTACCAGAGCATGGAACTGTTCCAAACACTCACTGTAAACCCTCAAAACCTCATTATCTGGAACAAAGTAATACATCTTTTATCATATTATTGGCAGAAACTTGAACTTGGGCATTTTTGTCAAACATGATATCTTCGTATTTTCCAACAGCTTCCTGTCGTTGGGGCTTCGCTGTAACTTGAGACATGGCCACGAGACAATGAGTTCTTGTTTTGTGACTGGAGCTGCTGAAGGATACAGTAAATCCTGTGTGTTTTTGTGTTTGAGGTGAGTGTCACGAAAGCGTTTTGAATAAACAGCTGCTAGACTGAACCAGGAAGCGAAAGCACCTGTCAGTCAAAGTCAAACAATGAGATCCTTAGAGTTGAGATTTCACAAGGCCGACTTCAAACCGTCTGTGTGAAGTGAACGACCTGGCAGTGTTGCACTAAAACCAGACTAAACCTTTGTCTAAACCAGACTCAAGATGGATTGTTTTACAGCAGCTCTAAACCAGCAATAACAAGGATTTAATGAGACTAAACCAGGACTAGACCAGGCTCAACTAGGGTTTAATTAGACTTCAGGATCAAAACCTTTTATTAAAATTAAAGCTTGTTGGCTCCTGATGTGAGCCCAGTTTAGTTTAGACTTAGTTTGGTCTTGTTCTATTCTTAGACTGGGATTAGTTCCAGATTTAGTCCCAGTTTACTCCCAGTTTTTGATGTGTATATGTCTGAACGTACCCTGAACGTACCCTAAATTCAGGATAAAGAAGAACAATGTGGACTAAATCATGGGTTCTTAACCTTTTTTACCTTGAGGCCCGACTTTTTCGATCTAAAGTAACTCGAGGCCCAATCTCATATTAAATGTATTATATTTTAGTGATTTTGTGGCCCTCAAGGAGGTGCTCGCGGCCCTACTTTGGGCCCCGGCCCTATGGTTAAGAATCACTGGACTAAATCATGTCCAGACCCATGCTAGACTGGGATTTAACATTAAACCATTGTCTACATCTGAAATAGTAGAATATTTATTTTGTAAAATACTGATTAGACCTACTCTGGACTAAAGAACCTTAACTGAGTAGTAAAAGGCAGATTGATATCAAATAAATGTCTGTCTGAGATATTGAAAAGCAGTAATTCTCATGCAAATATATAGATATACTTAAAATGTATCAAAAAATTCAATGTTTATGTATAATTTTTAGATCAGCTGGAGTGCAGTAAAGATGATGCCAAAGTAAAATTCTTTACAGTAAAGTTTAAATTTCAATGCATTATATTCACAGTATTCATTGGTATCGGTTTTGGATCGATATCACGATACTTGCTGTGATATTACTTGGTATCGGATAGAAACTTAAGTCACTAAACCTAAAATATAACCAGCACTAACACGTAGTGAACATGATTCTATTTAAAACCAAACATTGTGCCTGTTTGTCCCAAGTTTGTCCGTTTTTGTAAAGTTTATAATGTAATATAAATACTCTGGACCAAAGAGGCCTAAACTGAGTAGAGTCAGGCAGAGTGATATCAAACAGGCCCATTGACAGAAATTTGGGGGCCCGGGGCAAGAAGCCTCACATGGCCCCCTCTAATAGAAATATTTAGGAAGAGGGTCCAATTCTAGGCCCCTAAGACCCTGAGGCCCAGGACAACAGACCCTTTGTCCTCCGTCTACTCCTCTGAAATAAACATATTGACATTGTATGAAATATTGAAAGGTATTAATTCTCAGGCAAAAATTATAGACACTTAAAATTTCTCCTCAAAAAATACAATGTTTATGTATGTTTTTTTATCAGTCCAAGCAGAAGTGGAGTAAAGATGATGACGCCAAGGTGAACTTCTTTATTCACCTTATTCCGGATTGCCCTACGCGCCGCCATCTTGTTTCCGTTGTATTAGTTTACACGGAGCAGACGAGCTCAACAGAAAATAAGTTCTACATGGACTAAAAAGACGTTTTCAGACCGACCAGGAAATCTGTGCGTTGTTGACTTGTTGTTGCTCGTGTTCATTAAACATTTTACACAAATCAACCTACTTTATGTAACATTTTAGCGGTGAGACTTTTCCCTCGTTCGTCATTAGCTTTAACAGAGTTCTCGTCAAACGGAAGTGCGTTTACAACAAAAGTGCAAAAAACGGCAAAAGTGGGTGGGGCAGAATAAGGTCAATAGTAAAGTTTAAATTGGTATCGATATTATGATACTTACTTATATGATATTACTTGGTATCGGTTAGAAATGAAAGTCACTCGTATCAATCGTCCATCACTAAAAAGATATAACCAGCAGGACTAAACTATCATTTGACAAAAAAAGTAATAAATACAGCGAACCTTGGACTCAATACAATGGACCACAGTCTTTAAAAAACACGAACAATCCGTGCAGAACTCTAATAATATAACTGTGATGACATAAGCGTAATTCAAAGTATCAAAGAGAATCCCCTTAATGTTTTATGGATGCTGGATGCAAAGGTCTGGCGTGTTTGAGCCACATTTCCATTTGGCTTTATTGCACGCTCTGGTATATATTGCACATGCCACTACATGAGTTATGGTGCACTCCTCTTTGATAAAAGGCTCTAAGGGGGTCACTGACACACATTCGCCCACATTCATTATTCCGGTCTGAAAAGGAGGCAGGGTCTGACAGAGTGGTCACGCCCCCCTCTCTCTGGACCCGCCCCGCTGCCCCGTGATTGGCGCGCGGCTTGTCTTTGAAGTGCCCTCCCTCTCCCGGTGCGTATGTGTGATCGCAGAAGCAGTACGCAGCAGTTGCAGAGGGACAGAGCCGCGGACACGAGAGGACTGCTCCACACTCGCCTCCTCTGACTGCGGGATATTCTTCAAACCAGTGGCTTCTTTTGCGATCGCTCCTGGATAAAGGATTATTCGGAAAAGGATGCCATTTTCCCCTCTTTAGAGACACTTTGGGTACGACACGGAGGACACGCGTTCCGTTTGGATTATTTTCTCTTCTGAGTTTGTCGCCATGCATCTCTGCTCGTAGATGCGATTCAAACCCCGTGGCTTTGAATCCAGATGAGAGATCTCCCCTGCGGATCTGAAACAGCTGACGCGCTTTTACGCAGCCAGAGCCCGGAGCGCCGCGCTGAACCAGAGCGGACAGGAGCGTGCCCGTCTGCCTCCGCGCCTCCGCTCTCACCCTCGGACCCGTCTCGTCAAGCCAAAAGGTTACCCATTCGGATCGTAAAGATGTTGACGGCGCACAGCGGCCACTTGCTGCACCCGGAGTACCTCCAGCCCCTCACGTCCGCGCCCGTCAGCATAGAAGTGAGTACAAACACGCCAGATCACAGTTTTTATGAGTAAAATGTCTACGGCGGTTGGAATTTCACGATGATTAATGAGGGGAGGCAAGTGCGCGCCCTGGCTGTAATAAAATTTATGGGAGCATATGCGCCATTTTACGCACTGCGATTCTTTGGCAAGTTTGAGAAAGGGGGGATTTTAATTTTAATAGATATACATAAAACAACATTTTAAAGCCAGTTTTAGTATAATGTTAAATGTTAAGTTTACATATTTACGTTTGTGGTTTACTCAGCCTCAGTGAAGTGTAATTTCCTGGTTCGTATTTTGCTTTTAAAATGAGCAACTCTCTCTTTAAAATAGAGATATTATCTGTGTTTGTTTTGGTCATGTTCATAAGTTAACATCTGACTCATGCTCTGTTTTGTTTCGCTCTCAGCTGGATGCCAAGAAGAGTCCTCTGGCTCTGCTGGCCCAGACCTGCTCTCAGATTGGCAAACCCGACCCTCCGTCCTCGTCCAAGCTGTCCTCTTTGTCCTCTGGCAGCCTGGACAAGGAGTCCTCCTGTCGATCCAAGAGCGGAGAGCAGCACCACTCTCCAGAGGACAAGTCCAGCTTCAAGCCTTACTCCAAATCTTCGGGCGAATCTCGGAAGGACGTCATCGTGACAAAGAGCTCCTCTGATAAGTCTTTCAGGCTCCCTAATGGCAGCTCCAACAGCAGCTCTGCTTCATGTCCACCCTTCCCTCCTCACGCCCGCTCCCCTGGCTCTCACTCTCCCCCGCTGCACTCTCAGAGCCACAGACAGAGCCAGTCCCCCTCTGCTCGCTCCCCCACACACGCCCAGAGCCAGCACTCTGACCGGACGCCCCCCAGCTCAGAGCAGCCCGCCTCAGACTCTTCTAACAGCAGCAAGAAGGACTCGGACGCCTCCAAATCGGGACTAGACGGAGCACAACTGGCCAACTCTAGCCACGTCAGGGCCAGCGCTAACTCCAGCAACGCCAGCTCCGCCAGCAGCCCCCGCCCAGAGAGCAAGTCTGACCCACAGGCCTCCTCTCAGCCTGGGCTTGGCTCCGGACACATCGCCCCCGTCTCCCCTTTCAAACCCGGACACTCCGTCTTCCCCTTACCCCCGGCGTCTATGGGCTACCACGGCTCTGTTATAGGGGCCTACGCTGGCTATCCGTCTCAATTTGTCCCAGGATTGGACCATACCAAGTCTAGTTTGGGGCTAGGACTTCCAGGGAAACACCCGAGCTCCAGTCCACTAACAGGCGCGTCCCCTCCCTCTCTAATGCAAGGTCTGTGCCGAGATCCGTACTGTCTCACGTACCCCAACGGCCATCATTTAGGCGGCAGTAACTGTAACTCTTGCGTGCACGACCCCTCGTCCATGAAATCCAGCTTTCCCCTCGTCTACCCCTCGCACCCTTTGCACTCCCTCCACTCCGGCGCCCTGTCTTCCAGCAGCACCCCGGGTTCCCTCTCCCACCCGATCTACACGTACGGCTTCATGCTGCCCAACGACCCCATGCCCCACTCCTGCAACTGGGTGTCCGTGGGCGGGCCGTGTGACAAGCGCTTCGCCACGTCCGAGGAGTTGCTAGCCCATTTGCGCACGCACACGGCACTGTCCGGGATGGTGGACAGTAAAATGTTGTCGGCGTATCCCTCATCGGTGTCGTCTTCTGCGTCTTGTCACCTCCACCTGCCGCCACCGAGCAGCCCGGGTGCTCTGCCCAGCTCCTTCTCCCTCCGCGGATCTCCCGGACTCAGCTTGGCGCGCTACCATCCCTACGGCAAGTCGCATCTGCCGGCTCCAGGACTGCCCATGCCGTCCATCCCCTCCTCGTCGCCGTATTACTCTCCTTACGCACTGTACTCGCAAAGACTCGGCTCGGCGTCTGCGTTGGGATATCAGTGATGCTAATGCTATGCTAATGTCCACAGGCTGGTTTGGACGATCCAGGATGAGCTTTTAGTGGCTGATGATGGATGGATCATGAGCAGCACAATAAGAAAGACTTGAAAGACTTTATGGAGCTTGAAAATGACACATTGTGGCTTTATTACAAGTCTTTGTTTTGTTTTTTTGTCTCCCAGAAATGAAAAATATGTATTTATTTTTTACTCAAGCGCTTGGTATTCAACTCTGGGGGATTTTTTTGTTTGTTTCTAGATTGAAATTGTTAAAACGCAACAATTTTAAATTACAATTCTGCCTACCATACAAAAATAAAAACCTTGCTCCATGCCAAATATGGACTGGTTTTGTTTGATAAATTTCTTGCCATTCACATACTTTTGTCCTACGCTAAGGCTAACTCTGGAGCAGTGCATGTCAACCCTTGTTTTTACCTGTAAATATGCAAAGATGTAATATTTTTCCAAGCTCATTTTTTGGGGGTTGGGGATCAACAAAACAAATGGTACAAAGATACAAAAAGTATGATATAAATAAAATGAATGATGGCTGTGCTATCTGCTAAGAACAAATATTATTTTATTAAATAAACGTTACAATTTCCAATGCAATTCACTGTTTTTATCGTCATTGATTTCTATGAGTTTATTTGGATTGAAGTCACAAGAACAAGAAGTCTATAAGTACTATTGCTACTAGATAATTAATACCTTTTTAAAGCATAATATGAAGAATGTCACCTTGATTTGGTTTCTACAATGCAATTCATATCCTTTTTCTATAGAAGTTATTTTAATTAAACATAAAAGAAGATGTGTAACTATAGGAATGGGTTTTTCAATCATTTAAACCATAATCTTTACCATCAGAAACTCTTAAGTACATCATTTCGGCCTTAATTTTCAGAAACCAATGCAATTTTACCACTTTCTCATCATTGATTTCTCCATAAAACGTCTCAAATGTAAATATTCACGCGGGTATGATGTATGTGCGCAGCGGTGCAGTTAGCAGGCCCATCCATCATTGTGACTGGGTTATATGGGGCACTGTGATTTTTCATGGCTCATAGCAGCTGACAGGGCTGTCCCTCCGGAGGTTAGCCCGGGTCACGTTAGCCTGTTAGCTGTTATCCTCCGAGGACTCGCTCTGGGGGCTCGAGTGAACAAATGAAATGGCTGTGTTAAAACGATCGGCATCTTAAATGACACACAATATGGAGCTGTATTTGTAATGTTGACGCCATCATTCAAAGATCATGATAGATTATCTGAAAACGTGAAATTTTGCTTTTGTATTTTGAGTTTTAACACAAAAATCTGAAAGATATTAATAAACAAATGTAAAATAAGTAATTGTAGTGGTACAAATTTGAATAAAACAATGACAAACTGCAATATTATCCCTATTTATTGCAACATTTTGATGCCTAAAGCTCTACTGCGTAACATTTAAGTCACAAACAGACTAAAATAACAAAGAAAAACATTGAAATTGTTGTTTTTACTCAAAAATATCTTGAAAAATTGAACGTTACACAGTGAGGCTTTAAGTTGAAAGCTCAGATGAGTGTATTAGAAGTAATTTCATGCCGACAGGATGTGAAACCTTGCGCGGGTTTGTTTTTTGACACCTAGCAATTACAGAAATAATAACCATTAACTGTAACAGGAACCTGCTGCAAACAGGTTTTCAACAGTTGGGTGATTCTTTTAACCTTTACCTGTTTGAAAAGTAAATCAAACGAAATGAAACCAGGTCAAAATACTGTACGTGCCGATTCAAACAGAATGTTTAGACAATGCAGAGTTACGTTTCCTTATTTACTTTAATCACTGTTTTGACAAATTGTAGTTTCAGACACCGTAGTTTTACTCCTACTTAAGTCATATTTAGTTTAAAGTAACCGTATCCTCAAGAAAAATAGGTATTGGTTCTTCTTCCCACCTGTGAGTAAATCTACTAAGCTTTATGTTCACAATATTAAATAATTTTCCTAATTTGTGTAGATATATCCATTGAAAATAACAGATTTTCCCTCTAATTACATTAATTTCAACTTATAAATCAGGTGTTATACGTCTAGTTTCCCAAATAACTTCATTTCTCAAACCACAACTATATACTTCTACTTGAATATTGTTATTATGAAATGGTCTTACTATTTACTTGGTTATAATTTTTTGGCTTCTTTGCCTGCCTCTAAGACAATGACATCAAATGAATGTTTTACACTCTAAATATTATGCAGACGACATCACAACATTCCAAAGAGTTTTAGCAGAATTGCTTAAGAGTCAATAAAGAGTGATGACATTTCCCCTGTAAAAGCGCAAAACTGAAATGTGAAAGAGCTGCTACAATCTGATAACGAGTATAAAACTTTGCAACTCTCCTAAATATTTAGTTTGTACCTGACATTTAAAAGAAGAAGCTCAAGTAAACACTTGTAAAAACCAGATAAACAAAAGAATGCCGCAGCACATTTATTACTGACACAGACTTTGGGATCACACACAGTTGAACTCATTACGTTTGTCCATAAATAAGATGCTTTTGACTTTTGTTGAGGAAATGAATTGTGAGGTGAGTTAAAGTGTCCTATATCTCCAATTGCCGTATTAAACAAGCTACCTAAGCTTTGCACAGTGGCAGCAACAACGAGAGACGTTCATTTGAGCAAAACATAAGCTCCACAGACACAGATTAGGCCAAAAAAGCAAAGAAACATTTGATTCATTGATACATTCATAATTCTCGCTCATTACGAATGTTGAGGAGCATTTGTGCAATAAAAGAACTAACTAACTAATAAAGTAACCAGATTGCTAATTTAGCTTTAAAGTGCGTACGACAGGTTAAACTACTTTGTAATTTTACTTCCTGATTGAGAATTACGACACCACGTCATGATATTATGTTACTGAGCAACTGTATTGTACACTTAGTCAAAACTAACTAATTGACTCACTAACTAACTAATTTACACAATTTTTTGACAAACAAAAATATCTAAAATACCTTCATTTTACTAAATAAGTGTTTGAAGGGTCAGAAAAAGGTGTTCTTTGTGCACAAATGTTCTCAAATTGGATGTAATTCTGTGTCACCCTATCATCAATTTATTTTAGAATTCTGCTTAACTTCAAGTCATTTTCAACTTTTTATTCACGTTTTCTTCTCAAAATGTCCCTCGACTGGTGTAAAATCATGATAAATACTTCCCACAGCAACTATCAAACAAAGCCATAATCAGACAAACCAAAAGACCTGACTTTACGCACTTTAAAGAACATAATCTGCTAAATTACCTTGACATTTCTTTGCTGCACTGACCACACCTGACCTCTTTGAACCAGCACTCCCTCTGCACTCTCTTCCCCTCTTTGCTTTTGTTGTTGCCGCTGCACCTTTTTTAATTGCTGATGGCTGTTGTTGGTGCATGGAAACAACCTCCTCAGCAGAGCGCGGTCACTGGCTGCTGGGACCTCCGTAATGACCTGAGGGAGGGAGGAGCCGAGCCGGGATCTCCTCACGCTCTGACGGATTGCACCGCGACACAAAGGCCAGTGCTGACAATGGGAGGCGGCTAATAGAGAAATATTCATCAAAGTGCTGACACGTCCCCCGGAGAGAGCTGCTGCTGCTGTAACGGCCAGCGCAAACATACAGGAGGATGCAGAGAGGAGGAGGAAGAAGAAGAGGAGGAGGAGTGTGGAGGTTAAATGACAGGTTGGACGACGCATTTGACTAAACTGTGGTTAAATGACACATGTTCTGCTACAGGGACTTTTTTCAGCTTTAAAGCATGTTCTAACGATGTCCCGTCATCAAAAACATACCATTCAGTTGCATTCACGCTGTTTTGAGGAATGCTAGTTTGAAAATCCTCCCCCCTCCGCGCGTCAAACACACTTCCTGCTGAATTCCTTGATCTGGGACATATTTTCAGATCATCTACTTCACTTATTCGAGAATCGTCTGCTGTTTTAAGTCCTTAAATCATCGCTAAACTCGTTCTGAGCATTTTTTTTTCGTCTAAACACGATAACTGCTGCTGCTAGCTTGATCATATGTAACGCGTTCTCTTAAAGAGAGAATATAGCTAACCGCTTGGCGCCATCTGCTGGCTGGATGCACTAAGTAGTGTCACTTAATCAATAATAAACTTTTTTGTTGTTTTAAAACATGAGATGGCAAATTTAAGGTACTCAAGAGCATGTTTAAAGGCTAAAACCAATATGAAAAATGCTAAATATTTGTTTTTTAAGATAGATATATTTCAAATTCTGTTAAAATCTTTGCAAATTTGATTTAAATTAAATAAATTTAAATGATGACATCACACTACGAAATTACAGAGAAACCATCCGGTACACTGCACCAAAACTCCTCAAACGTCACAGATTTGTTTCATTTGACAAAGAAAAATACATGTGAACGCCTTTATTTTGTTCAATCAATGTTTAAAGGGTAAAAAAAAACATTTTGTGTAAAACAATTTCGTGTAAATTACGCACAACCTTTAGCTCCCTAGTGATGTCATTCACTTCCTTTTCTCCTCAAATAGCGACCTGACTGATGTAAAAGTATAATTTATATTTACACGAGGTATTAACACACTGAATAAAGTCAAAATTAGAGAATCATTGAAACTTAGATACACATCGACTGATCCTTCAATATAACAATCATTTTGATGCTCAGTGTTTATTGTTTGTGTGCACTTTTTCTTTGTTTTTGATAAGATTTGAATGATAGAGAGTGAAATAAGTAACTTTTATGACACATTCTTAGCACCAACTGACTAAAAAATGTTTCATTCTGCTCTTTATTTATTGTATCTTATATTTTTTATCCTATTTCATACTTTAGATTGATTTTGCACTTGGTTTTGGTTACTGTAGCCGTGTAACAGTGAAATCTTTCCTATTCCTCAATTTTGTGCCCAGCTTTACAAGTTTATGTGACAAAACAGACATAAAACATTTTTGGGACAATAAATTGAATCAAAAAGACACACGTTTCCTTCTAAAATGGTTAAGATTCTTATTCTTGCCATTATATTATGACTTGAATATTCCCGATTATTAATGAACAGAATAATGTTAACATAGTTGTGGGGGATGGCAAGATGTTTGACAAGGTTTTAGGAGAAATGTTTCAGGTAGCAACTTCTAAGAATACTTTATTTCTTCTTCAGAGAAATGATTTAGTGGTGGTTGCTCCAGATAAAAGTAATAAATGTAGGCCTGCAATAAAACACGAGACACAGAGCCATCAACAAGTTGTAAAAGCTGGATGTTTACTTTTGTAGTAATCAGAGCTTGGATATACTGTATTATCATTAGTGGAACTGTGTGAAATCATTAAAACTAATATTAATTTAGAGTGTACTCACAAGTAAAAACACTACATTGAAACTGGAGCCAAACCCAGGACTAGAACCGGATTAAACCAAACCAGAGTCAAGAGTGAACGTACCTTTAGTTTTTGTCTAAAGTGACTTTTAGTTTAGGTCAAATCATTTGTTTTAGTCATTTGATAAACATTATGCGAGCTAAAATTATATATTTTTGTAATTCATGCACAGAAAAACAGAGTTGTCCCACTTTGCCTGGAAAGAAATCCATCAAACAACCCTTTTACACTGCAAATAATGAAGTTCTAGATGAGTTAAAATGTCTTGGTTTCAGGATATTAATCTGAATTTCAGATGTTTTGACTCGTTAAGATCAGTGGAGAGGATTTATTTGATGGAACTAGATTATTTTACTTGTTTCAA
>CM033629.1:10663549-10819680 GCA_019453435.1 Rhinogobius similis
AATTATTCCAAATACTCAAAGTTTCCTTACCCCAAAGGGTCTCTGTACATCTGCTTGGGTGTACAACACTGCATTAACTCACAAAACCTGTGACTGTATGGAGTACTAAGTGTCTTGCCCAAGGACACAACAACAGCATGTAGAGTCGGAGTGGGCATCAAACCTCCAGCCTTCAAGTAGGCCTTTTGAAAATGCTACCAAAGAAGCCACTACCTTCCCTCGTTATGAAAGTGCCATCTCACTCAGTCGTGCCAGTTTGTGCCACTAGATGGAGTCAAGAGCAATCTGTCAGGCTCCCAAAAATATTATCACATCCATCAATAACAGTTCTTACTCACCACTTGTCATTGCCAGTCACTTTGTTTACTTTTCTTAGCTTTATCGGCTCTGCGCCTAAAAGCAATGGATGGATCGATGTTAATTTAACTTGTCAAAACTCCATAACTAATCTCTCCACTCTATCTGCCTCTTGGACGTGCTAGCTTACACGTCTGTCCACTTTCTCCCATCCAAATTGAAGTTTTGTTGATTCCAGAGTCAAACAGACTTTTATCTTCAGTTCCACATTTTTACTGGAGTTCACGAGGTCATACAGTGCCAGATGTGCAGGTCCTGGAAACATTAACACTTCGGGACATGTGGTCGGCGTTGTATGTGTTTAAGCTAGCAGCTCTGTGACAGCGAGTGTGCGCTCGTTCACGTTAGCTTATGTTAGCACTGCCTTGTGGTTTGCTGAGTGAAAGTGAGGAAAAAAGCTTTTTCCACCGAGCGGCAGATTATTTTTACATTTTAACAGAATCCTTTTAGACGGTGAGGGAGTCTTTCTTCACGTCTGCAAACACCAAAGGTGAAAGAAGGTTGTTGGACTAGGTGCAAGGTCAGTGTGTTATTCATTTCGACATGGTTTGGTTTTGAGATTGATATAAATTTAACATGTCAGTTTATATGAATAACATCATATTTAATAACGTTGTTATTAAAAAGGGGCGTTGCCGTGCCAAAATACCCCAGATACTGCATCAGCCTTTACGCCACCCAAGGAGTATTCATGGGTTTCAGGTCAATGATCCTGATTTGAAGGGTTTTTTGAGGACCAGGGCCCTTTTAAAACATAACAAATATTTTGATTTTAATTGCATACTTTGTATAATTGAAGACTGTTCTTCCAGAGGTTTATACTATTTCCTACAGTTTTTTTTTGTTTTGTTTTTCCTACCGACAAGAAGAGTCAAGGGCAGGGATGGTCTGGGACAGTTATACATTTGATAAATTCGCTTGGACATTGTTTATTTAAACTTCTTTCTACCTGTGGTCCTTGCCTCGATGTGATATTCAAACCAATGTATGATAAAACATCCATACCACCTTGAGAATGCCTGATCTCAGATATTGGTATCAGTCCAACACTGACAGTTTTGCGATATTTGGCACTTGTTTTTTTTTGCATTGGCCCAATCTCTGTGTCCATGTGTCATTCCCAGCTTGTTCTCAGAGCATCAGAATTGTCTTTTTAAACAGACTCTTGAGTAAAAATGGAAAAAGAAGTGAAATGTTTACACAGCTTCTCGTAAAACTGTTTTATATTCTAGAGAAATGCATTTCGCTGTAATTCTTACAAAAGGGAAAAGTTAATTTGTGAACTTGACTCTAACTTAACGTCATTTCGTGGGCGCGTGGATTGTAAAATCTTAATATTGGTATTGGATAATATTGTTTTTTGGCCACAACCGCAAAACAGATATTGGAGAATTGGACCATCCCTAATCTCAGAAGCTACAGGGTTGGGCCTGGTCACTCGGGTGACTCGGAGGGGAGACTGCTGGAAATGCCAGATGCCACAGGTCGTTGTCGTGTCCAAAGGAAAGACATTTGCCTGTTTAAGAATGTGGTGTGGCCTGATGGAGCCGACTGGCAGCCTCATTTCAGGCGGTCTACCCCAGGACAGCTGTGGCTGGACACAATGAATAATGTACTGTGCTTTAAGTCTTTATGTGACTTGAAACTAAACCAAAGAATTATAATTAAAACAGCTAATTGGCACAGCTATTTGGAACAAGATGCCAATAAAAACACGCCTATAACCAAGACTGCCAATAGACACAGCTTGAGAGCAGAGGATTATGAGTTCAATGTAAGAGTGTGCAGGCATTTCGCAGTTGCTCAGTTGGTGTAATGTTGGCCCATTGATCCAAAGATGGTACAGAACAGTCTTTCCCTTTGCTTTAGAATCTCTGAACATGTTTAAGCATTTGTTGGGTTTTAACGGAAACCGAGACGAACATTTGTACTGTTTTGTTTAATGCTTTTATGATTTGTATTATTAGATTGCACTTTATCCCTTGTGCTCTCCTCAATTGAACTATGCACATTTGGTCAAAGAGGAATATACTTTTTCATATTAGGAAAAACATACTTACTTTATTTAAGATAAGATAAGATAAGATAAGATAAGATAAGATAAGATAAGATAAGATAAGATAAGAGATCCTTTATTTGTCCCACACTGGGGAAATTCCATTGTTGCAACACACAGTTTAGAACAGGAATGAATGAAATAGGTGCACGCTGTCTGGGAATAAATTGTAAAAATGGCAAATAAAGTGGCTTAAGTGTATTGTTATATACAGTAAGTGACTATAGTGAGGTAAAATTTATAGTGAGGTAATTTAAAACATCTGCATAAATTGTGTGTTGATTGATGTTTTGGACCACCCATGAAAGTTTCACAGCGATGAAATAAAAAGCTAAACAAAATCTAGATGGGGTCTAAATGATGAGAGGATTAAATTGCCTGTGTAGCGCTGTAGTTGGTTTAAACGTACTTTATAAATAAACTTGACTTGTGCATGCGTCGCGTCCTTGGACAAGACCTTCAAGAACTTCAGTGTCTCGCGTGTATGTGAGAATGAGTGAGTGAATTTGAAGATAAGTGCTTAGAGTAGACAACAGAGATAGAAAAATGTGAGAAATTGCCACTTATTGCTGCAAGAGAGACGGTGAAAAGACGCTGATTTGATGCATCAGCTCTTCAGAAGGGCAGCGCCCCCAAACACCCAACATAACACAGCACACGTGATGCCCACACTAAATACTAATTGCAATCCACCTTATTCCGTCTTGTTTCCATTGTATTAGTTTACATGGAGCAGACGAGCTCAACAGAAAATAAGTTCTACATGGACTAAAAAGACGTTTTCAGACTGACCAGGAAATCGGAGCGTTGTTGACTTGTTGTTGCTCGTGTTCATTAAACATTTTACACAAATCAATCTACTTTATGTAACATTTTAGCGGCGAGACTTTTCCCTCGTTCGTCATTAGCTTTAAAGTGTGTGTGACAGGTTTTTATGATTTTCTAATTTTGACTTTATTCAGTGCATTAATACTTAGTGTAAATACAAATTATAGTTTCACACCAATCAAGTCGCTATTTGTGGAGAAAAGTTGAAAAATCTGTTGACAATTACAGGAAGTAAATAAACTGATGACATCACACTGGGGAGACAAAGGTCATGCATAATTTACAAAAAATAACCCTTTAAACTTTGATTCAACAAAATAAAGGTGTCACGTGTGTTTTTCTTTGTCAAATTAACAAAATCTGTGACATTAGATGAGTTTTGACCAGTGTACAGTGTGGTTGCTATGGTGATTTCCTAGTGTGATGTCATACTTTATAACCGGGAGTAAAATTTAAAACCTAAAAAACCGCTAAACTGGGGTTAAATTTGTAAAGATTTTAGTAGAAATTTGAATATATTTATCTTAACTGCATTTTAGTCAAATGTGTGTATTTCAACCTGTCATAGCCCTTTTTAACGGAGCTCTCTCGCCAAACGGAGTAAGCGTTTACAAATGTAAAAGTGTAATCTGTGGCAAAAAGCAGCAAAAAGTGTAGGCAGGACGGAATAAGGTGTGAGTAGCATAAAATTTATCAGTGAGCCTATTACTATGTAACCAGATACTTTTGCATGTAGAATCCATTTATCCTTGAGCGATCCTGAAAACTTTGCTCTTACTTTCCACTATACACATATTAACCAGGTCTTTTTCTTCTAATTTATTTCACAAAAGGTGTTGAGCTGCAATTTGTACATTTCCCTCTGTCCGTCTGCCTGCTGATGGAGCTCGGGGCGAAAAGAGAGAAGAAGTTTAAAGCGTTCGGGGTTAGCAGCGAGCAGCGAGGGCGGGCGGGGCGGGAAGCAGGCCTGATTATCCAAATACAGTCATTAAAGGGGAAATGTGTTTTCTGAGCTGTCAGAATGATTAATGGGCGAGAGCAAATCCTCACAAATGCTCTTGTTTAGTCTAACGGGCAGACACGATCCTGCCCATTGATTTATGACAGGCGCTCTGTGTGGGAGCGAGTAGAGGTTACGGGCCGAGCGAGCATGCCTTTCAAAGAGTGTGCGCGGAGAGAGGGAGAGAGGGTTTTCTGTGACAAGAACAAGGCTTGTAGGGAGAGCAGGCGAATAGAGGGAGCATATTTCCTCATTAGCTGGCTCTGTCGGCTCACACTCAAACAACATGGACTGGAGAAAGTATTTCAACACTAATGTGATTGTACTGACTTCATTTGGAGCGGAGCAACGCGCTCTGCTGCAGTTTGTTGAAATAAAGACTTCCAAAAATGCACTCGACACCATTTTAGTTTGAGCTGATATTATATTGAGCTGCTTTTCAGGTTCAAGTAAGTGAGATTAAAGTTTTGGTCACAGATGCAGACTTCATCCAGGACAATAAATGTTCTGCGGGATGTAAGTGAATGTAGAAAAGCAATCACAGCCTCAGTATGTAAACTTTTTAGCCACAAAATAGTGCACTATGCTATAACATTCCACCGCATTTATCTCCATGGAAAATGTTCAGAAGTGTGGTTTTAAGTTCTGTTTCAATATAAGTATGTATGAATTGTGCCACCTCCAGAAAGTTACCAGCTGAACCAAAGTGAGATGGTTAGAACCACATACTTCTGTTGGTTTACATCTTTCATGATCCATCAAATCAAAGCATTAAATATACTAAATTTATTTTACATTATAACAATATTATTAGTCAAAAAATAAATCAAATTGGTAAAAATGGACATGGAGAAACCAAGCTCCAAATAAAAACGTGTATAGAAGTTATGCAGACACTCTTTAATTCAAAATGTTTAATTTAAAAAATTTTAAAAATGTTTTAAAAAAATATTTATTTATTTATTAAAGGAAAAGGGGAACAATGTATATTAATGAACATTTACACAAATGTAAATATGCCAGATTATAACCTAAGGCTAATATCCATCTGCAGAGCCCCTCCAGGTCAAAGAAAGATATGAACACACAGTACACTTCAGTTAAACAGTGACAGGAAAACAAGGTTTTGTCATGTTAGTACAAACAGTCAACAATAAACAAGTGGAAGAGTCACAGACAGTTAGACCACACATCTGTATTGCACAAGCCCTTCTACTGCACAGTCCTATTGCACACACCTTTACATTGCACTGATCCCTATTGTATTTTACCTTGGAGATTTGGTAGATAAATGTATTTTACATATGAGTCACTTTTAACATATTTGGGCTCACACATGACACATGTTTGTGTCTCTTTCAACCATGATTTTAAATGTTTCTTAAAAGTAGGAAAACCTGTGCTTTCTCTTGTATTCCAGAATGTTACACCCTGGTGGGACAAGACGTTTTGGGAGAAGGATGTTTTTTGTCCATGGAGCTTTTGTTTCGCTCAAATCAACTCTATATGTTTGATAACAGCAGTTGGAAATAAAGGACACTTCAACTGCCTCACAACAATTATTTTCCTCACCACTTGGGCTCAAAAACATCCTATTTAAGGAGAGAAAGGAAATGAGTTCAACTGTGTGTGATTCCAAAGTCTGTATCAGTGATAAATGTGAGCGCAGCTGCAGTGTTCCTGTTGTTTATCTGTTTTGTTGTGTTTTGAGCTTTTACAGGAGAAAATATCATCACTCACCATTGACTCATGCATTTTTGCCACTCACTGCTAAAACTCAGAATGATGTGATGTCAACAGCTTCTAGCTCTATTTAATTTATTTCCTCACAATCTAAGAGCCCTGTTTGGCCAGCCAAGACTACAGGGTATTCCTTTACTTTACAAAGATCAACTAATCAAAGAAACGCAGTCTGTTCATGTCAAAACAAACACAGAGGCTTATGAAGAAAAATAACAGAGATGGCTGAGAAACTGCAGCTCTATTTGTGCAGAATAAACAGGCAAATCACTAAACTCTGAGCTAAAAAGCTAAAAGTGATATATTTTACTTGCAAGGATATTTGAGAGGAGACGTGGTGCTACTAACAAGTGGCTGGGATTGGAACGACCCAGAAGTGAGCGGTTTAATGCCTTGATTTTCCACCAGTGCCAGGAACACCAGTGTGCCTTGAGGTATATCCAGGTGTGCCTTGAAATTCACAAAGTTAATTTAATTTAATTTAACGACGTGCCATTTTGGAGTGTCCTGAACATACTTCTACACCAAAAAAGAAAACAAAGCACTTTAAACTTTATAGAAGCAGACAGAGCCACTTACATTACTTGCCACATTATATGCTACGTTTCTTTACTTAAAGTCTATGTGACAGGTTAGACACATTTCACTAAAACGTAGTGAACATGATTATATTAAGATATATATAAGATTTTACAAACATTTTGCCCATTTATCCCCAGTTTGACAGTTTTCGTAATGTTTATAATGTTACTTCCTGGTTGGACATGGGCAGCAAACATGTCATAGGTGGAGGTGATTCCACAGCTGTTACCTAGCAACTATTTTAAAAATGAGGGCCAAAACCCATATAAACTACACGATAGTTATGATTTTACAAATAATAACACCCAATGACAACTTTATTTTGTTGAATGACACTTTAAAGTATCAAAAAGTTGTGTCAGTTGTGTGTAAATTGTACTTTTATTTTTCGTGGCACGTCGCTAAATGATGACATCACAGGTGGAGGGATTCTGTTTTAGAACTCAATCACTTCCTGTAATTTTAATCACTTATTTTTCTAAATTTCTTCACAAACTGCAACTTCAGTGATTCAAAGCTATAATGAATACATTTATTTACTCTAATTAAGATACATTTTCTTTATTATTATACATTGTTTGATGGAGGCAACTTCATGGAAAGACATTGGGTTTGTGATGTTTAACCTGTGCATATTATAAACGCACTTTATTGGGGAAAAAACTACTGCGGAAGCGTTTGCAAATGCCAGGGAAAATAACTGCTTGACACTATACCAGACAGTGATTCTCTGTCATGGTGCAGATTAAAACAGTTAAAAGCTGTAAGGAGAGTTAGAGGAACTATATGGAAACAACTGCATGAGACGATTGAATTGAATGAAAGGAAGAACTATGTGGGCGGTTAAAACAAAACAGCTGTCACACTGTTCAAAATCAGGTACAGGCCCTTTAAACACTGGTGACAGGCATCACAGCCAAATCTGTTTTCCAAAACGAGTTGCAGTTTATTCACCACACTTTTCTTTATTGTTCAAAGGAAATCCGTCTTTAGAGTCTGTGTTTTATAAAGTCCATTATCATTTGTATTTGTGGTTTTGAGGTTATCCTTGGGAAAATGGTGTAAAAGAGTGTTTCTCTAACTGTGGTGGTACGTGGACACCTCTTCAATTGTAATGTTTACTTCATTTAGAGTACATTTTATTCACATTTTTTGCTCTTTTTTTAGTAAATTTCTAGCTAAAACGAATGTGCCAATAGTGTGTTCCTACATAAGACCTGGTTTATCCCTGATTTAGACCTGAATAGTCCTGTTCTAGACCCGGTTTAGATTCGGTGCTACTCAGAACGCCAAAACCTTTATTTGGTGGTGCTTGGGATAAAAAGTTTGAGAACCACTGGTTAGGCCCGAGCCCCTACAGGGCGTAGGGGCCTATTGAAGCTCCGCATAACGATGTCAAGGCATCGTTGTACTGTTCACAAACTTCAAGCCAGCTGAAAGTTTGGCAGCCTAGTCGGTTCTATGGTCGGACAGTGAAATAGCCCATGCGAGGCATGGGACCTGCATATTTACTTCTGCTATGCGAAAAGAACCCTTTCAACTGTCTTGGCTTAACTTTTCGCCAAGTAGCGAAAGTTCGGCCCCTCCAACGCCCCAAACATTGACAGTGAACTGTCCCACACCCCTGGCATCAAGCCCCACTCAGTAACCATACTTGTTCCTGCTAAAATACATGGAAACCAATGGGGAGCCCATGCGCAGGCCCGACTGAGGGAGTGACGAGCGTAGCGCCAGAATCCAAATTTGACCCCATGGCGACGCAAGAAGGGTCAGAGCTTTCAAAAAACCTATAATATGTTGATCCCAGTAAAACGGATATATTGTTTTTGCTAAAAATATTATTATTTTTTTTTTTTTTTTTTATTATTTTTATTCTTCCGTGTTCTGCTCTTTGAGCTCTAATTTGACCCCCTGAACATGCTCAAAAACTCACCAAATTTTGCCCAAAATTCAGAATCGGCGAAAAATTTTGTTTTTTATAGGTGTCATGTTTGGCGAAATAATGGCGCGACAGCGCCACCTACAAAAGTCAAAATACATTGCGCTTATGGGAGGCGTTCGACGCCAACTTTGTCGTGACAGCCACGAAATTGAACACGCGTTCCTCTCCTGAGGACGAAAAAAAATATTATTATGGTCACGCCCCTGACTCACCGTGATGGCCGCCATATTGATTTAAAGTTCCAAAACGCTGAGTCAGCGCTGGCCACGTCGAACTTCAACGAACTCCTCCTAGGGCGTTTTGCCCACCGAGAACAAAATCGCTGAACATGCTCTAGACAAGTGGGGCATCTAAAGTTATCCAATTTGTTAAAATAACTTTTACGGTCTCTGCCGGGCGCAGCCTCAAAGTTGACTGACGATTTTTGGATAATCTAAATTTTAAAATGCTCCCGTTTTGGTAAAACGAGTCCGATCAAGCTGAAATTTTAATAGGTTGTTTAACTTTCTTGCCTGGACCTACTTTAGGTGACATGTTTTCATTTGGCGCGATAGCGCCCCCTACAGAGTTAAAAAAAAATTTGTATGGGGAGCAAAAAATTTAGTTTTTTAGATTTTTTTGAAATTTTGCACAAAATTCCATTTTGTCCTACCGATCATAAAAGCCAATCAGACCCATGTCGTATTTTGTACGGCGAAGCCGTACCAATGACTAAAACATCCCATGTTATTCCTATGGGAAAATGGAAAATTGTCTCAAATTTGGATATTTTTTGACTACGATTTTAACGAACTCCTCCTTGGGCGCAAGTCTGACCGACCTGAAATTTGGTGGACATCTTCCTGAGGAGTGGGGCACCAAAGTTATCCAAATTTTCAGGATAGGTATTACGGTCTCCGTATGCGGCAAAAGCCGCACATTTCGCAAAACATTTTACAAAAGACAGAAAAACCCCATGTTATTCCTATGGGAAAATCACACAATCTCTCAAATTTAACTTTGTACTTTAACGAACTCCTCCTCGGGCGTAAGCCCGACCAACCTGAAATTTGGTGGACATCTTCCTGAGGAGTAGGGCACCAAAAGTTATCCAAATTATCAGGATAGGTATTACGGTCTCCGTGCGGCAAAGCCGCACATTTCGCAAACATTTTAGAAAACACAGAAAAACCCCATGTTATTCCTATGGGAAAATCGCAAAATCTCTCAAATTTAACTTTGTACTTTAACGAACTCCTCCTCGGGCGTAAACCCGATCAATCCCAAACTTGGTGACAATCATCCTGAGGAGTGGGGCACCAAAAGTTATCCAAATTATTAAGATAGGTATTACGGTCTCTGTGCGGCGAAGCCGCTAATTTTGCCAACATTTTACAAAAGACAGAAAACCCCCATGTTATTCCTATGGGAAAATCTCAAAATTGCTCAAATTAAAGTTTGTACTTTAACGAACTCGTCCTCGGGCGTAAGCCCGACCAACCTGAAATTTGGTGGGCATCTTCCTGAAGAGTGGGGCACCAAAAGTTATCCAAATTATTGGAATAGGTATTATGGTCTCTGTACGGCGAAGCCGTAAAAATTGCCCAAACTTGTACAAATGACAGAAACATTCCCTGTTATTCCTATGGGGAAAATCACTCAAATGAAACGTTGTGCTTAAACGATCTCCTTCTCGGGCGTAAGCCCGATCAACCTGAAACTTGGTGACAATCATCCTGGGGAGTGTGACACCAAAAGTTATCCACATTTTTGGGACAACTGTTACGGTATCCATGCGGCGGAGCCGCAACAATTGGCAACATTTTTACTCATTCATAACAACAGCAGTTTTGGGACGCAGCTTTGTTCCACCACAAAGCCCCAGTAAAGGAAAGAATGTGGGCGCGTTAGCGCCATTTGCAGCGACTTCAAGTAGAGCGAGTACGATGACGCAGACCCGCGAGGGTCGCTCGATGCCGCTATGCTTTAATTAGGCCCGAGCCCTACAGGGCGTAGGGGTTTGAGAAAGCTGAACGATGCCGAAGGCATCGCTGCAAAGTTCGCAAACTTCGCCAAGAGCGCGAAAGTTTGGCAGCCTAGTCGGTTCTATGGTCGGACAGTGAAATAGCCCATGCCGAAGGCATGGGACCTGCATATTTACTTCTGCTCTGCGAAGAACCCTTTCTACTGTCTTGGCGAACTTTCGCCAGCGAAAGTTCGGCCCTCCAACGCCCCAAACATTGACAGTGAACTGTCCCACACCCCTGGCATCAAGCCCCACTCAGTAACCATACTTGTTCCTGCTAAAATACATGGAAACCAATGGGGAGCCCATCGCGGGCCCGACTGATAGGAGGACGAGCGTAAGCCTGTAATCCAAATTTGACCCCATGGTGACCTGGGGAAGGGTCAGAGCTTTCAAAAAACGTATAATATGTCGTTCTCAGTAAAACGGATATATTGTTTTTGCTAAAAATATTATTATTTTTTTTTTTTTTATTTTTATTATTCGGTGTTATGGTGTTTTTTCTTTATTTTGACCCCTTGAACATGATCAAAAAATCACCAAAATTTGCGCAAAATTCAGACTCGGAGAAAAATTTTGTTTTTATAGGTGTCATGTTTGGGAAATAATGGCGCCGATACAGCGCCACCTACAAAAGTCAAAAATACATTGCGCCTATGGGAGGCGCCCGACGTCAACTTTGTCATACAGCCACGAAATTCGAACACGATTCCTCTCCTGAGGACGAAAAATATTATTATGGCCACGCCCCTGACTCACCGTATGGCCGCCATATTGGATTTAAAGTTCCGAAACGCTGAGTCAGCGTTTTAGCCACTTCTGAACTTAACGAACTCGTCCTAGGGCGTTTCGCCCACGCCCCTCAAAATCGCTGCACATGCTCTAGACAAGTGGGGCATCTAAAGTTATCCAAATTTTCAGGACAAGTGTTAAGGTATCCATGCGGCGGAGCCGCAACAATTGGCAACATTTTTCCTCATACATAACAACAGCAGTTTTGGGACACAGCTTTGTTCCACCACAAAGCCCCAGTAAAGGAAAGGATGAGGGACCTGGCCAGCCATTTGCAGCGAAAGGCGAGAGCGGAGTACGACGGCGCCGCCCGCGAGGGGTCGCTCGATGCCGCTATGCTTTAATTAGCCCGAGCCCTACAGGGCGTAGGGCCTATTAACTCGCAACGATGCCGAAGGCATCGCTAGCAACTGTCTCGCCAAACTTTCGCGCGCAGCGCCATAAGTTTGGCAGCCTAGTCGGTTCTATGGTCGGACAGTGAAATAGCCCATGCCGAAGGCATGGGACCTGCATATTTACTTCTGCTATGCGAAAAGAACCCTATCAACTGTCTTGGCGAACTTTCACGCAGCGAAAGTCTCGCCCCTCCAACGCCCCAAACATAGACAGTGAACTGTCCCACACCCTGGCATCAAGCCCCACTCAGTAACCATACTTGTTCCTGCTAAAATACATGGAAACCAATGGGGAGCCCATGGGGGCCCGACTTCGGAGGTGGAGTGACGAGCGTAGCGCTCGTAATCCACATTTGACCCCATGGCGACCTGGGAACGGTCAGAGCTTTCAAAAAGCGTATAATATGTTGTTCTCAGTAAAACGGATATATTGTTTTGCTAAAAATATTATTATTTTTATTTTTATTTATTCTTTTTCTTCTGCGAAATGATCTCTAATTTGACCCCCTGAACATGCTCAAAACTCACCAAATTTTGCCCAAAATTCAGAATCAAGTAAAAATTTTGTTTTTATAGGTTTTGTTTGGGGAAAATAATGGCGCGACAGCGCCACCTACAAAAGTCAAAATACATTGCGCCTATGGGAGGCGCCCGACGCCAAGTTTGTGGTACAGCCACGAAATTCGAACACGCATTCCTCTCCGAGGACTAAAAATATTATTATGGCCACGCCCCCTGACTCACCGTATGGCCTCCATATTGGATTTAAAGTTCAAACGCTGAGTCAGCGTTTTTGGCTCACGCTGAACTTGAACGAACTCCTCCTAGGGCGTTTCGCCCACGGCGCTCAAAATCGCTTCACATGCTCTACACAAGTGGGGCATCTAAAGTTATCCAATTCGTTAAAATAACTTTTACGGTTTTTGTGCGGCGCAGCCCCAAAGTTGACCGACGATTTTTGGAATTCTCAATTTTTAAAAATGCTCCCGCTTTTGGCAAAACAAGTCCGATTATGCCCAAATTTTAATAGGTTGTTTAACTTTCTTGCCTGGACCTACTTTAGGTGGAATTTTTTCATTTGGCGCGATAGCGCCCCCTACAGAGTGAAAATACTTTTAGTATGGGGAGCAAAAAATTTACTTTTTTAGAAGTTTTTGATATTTTGCACAAAATTCCATTTTGGCCTACCGATCAAAAAAGCCAATCAGACCCATGTCATATTTTGTACGGCGAAGCCGTACCAATGAGCGAAACATCCCATGTTATTCCTATGGGAAAATCGAAAATTGTCTCAAATTTGGATATTTTTTGACTACGCATTTTAACGAACTCCTCCTCGGGCTAAGCCCGATCAACCTGAAATTTGGTGGACATCTTCCTGAGGAGTGGGCACCAAAAGTTATCCAAATTATCAGGATAGGTATAACGGTCTCCGTGCGGCAAAGCCACACATTTTGCCAAAAATTTAAAAAAAACAGAAAAACCCCATGTTATTCCTATGGGGAAATCCTAAAATCTCTCAAATTTAACTTTATACTTTAACGAACTCGTCCTCGGGCGTAAGCCCGATCAATCCGAAACTTGGTGACAATCATCCTGAGGAGTGGGGCACCAAAAGTTATCCAAATTATTAAGATAGGTATTACGGTCTCTGCGCTGGCGAAGCTGCTAATTTTGCCACCATTTTACAAAAGACAGAAAAACCCCATGTTATTCCTATGGGAAAATCTCAAAATGTCTCAAATTTAACTTTGTACTTTAACGAACTCGTCCTCGGGCGTAAGCCCGATCAACCTCAAACTTGGTGACAATCATCCTGAGAAGTGGGGCACCAAAAGTTATCCAAATTGTTGGGATAAGTATTATGGTCTCTGTGTGGCGAAGCCACAAATATTGCCCAAACTTGAACTAATGACAGAAACATCCCATGTTATTCCTATGGGGAAAATCACTCAAATGAAACCTTGTACTTTAATGAACTCCTCCTGGGCGCCAGCCCGATCAACCTGAAATTTGGTGAAAATCATCTTGAGGACTGTGACACCAAAAGTTATCCATATTTATGGGACAAGTGTTACGGTATCCATGCATGGAGCCGCACCAATTGGCCAAATTTTTGCTCTTTCATTACAACGGCAGTTTTGGGACACCGCTTTGTTCCACCACAAAGCCCCAGTAAAGGAAACAATGTGGGCGCGTTAGCGCCCTTCCTCGACCTTTGCGAGAGCGGAGTACGCCGACGCCCGCGAGGGTCGCTCGATGCCGCTATGCTTTACTTATCCTTGTTCTTTGAAGGCCAAGTTCACCAGTTTTTCTTCTGCTCTTTCGTCTCTAATTTGACCCCCTGAACATGCTCAAAAACTCACAAAAATTTTCCAAAAATTCTGAAATGCTGAAAAATTTTGTTTTCTATAGGTTTCCTGAATAGAAATCATAAAATTGCACAACAGCGCCACCTACAAAAATCAAAATACATTGCACCTATGGGAGCTGCCCAAAGTCAACTTTGTCATAGAGCCATGAAATTTGGTACACGCATTCCTCTCAAGAGGACAAACAAAAACTTGTATTATGGCCACGCCCCCTGATCAATCAGAAGTCCACCATATTGAATTGAACATTTCAAAACGCAAAATCTGCATTTTTTTCTTTGTTTGTACTTTTACGCACTCCTCCTCAGCGCAAGCCCGACCAACCTGAAATTTGGTGGACATCTTCCTGAGGAGTGGGGCACCAAAAGTTATCCAAATTATTAAGATAGGTATTACGGTCTCTGTGCGGCGAAGCCGCTAATTTTGCCAACATTTTACAAAACACAGAAAAACCCCATGTTATTCCTATGGGAAAATCTCAAAGTCGCTCAAATTTAACTTTGTACTTTAACGAACTCCTCCTCGGGCGCAAGCCCGACCAACCTGAAATTTGGTGGACATCTTCCTGAGGAGTGGTGCACCAAAAGTTATCCAAATTATAGGGATAGGTATTACGGTCTCTGTGCGGCGAAGCCGCGAAAATGGCCCAAACTTGAACAAATGACAGAAACATCCCATGTTATTCCTATGGGGATAATCACTCAAATTCAACTTTGTACTTTAAACAACTCCTCCTCGGGCGTAAGCCCGACCAAGGTGAAATTTGGTGAAAATCATCTTGAGGAGTGTGACACCAAAAGTTATCCAAATCTTCGGGACAAGTGTTACGGTATCCATGCGGCGGAGCCGCAACAATTGGCAACATTTTTCCTCATTCATAACAACAACAGTTTTGGGACACAGCTTTGTTCCTCCACAAAGCCCCAGTAAAGGAAAGAATGTGGGCGCGTTAGCGCCCTTCCTCCACTGTTGCGACAGCGGAGTACGACGAGCGCGGCCCGCGAGGGCCGTTCGATGCCGCTTGCGGCTTTAATTATCCTTGTTCTTTGAAGGACCAGATCACCAGTTTTTCTTCTGCTCTTTCGTCTCTAATTTGACCCCCTGAACATGCTCAAAAACTCACAAAAATTTCCCCAAAATTCAGAAATGGTGAAAAATTTTGTTTTCTATAGGTTTCCTGAATAGAAATCATAAAATTGCACAACAGCGCCACCTTCAAAAATCAAAATACATTGCACCTATGGGAGCTGCCCAAAGTCAACTATGTCATAGAGCCATGAAATTTGGTACACGCATTCCTCTCAAGAAGACAAACAAAAAATTATATTATGGCCACGCCCCCTGATTAATCAGAAGTCCACCATATTGAATTGAACATTTCAAAACGCAAAATCTGCATTTTTTTCTTTGATTGTACTTTTACGCACTCCTCCTCGGTCGTACACCCGACCAACCTGAAATTTGGTGGACATCTTCCCGAGGACTGGGGCACCAAAAGTTATCAAAATTATTAAGATAGGTATTATGGTCTCTGTGCGAAGCCGCAAATTTTGCCAACATTTTACAAAACACAGAAAAACCCCATGTTATTCCTATGGGAAAATCTCAAAATGTCTCAAATTTAACTTTGTACTTTAACGAACTCCTCCTTGGGCGTAAGCCCGATCAACCTGAAACTTCTTGACAATCATCTCAAGGAGCGGGGCACCAAAAGTTATCCAAATTATAGGGATAGGTATTTTGGTCTCTGTGCGGCGAAGCCGCGAATATTACCCAAATTTGAACAAATGACAGAAACATCCCATGTTATTCCTATGGGAAAATCTCAAAATATCTCCAATTAAACTTTGTATTTTAACGTACTCCTCCTCGGGCGCAAGCCCGATCAATCTGAAAATTGGTGAACATCTTCCTGAGGACTGTCACACCAAAAGTTATCCAAATTTTTGGGACAAGCTGTTACGGTCTCTGTGCAGCGGAGCCGCAAGTCTATTGGCAACTATTTTACTCATTCATAATTACAATGAAGCAGACGCTTTGTAATTCATGATAAAGCCCCAGTCAAATATAAACACTGAGGGCGCCAGCGCCCTTACTAGGCGCTAGGCTAGCGGAGTACAAGCGCGGCCCGCGAGGGCCGTTCGATGCCGCTTGCGGCTTTAATTATCCTTGTTCTTTGAAGGCCAAGTTCACCAGTTTTTCTTCTGCTCTTTCGTCTCTAATTTCACCCCCTGAACATGCTCAAAAACTCACAAAAATTTTCCCAAAATTCAGAAATGGTGAAAAATTTTGTTTTCTATAGCTTTCCTGAATAGAAATCATAAAATTGCACAACAGCGCCACCTACAAAAATCAAAATACATTGCACCTATGGAAGCTGCCCAAAGTCAACTTTGTCATACAGCCATGAAATTTGGTACACGCATTCCTTTCAAGAGGACAAACAAAAAATTATATTATGGCCACGCCCCCTGATTAATCAGAAGACCACCATATTGACTTGAACATTTCAAAACACAAAATCTGCATTTTTTTCTTTGTTTGTACTTTAACGCACTCCTCCTCAGGCGCAAGCCCCACCAACCTGAAATTTGGTGGACATCTTCCTGAGGAGTGTGACACCAAAAGTTATCCAAATTATTAAGATAGGTATTACGGTCTCTGCACGGCAAAGCCACAAATTTTACCAAACTTTTAGAAAACACAGAAAAACCCCATGTTATTCCTATGGGAAAATCTCTAAATCGCTCAAATTAAACTTTGTACTTTAACGCACTCCTCCTCGGGCGCAAGCCCCACCAACCTGAAATTTGGTGGACATCTTCCTGAGGACTGGGGCACCAAAAGTTATCCAAATTATTCGGATATGTATTATGGTCTCCGTGTGGCGAAGCCACAAATATTGCCCAAAGGTGAACTAATGACAGAAACATCCCATGTTATTCCTATGGGAAAATCTCAAAATCACTCAAAATTAAAATTGTACTTTAACGAACTCCTCCTCGGGCGTAAGCCCGATCAATCCCAAACTTGGTGACAATCATCCTGAGGAATGGGGCACCAAAAGTTATCCAAATTATCAACATAGGAATTACGGTCTCTGCGCGGCGAAGCCACTAATTTTGCCAACATTTTACAAAACACAGAAAAACCCCATGTTATTCCTATGGGAAAATCTCTAAATCGCTCAAATAAAACTTTGTACTTTAACGCACTCCTCCTCGGGCGCAAGCCCGACCAACCTGAAATTTGGTGAAAATCATCTTGAGGAGTGGGCCATCTAAAGTTATCCAAATTGTCGGGACAAGTGTCATGGTATCCATGCGCGGAGCCGCAACAATTGGCAACATATTTCCTCATTCATACAACAGCAGTTTTGGGACACAGCTTTGTTCCACCACAAAGCCCCAGTAAAGGAAAGAATGTGGGCGCGTCAGCGCCTTCCTTGACCTTGCGAGAGCGAGTACGACGAGCGCGGCCCGCGAGGGCCGCTCGATGCCGCTATGCTTTAATTAGGCCCGAGCCCCTACAGGGCGTAGGGGCCTATTAGCTCGCAACGATGCCGAAGGCATCGTTTGCAACTGTCTCGCCAAACTTTTCGCAAGAGCGCGCGAAAGTTTGGCAGCCTAGTCGGTTCTATGGTCGGACAGTGAAATAGCCCATGCCGAAGGCATGGGACCTGCATATTTACTTCTGCTATGCGAAAGAACCCTATCAACTGTCTTGGCGAACTTTCGCGCAGCGCGAAAGTTCGGCCCTCCAACGCCCCAAACATTGACAGTGAACTGTCCCACACCCCTGGCATCAAGCCCCACTCAGTAACCATACTTGTTCCTGCTAAAATACATGGAAACCAATGGGGAGCCCATGGGGGGCCCGACTCGGAGGTGAGTGACGAGCGTAAGCGCTCGTAATCCACATTTGACCCCATGGCGACCTGGGGAACGGTCAGAGCTTTCAAAAAACGTATAATATGTTGTTCTCAGTCAAACGGATATATTGTTTTTGCTAAATATATTATTATTTTTATTTTTATTTATTCTTTTTTCTTCTGCGAAATGATCTCTAATTTGACCCCTTGAACATGCTCAAAAACTCACCAAATTTTGCCCAAAATTCAGAATTGGCGAAAAATTTTGTTTTTTATAGGTGTCATGTTTGGGGAAAAAATAATGGCGCGACAGCGCCACCTACAAAAGTCAAAATACATTGCGCCTATGGGAGGCGCCCGACGCCAACTTTGTCGTACAGCCACCAAATTCGAACACGCATTCCTCTCCTGAGGACGAAAAAATATTATTATGGCCACGCCCCCTGACTCACCGTATGGCCTCCATATTGGATTTAAAGTTCCGAAACGCTGAGTCAGCGTTTTCGCTCACGTTGAACTTGAACGAACTCCTCCTAGGGCGTTTCGCCCACGGCGCTCAAAATCGCTTCACATGCTCTACACAAGTGGGGCATCTAAAGTTATCCAATTCGTTAAAATAACTTTTACGGTTTTTGTGCGGCGCAGCCCCAAAGTTGACCGACGATTTTTGGAATTCTCAATTTTTAAAAAATGCTCCCGTTTTGGCAAAACAAGTCCGATTATGCCCAAATTTTAATAGGTTGTTTAACTTTCTTGCCTGGACCTACTTTAGGTGGAATTTTTTCATTTGGCGCGATAGCGCCCCCTACAGAGTGAAAAAACTTTTAGTATGGGGAGCAAAAAATTTACTTTTTTAGAAGTTTTTGAAATTTTGCACAAAATTCCATTTTGGCCTACCGATCAAAAAAGCCAATCAGACCCATGTCATATTTTGTACGGCGAAGCCGTACCAATGAGCGAAACATCCCATGTTATTCCTATGGGAAAATCGAAAATTGTCTCAAATTTGGATATTTTTTGACTACGCATTTTAACGAACTCCTCCTCGGGCGCAAGCCCGATCAACCTGAAATTTGGTGGACATCTTCCTGAGGAGTGGGGCACCAAAAGTTATCCAAATTATCAGGATAGGTATTACGGTCTCCGTGCGGCGAAGCCGCACATTTCGCAAACATTTTAGAAAAGACAGAAAAACCCCATGTTATTCCTATGGGAAAATCGCAAAATCTCTCAAATTTAACTTTGTACTTTAACGAACTCCTCCTCGGGCGTAAGCCCGATCAATCCGAAACTTGGTGACAATCATCCTGAGGAGTGGGGCACCAAAAGTTATCCAAATTATTAAGATAGGTATTACGGTCTCTGCGCGGCGAAGCCGCTAATTTTGCCAACATTTTACAAAAGACAGAAAAACCCCATGTTATTCCTATGGGAAAATCTCAAAATGTCTCAAATTTAACTTTGTACTTTAACGAACTCGTCCTCGGGCGTAAGCCCGATCAACCTCAAACTTGGTGACAATCATCCTGAGAAGTGGGGCACCAAAAGTTATCCAAATTGTCGGGATAAGTATTATGGTCTCCGTGTGGCGAAGCCACAAATATTGCCCAAACTTGAACTAATGACAGAAACATCCCATGTTATTCCTATGGGGAAAATCACTCAAATGAAACCTTGTACTTTAATGAACTCCTCCTTGGGCGTCAGCCCGACCAAGGTGAAATTTGGTGAAAATCATCTTGAGGACTGTGACACCAAAAGTTATCCATATTTATGGGACAAGTGTTACGGTATCCATGTGCGGAGCCGCACTAATTGGCCAAATTTTTGCTCATTCATTACAACAGCAGTTTTGGGACACCGCTTTGTAATCCACCACAAAGCCCCAGTAAAGGAAACAATGTGGGCGCGTCAGCGCTCTTCCTCGACCTTTGCGAGCGAGTCTGACGGCGCGGCCCGCGAGGGCCGCTCGATGCCGCTATGCGGCTTTAATTAGGCGAGCCCCTACAGGGCGAGGGGTTTCGCAACGATGCCGAAGGCATCGCTTGCAACTGTCTCGCCAAACTTTCGCTGCGCGCGAAAGTTTGGCAGCCTAGTCGGTTCTATGGTCGGACAGTGAAATAGCCCATGTCGAAGGCATGGGACCTGCATATTTACTTCCTGCTATGCGAAAGAACCCTATCAACTGTCTTTGGCGAACTTTCACAAGCGCGAAAGTTCGGCCCCCTCCAACGCCCCAAACATTGACAGTGAACTGTCCCACACCCCTGGCATCAAGCCCCACTCAGTAACCATACTTGTTCCTGCTAAAATACATGGAAACCAATGGGGAGCCCATGCGCAGGCCCGACTGAGGTGAATGACGAGCGTAAGCCAGAATCCAAATTTGACCCCATGGTGACCTGGGAAGGGTCAGAGCTTTCAAAAACGTATAATATGTTGTTCTCAGTAAAACGGATATATTGTTTTTGCTAAAAATATTATTATTTTTATTTTTTTTATTTTTCTTTCTTCTGCTCTTTGAGCTCTAATTTGACCCCCTGAACATGCTCAAAAACTCACCAAATTTTGCCCAAAATTCAGAATCGGCGAAAAATTTTGTTTTTTATAGGTTTTTTGTTTGGGGAAAAAATAATGGCGTGACAGCGCCACCTACAAAAGTCAAAATACATTGCGCCTATGGGAGGCGTCCCGACGTCAACTTTGTCGTACAGCCACGAAATTCGGAACACGCATTCCTCTCCTGAGGACTAAAAAAAATTATTATTATGGCCACGCCCCCTGACTCACCATATGGCCGCCATATTGGATTTAAAGTTCAAACGCTGAGTCAGCGCTCACGCCGAACTTGAACGAACTCCTCCTAGGGCGTTTTGCCCACGGCGTTCACAATCGCTGTACATGCTCTAGACAAGTGGGCCATCTAAAGTTATCCAATTCGTTTAAATAACTTTTACGGTCTCTGCGCGGTGCAGCCGCAAAGTTGACCGACGATTTTTTTTATATTCAAAATTTTAAAAATGCTCCCGTTTTGGCAAAACGAGTCTGATTATGCCCAAATTTTAATAGGTTGTTTAACTTTCTTGCCTGGACCTACTTTAGGTGGATTTTTTTCATTTGGCGCGATAGCGCCTACAGAGTGAAAACTTTTTGTATGGGGAGCAAAAATTTACTTTTTAGAATTTTTGAAATTTTGCACAAAATTCCATTTTGGCCTACCGATCAAAAAGCCAATCAGACCCATGTCATATTTTGTACGGCGAAGCCGCACTAATGACCAAACATCCCATGTTATTCCTATGGGAAAATCGAAATTGTCTCAAATTTGGATCTTTTTTCATACGCATTTTAACGAACACCTCCTCGGGCGCAAGCCCGACCAACCTGAAATTTGGTGGACATCTTCCTGAGGAGTGGGCACCAAAAGTTATCCAAATTATCAGGATAGGTATTACGGACTCCGAGCTGCGAAGCCGCACATTTCGCAAACATTTTAGAAAAGACAGAAAAACCCCATGTTATTCCTATGGGAAAATCGCAAAATCTCTCAAATTTAACTTTGTACTTTAACGAACTCCTCCTCGGGCGTAAGCCCGATCAATCCCAAACTTGGTGACAATCATCCTGAGGAGTGGGGCACCAAAAGTTATCCAAATTATCAAGATAGGTATTACGGTCTCTGTGCGGCGAAGCCGCGAAAATTGCCCAAACATGAACAAATTACAGAAACATCCCATGTTATTCCTATGGGAAAATCGCAAAATCTCTCAAATTTAACTTTGTACTTTAACAAACTCCTCCTCGGGCGCAAGCCCGGCCAACCTGAAATTTGGTGAACATCTTCCTGAGGAGTGGTGCACCAAAAGTTATCCAAATTATAGGGATAGGCATTACGGTCTCTGCGCCGCAAGCCGCTTAATTTTGCCAACATTTTACAAAAGACAGAAATACCCCATGTTATTCCTATGGGAAAATCTCATAATCGCTCAAATTAAACTTTGTACTTTAACGAACTCCTCCTCGGGCGTAAGCCCGATCAACCTGAAACTTGGTGAAAATCATCTTGAGGAGTGTGACACCAAAAGTTATCCAAATCTTCGGGACAAGTGTTACGGTATCCATGCGGCGGAGCCGCAACAATTGGCTAAATTTCTGCTCATTCATAACAACAGCAGTTTTGGGACACAGCTTTGTTCCACCACAAAGCCCCAGTAAAGGAAAGGATGAGGGCGCCAGCGCCTTCCTCGATTTGCGAGAGCGAGTACGACGAGCGGCCCGCGAGGGGCCGCTCGATGCCGCTATGCTTTAATTAGGCCCGAGCCCTACAGGGCGTAGGGCCTATTGCGCAACGATGCCGAAGGCATCGCTGTATTCTCGCCAAACTTTCGCGCGCAGCGCGAAAGTTTGGCAGCCTAGTCGGTTCTATGGTCGGACAGTGAAATAGCCCATGCCGAAGGCATGGGACCTGCATATTTACTTCTGCTCTGCGAAAGAACCCTTTCAACTGTCTTGGCGAACTTTCGCAAGAGCGAAAGTTCGGCCCCCTCCAACGCCCCAAACATTGACAGTGAACTGTCCCACACCCCTGGCATCAAGCCCCACTCAGTAACCATACTTGTTCCTGCTAAAATACATGGAAACCAATGGGGAGCCCATGCGCGGGCCCGACTCGGAGGTGAATGACGAGCGCGTAAGCGCTCGTAATCCAAATTTGACCCCATGGTGACCTGGGGAAGGGTCAGAGCTTTCAAAAAACGTATAATATGTTGTTCTCAGTAAAACGGATATATTGTTTTTGCTAAAAATATTATTATTTTATTTTTTTTTTTTTATTTTTCTTCTTTCTTCTGCTCTTTGAGCTCTAATTTGACCCCCTGAACATGCTCAAAAACTCACCAAATTTTGCCCAAAATTCAGAATCGGCGAAAAATTTTGTTTTTTATAGGTGTCATGTTTGGGGAAAAAATAATGGCGCGACAGCGCCACCTACAAAAGTCAAAATACATTGCGCCTATGGGAGGCGTCCCGACGTCAACTTTGTCGTACAGCCACGAAATTCGGAACACGCATTCCTCTCCTGAGGACAAAAAAAAATATTATTATGGCCACGCCCCCAGACTCACCGTATGGCCGCCATATTGATTTAAAGTTCCGAAACGCTGAGTCAGCTGCTCACGTCGAACTTGAACGAACTCCTCCTAGGGCGTTTCGCCCACGGCGCTCAAAATCGCTGCACATGCTCTAGACAAGTGGGGCATCTAAAGTTATCCAATTCGTTAAAATAACTTTTACCGTCTCTGCGCGGCGCAGCCCTAAAGTTGACCGACGATTTCTTTCATTTTCAAAATTTAAAAAATGCTCCCGTTTTGGCAAAACGAGTCCGATTATGCCCAAATTTTAATAGGTTGTTTAACTTTCTTGCCTGGACCTACTTTAGGTGGAATTTTTTCATTTGGCGCGATAGCGCCCCCTACAGAGTGAAAAAACTTTTTGTATGGGGAGCAAAATTTTTAGTTTGTTAGAATTGTTTGAAATTTTGCACAAAATTCCATTTTGGCCTACCGATCAAAAAGCCAATCAGACCCATGTCATATTTTGTACGGCGAAGCCGTACCAATGACCAAAACATCCCATGTTATTCCTATGGGAAAATCGAAAATTGTCTCAAATTTGGATATTTTTTTACTACGCATTTTAACGAACTCCTCCTCGGGCGCAAGCCCGATCAACCTGAAATTTGGTGGACATCTTCCTGAGGAGTGGGGCACCAAAAGTTATCCAAATTATCAGGATAGGTATTACGGTCTCCGTGCGGCAAAGCCGCACATTTCGCAAACATTTTAGAAAAGACAGAAAAACCCCATGTTATTCCTATGGGAAAATCTCAAAAACTCAAATTTAACTTTGTACTTTAACGAACTCCTCCTCGGGCGTAAGCCCGACCAACCTGAAATTTGGTGAACATCTTCCTGAGGAGTGGGGCACCAAAAGTTATCCAAATTATTGGGATAGGTATTACGGTCTCTGTGCGGCGAAGCCGCGAAGTTTGCCAACATTTTACAAAAGACAGAAAAACCCCATGTTATTCCTATGGGAAAATCTCAAAATCTCTCAAATTTAACTTTGTACTTTAACGAACTCCTCCTCGGGCGTAAGCCCGATCAACCTGAAATTAGGTGAAAATCATCTTGAGGAGTAGGGCACCAAAAGTTATCCAAATATTTTGAATAAGTATTACTGTCTCCATGTGGCGAAGCCACAAATATTGCCCAAACTTTAACTAATGACAGAAACATCCCATGTTATTCCTATGGGAAAATCTCAAAATCTCTCAAATTTAACTTTGTACTTTAACGAACTCATCCTCGGGCGTAAGCCCGATCAACCTGAAACTTGGTGACAATCATACTGAGGAATTTCCCACCAAAAGTTATCCAAATTGTTGGGATAAGTATTACGGTCTCTGTGCGGCAAAGCCGCAAATATTGCCCAAACTTGAACAAATGACAGAAACATCCCATGTTATTCCTTTGGGAAAATCTCAAAATCGCTCAAATTAAACTTTGTACTTTTACGAACTCGTCCTCGGGCGTAAGCCCGATCAAGGTGAAATTTGGTGAATATCATCTTGAGGACTGTGACACCAAAAGTTATCCAAATCTTTGGGACAAGTGTTATGGTATCCATGTGCCGCAAAGTCGACTAAATTTGTGCTCATTCATAACAGCAGTTTGGGACACAGCTTTGTTCCACCACAAAGCCCCTACAATAGAAAGACTGAGGGCGCCAGCCATCTTACTGGGCGCTAGGCGAGCGAGTACGACGCGCGCCCGCGAGGGTCGCTCGATGCCGCTATGCTTTAATTATCCTTGTTCTTTGAAGGCCAAGTTCACCAGTTTTTCTTCTGCTCTTTCGTCTCTAATTTGACCCCCTGAACATGCTCAAAAACTCACAAAAATTTTCCCAAAATTCAGAAATGGTGAAAAATTTTGTTTTCTATGGGTTTCCTGAATAGAAATCATAAAATTGCACAACAGCGCCACCTACAAAAATCAAAATACATTGCACCTATGGGAGCTGCCCAAAGTCAACTTTGTCATAGAGCCATGAAATTTGGTACACGCATTCCTCTCAAGAGGACAAACAAAAAATTATATTATGGCCACGCCCCCTGATTAATCAGAAGTCCACCATATTGAACTGAACATTTCAAAACGCAAAATCTGCATTTTTTTCTTTGTTTGTACTTTAACGCACTCCTCCTCGGTCGTACACCCGACCAACCTGAAATTTGGTGGACATCTTCCCGAGGACTGGGGCACCAAAAGTTATCCAAATTATTAAGATAGGTATTATGGTCTCTGTGCGGCGAAGCCGCGAATTTTGCCAACATTTTACAAAAGACAGAAAAACCCCATGTTATTCCTATGGGAAAATCTCTAAATCGCTCAAATTAAACTTTGTACTTTAACGAACTCCTACTCGGGCGTAAGCCCGATCAACCTGAAACTTGGTGACAATCATCTTGAGGAATGGCCCACCAAAAGTTATCCAAATTGTTCAGATAAGTATTATGGTCTCCGTGGCGAAGCCACAAATATTGCCAAAACTTGAACTAATGACAGAAACATCCCATGTTATTCCTATGGGAAAATCTCAAATCTCTCAAATGAAACATTGTACTTTAATGAACTCCTCCTCGGGCGTAAGCCCGATCAACCTGAAATTTGGTGAAAATCATCTTGAGGAGTGTGACACCAAAAGTTATCCAAATCTTCGGGACAAGTGTTACGGTATCCATGCGGCGGAGCCGCAACAATTGGCTACATTTTGTTCATTCATAACAGCAGTTTTGGGACACAGCTTTGTTCCATCACAAAGCCCCAGTAAAGGAAAGGATGAGGGCGTCACGCCATCCTACATGGCGCTAGGTAGCGAGTACGAGCGCGGCCCGCGAGGGGCCGCTCGATGCCGCTATGCTTTAATTAGGCCCGAGCCCCTACAGGGCGTAGGGCCTATTGCTCGCAACGATGCCGAAGGCATCGTTGCATCGCCAAACTTTGCGCAGCGAAAGTTTGGCAGCCTAGTCGGTTCTATGGTCGGACAGTGAAATAGCCCATGCCGAAGGCATGGGACCTGCATATTTACTCCTGCTATGCGAAAGAACCCTTCAACTGTCTTGGCGAACTTTCGCGAGCGAAAGTTCGGCCCTCCAACGCCCCAAACATTGACAGTGAACTGTCCCACACCCCTGGCATCAAGCCCCACTCAGTAACCATACTTGTTCCTGCTAAAATACATGGAAACCAATGGGGAGCCCATGCGCCGGGCCCGACTGGTGAGTGACGAGCGCGTAGCGCTCGTAATCCAAATTTGACCCCATGGTGACCTGGGGAAGGGTCAGAGCTTTCAAAAACGTATAATTTGTCATTCTCAGTAAAACGGATATATTGTTTTTGCTAAAATATTATTATTTTTATTTTTTTTTTTTTTTTTATTCTTTCTTCTTCTGCTCTTGAGCTCTAATTTGACCCCTGAACATGCTCAAAAACTCACCAAACTTTGCCCAAAATTCAGAATCGTGAAAAATTTTGTTTTTATAGGTGTTTTGTTTGGGGAAAATAATGGCGCGACAGCGCCACCTACAAAAGTCAAAATACATTGCGCCTATGGGAGGCGTCCCGACGTCAACTTTGTCGTACAGCCACGAAATTCGGAACACGCATTCCTCTCCTGAGGACAAAAAACAATATTATTATGGCCACGCCCCCTGACTCACCGTATGGCCGCCATATTGATTTAAAGTTCAAACGCTGAGTCAGCTGCTCCACGTCGAACTTGAACGAACTCGTCCTAGGGCGTTTCGCCCACGCCCCTCAAAATCGCTGCACATGCTCTAGACAAGTGGGGCATCTAAAGTTATCCAATTCGTTAAAATAACTTTTACGGTCTCTGCGCGGCGCAGCCCCAAAATTGACAGACGATTTTTTGGATAATCAAAATTTAAAAAATGCTCCCGTTTTGGCAAAACGAGTCCGATTATGCCCAAATTTTAATAGGTTGTTTAACTTTCTTGCCTGGACCTACTTTAGGTGGAATTTTTTCATTTGGCGCGATAGCGCCCCCTACAGAGTGAAAAAACTTTTTGTATGGGGAGCAAAAAATTTACTTTTTTAGAATTTTTTGAAATTTTGCACAAAATTCCATTTTGGCCTACCGATCAAAAAAGCCAATCAGACCCATGTCATATTTTGTACGGCGAAGCCGTACCAATGACCAAAACATCCCATGTTATTCCTATGGGAAAATCGAAAATTGTCTCAAATTTGGATCTTTTTTTACTACGCATTTTAACGAACTCCTCCTCGGGCGCAAGCCCGACCAACCTGAAATTTGGTGGACATCTTCCTGAGGAGTGGGGCACCAAAAGTTATCCAAATTATCAGGATAGGTATTACGGTCTCCGTGCGGCGAAGCCGCACATTTCGCAAACATTTTAGAAAAGACAGAAAAACCCCATGTTATTCCTATGGGAAAATCTCAAAATCTCTCAAATTTAACTTTGTACTTTAACGAACTCCTCCTCGGGCGTAAGCCCGATCAATCCCAAACTTGGTGACAATCATCCTGAGGAGTGGGGCACCAAAAGTTATCCAAATTATCAAGATAGGTATTACGGTCTCTGTGCGGCGAAGCCGCAAAAAATGCCAAAACCTGAACTAATGACAGAAACATCCCATGTTATTCCTATGGGGAAAATCACTGAATTTAAACTTTGTACTTTAACGAACTCCTCCTCGGGCGCAAGCCCGACCAACCTGAAATTTGGTGGACATCTTCCTGAGGAGTGGTGCACCAAAAGTTATCCAAATTATTAGGACAGGTGTTACGGTCTCTGCGCGGCGAAGCCGCTAATTTTGCCAACATTTTACAAAAGACAGAAATACCCCATGTTATTCCTATGGGAAAATCTCAAATCGCTCAAATTAAACTTTGTACTTTAACAAACTACTCCTCGGGCGCAAGCCCGATAAACCTGAAACTTGGTGACAATCATCCTGAGGAGTGTGACACCAAAAGTTATCCAAATCTTTGGGACAAGTCTTACGGTATCCATGCGGCGGAGCCGCAACAATTGGCAACATTTCTGCTCATTCATAACAACAGCAGTTTTGGGACACAGCTTTGTTCCACCACAAAGCCCCAGTACAGGAAAGGATGAGGCGCGCCAGCGCCTTTCCTTTGAGCTGCGAGAGCGAGTACGACGCGCCCGCGAGGGCCGTTCGATGCCGCTTGCGGCTTTAATTATACTTGTTCTTTGAAGGCCAAGTTCACCAGTTTTTCTTCTGCTCTTTCGTCTCTAATTTGACCCCCTGAACATGCTCAAAAACTCACAAAAATTTTCCCAAAATTCAGAAATGGTGAAAAATTTTGTTTTCTATGGGTTTCCTGAATAGAAATCATAAAATTGCACAACAGCGCCACCTACAAAAATCAAAATACATTGCACCTATGGGAGCTGCCCAAAGTCAACTTTGTCATACAGCCATGAAATTTGGTACACGCATTCCTCTCAAGAGGACAAACAAAAAATTATATTATGGCCACGCCCCCTGATTAATCAGAAGTCCACCATATTGAACTGAACATTTCAAAACGCAAAATCTGCATTTTTTTCTTTGTTTGTACTTTAACGCACTCCTCCTCGGTCGTACACCCGACCAACCTGAAATTTGGTGGACATCTTCCCGAGGACTGGGGCACCAAAAGTTATCCAAATTATTAAGATAGGTATTATGGTCTCTGTGCGGCGAAGCCGCGAATTTTGCCAACATTTTACAAAAGACAGAAAAACCCCATGTTATTCCTATGGGAAAATCTCAAAATCGCTCAAATTAAACTTTGTACTTTAACGCACTCCTCCTCGGGCGCAAGCCCGACCAACCTGAAATTTGGTGGACATCTTCCTGAGGAATGGGGCACCAAAAGTTATCCAAATTATTGGGATAGGTATTACGGTCTCTGTGGCGGCCGCTAAAAATTTGCCCAAACTTTTGAACAAATGACAGAAACATCCCATGTTATTCCTATGGGAAAATCGCAAAATCTCTCAAATTAAACTTTGTACTTTAACGAACTCCTCCTCGGGCGTAAGCCCGATCAACCTGAAATTTGGTGAAAATCATCTTGAGGAGTGTGACACCAAAAGTTATCCAAATCTTCGGGACAAGTGTTACGGTATCCATGCGGCGGAGCCGCAACAATTGGCTAAATTTTTGCTCATTCATAACAGCAGTTTTGGGACACAGCTTTGTTCCACCACAAAGCCCCAGTAAAGGAAAGGATGAGGGCGCGTCAGCGCCATCCTTACATGGCGCTAGGTAGCGGAGTACGAGCGCGACCGCGAGGGGCCGTTCGATGCCGCTATGGCTTTAATTATCCTTGTTCTTTGAAGGCCAAGTTCACCAGTTTTTCTTCTGCTCTTTCGTCTCTAATTTGACCCTGAACATGCTCAAAAACTCACAAAAATTTTCCCAAAATTCAGAAATGGTGAAAATTTTGTTTTCTATAGGTTTCCTGAATAGAAATCATAAAATTGCACAACAGCGCCACCTACAAAAATCAAAATACATTGCACCTATGGGAGCTGCCCAAAGTCAACTTTGTCATAGAGCCATGAAATTTGGTACACGCATTCCTCTCAAGAGGACAAACAAAAAATTATATTATGGCCACGCCCCCTGATTAATCAGAAGTCCACCATATTGAACTGAACATTTCAAAACGCAAAATCTGCATTTTTTTCTTTGTTTGTACTTTAACGCACTCCTCCTCGGTCATACACCCGACCAACCTGAAATTTGGTGGACATGTTCCTGAGGACTGGGGCACCAAAAGTTATCCAAATTATTAACATAGCTATTACGGTCTCTGTGCGGCGCAATTTTGCCAACATTTTACAAAAGACAGAAAAACCCCATGTTATTCCTATGGGAAAATCTCAAATCGCTCAAATTAAACTTTGTACTTTAACGAACTCCTCCTCAGGGCGTAAGTCTCGATCAACCTGAAATTTGGTGGACAATCTTCCTGAGGAGTGGTGCACCAAAAGTTATCCAAATTATAAGATAGGTATTACGGTCTCCTGTGTGCGGCCACAAAATGCCCAATCTTGAACTAATGCCAGAAACATCCCAGGTTATTCCTATGGGGAAAATCACTCAAATTCAACTTTGTACTTTAAACACTCCTCGGGCGTAAGCCCGACCAACGTGAAATTTGGTGAAAATCTTCTTGAGGAGTGTGACACCAAAAGTTATCCAAATCTTCGGGACAAGTGTTACGGTATCCATGCGGCGGAGCCGCAACAATTGGCAACATTTTTCCTCATTCATAACAACAGCAGTTTTGGGACACAGCTTTGTTCCACCACAAAGCCCCAGTAAAGGAAAGAATGTGGGCGCGTTAGCGCCCTTCCTCGACCTTTGCGAGAGCGGAGTACGAGACGCGCGCGAGGGCCGTTCGATGCCGCTTGCGGCTTTAATTATCCTTGTTCTTTGAAGGACCAGATCACCAGTTTTTCTTCTGCTCTTTCGTCTCTAATTTGACCCCCTGAACATGCTCAAAAACTCACAAAAATTTTCCCAAAATTCAGAAATGGTGAAAAATTTTGTTTTCTATAGGTTTCCTGAATAGAAATCATAAAATTGCACAACAGCGCCACCTACAAAAATCAAAATACATTGCACCTATGGGAGCTGCCCAAAGTCAACTTTGTCATAGAGCCATGAAATTTGGTACACGCATTCCTCTCAAGAAGACAAACAAAAAATTATATTATGGCCACGCCCCCTGATTAATCAGAAGTCCACCATATTGAATTGAACATTTCAAAACGCAAAATCTGCATTTTTTTCTTTGATTGTACTTTTACGCACTCCTCCTCGGTCGTACACCCGACCAACCTGAAATTTGGTGGACATCTTCCCGAGGACTGGGGCACCAAAAGTTATCCAAATTATTAAGATAGGTGTCTCTGTGCGGGCGAAGCCGCTTAATTTTGCCAACATTTTACAAAACACAGAAAAACCCCATGTTATTCCTATGGGAAAATCTCAAAATGTCTCAAATTTAACTTTGTACTTTAACGAACTCCTCCTTGGGCGTAAGCCCGATCAACCTGAAACTTCTTGACAATCATCTCAAGGAGCGGGGCACCAAAATTTATCCAAATTATAGGGATAGGTATTTTGGTCTCTGTGCGGCGAAGCCGCGAATATTACCCAAATTTGAACAAATGACAGAAACATCCCATGTTATTCCTATGGGAAAATCTCAAAATATCTCCAATTAAACTTTGTATTTTAACGAACTCCTCCTCGGGCGCAAGCCCGATCAATCTGAAAATTGGTGAACATCTTCCTGAGGACTGTCACACCAAAAGTTATCCAAATTTTTGGTACAGCTGTTACGTCTCATGCAAGTAGCCGCAAAGTCTATTGGCTAAATTTTACTCATTCATAATTACAATGAAGCAGTTTTGTACACAGCTATGTTCCACCACAAAGCCCTCAAATATAAACACTGAGGGGCGCTGGGCCAGCGCCATCCTTACTGGCGCTAGGCTAGCGGAGTACAGCGCGCCGCGAGGGCCGCCTGATGCCGCTATGGCTTTAATTATCCTTGTTCTTTGAAGGCCAAGTTCACCAGTTTTTCTTCTGCTCTTTCGTCTCTAATTTCACCCCCTGAACATGCTCAAAAACTCACAAAAATTTTCCCAAAATTCAGAAATGGTGAAAAATTTAGTTTTCTATAGCTTTCCTGAATAGAAATCATAAAATTGCACAACAGCGCCACCTACAAAAATCAAAATACATTGCACCTATGGAAGCTGCCCAAAGTCAACTTTGTCATAGAGCCATGAAATTTGGTACACGCATTCCTCTCAAGAGGACAAACAAGAAATTATATTATGGCCACGCCCCCTGATTAATCAGAAGTCCACCATATTGACTTGAACATTTCAAAACGCAAAATCTGCATTTTTTTCTTTGTTTGTACTTTAACGCACTCCTCCTCAGGCGCAAGCCCCACCAACCTGAAATTTGGTGGACATCTTCCTGAGGAGTGTGACACCAAAAGTTATCCAAATTATTAAGATAGGTATTACGGTCTCTGCACGGCAAAGCCACAAATTTTACCAAACTTTTAGAAAACACAGAAAAACCCCATGTTATTCCTATGGGAAAATCTCTAAATCGCTCAAATTAAACTTTGTACTTTAACGCACTCCTCCTCGGGCGCAAGCCCCACCAACCTGAAATTTGGTGGACATCTTCCTGAGGAGTGGGGCACCAAAAGTTATCCAAATTGTTCAGATAAGTATTATGGTCTCCGTGTGGCGAAGCCACAAATATTGCCCAAAGGTGAACTAATGACAGAAACATCCCATGTTATTCCTATGGGAAAATCGCAAAATCACTCAAATTTAAATTTGTACTTTAACGAACTCGTCCTCGGGCGTAGTCTGATCAATCCCAAACTTGGTGACAATCATCCTGAGGAATGGGGCACCAAAAGTTATCCAAATTATCAACATAGGAATTACGGTCTCTGGGCGCTATAGCCACTAATTTTGCCAACATTTTACAAAACACAGAAAAACCCCATGTTATTCCTATGGGAAAAACTCAAAATCGCTAAAATTAAACTTTGTACTTTAACGCACTCCTCCTCGGGCGCAAGCCCGACCAACCTGAAATTTGGTGAAAATCATCTTGAGGAGTGGGCCATCTAAAGTTATCCAAATTGTCGGGCCTAGTGTCATGGTATCCATGCGGCGGAGCCGCAACAATTGGCAACATATTTCCTCATACATGACAACAGCAGTTTTGGGACACAGCTTTGTTCCACCACAAAGCCCCAGTAAAGGAAAGAATGTGGGCGCGTCAGCGCCCTTCCTTGACCTTTGCGAGAGCGGAGTACGAGCGCGGCCCGCGAGGGCCGTTCGATGCCGCTTGCGGCTTTAATTATACTTGTTCTTTGAAGGCCAAGTTCACCAGTTTTTCTTCTGCTCGTTCGTCTCTAATTTGACCTCCTGAACATGCTCAAAAACTCACAAAAATTTTCCCAAAATTCAGAAATGGTGAAAAATTTCGTTTTCTATGGGTTTCCTGAATAGAAATCATAAAATTGCACAACAGCGCCACCTACAAAAATCAAAATACATTGCGCCTATGGGAGCTGCCCAAAGTCAACTTTGTCATAGAGCCATGAAATTTGGTACACGCATTCCTCTCAAGAGGACAAACAAAAAATTATATTATGGCCACGCCCCCTGATTAATCAGAAGTCCACCATATTGAACTGAACATTTCAAAACGCAAAATCTGCATTTTTTTCTTTCTTTGTACTTTAACGCACTCCTCCTCGGGCGTACACCCGATCAATCCGAAACTTGGTGACAATCATCCTGAGGAGTGGGGCACCAAAAGTTATCCAAATTATTAAGATAGGTATTACGGTCTCTGCGCGGCGAAGCCGCGAATTTTTCCAACATTTAAAAAAAGACACAAAAAACCCATGTTATTCCTATGGGGAAATTTCAAAGTCGCTCAAATTAAACTTTGTACTTTAACGCACTCCTCCTCGGGCGCAAGCCCGACCAACCTGAAATTTGGTGGACATCTTCCTGAGGAATGGGGCACCAAAAGTTATCCAAATTATTGGGATAGGTATTACGGTCTCCGTGTGGCAAAGCCACAAATATTGCCCAAACCTGAACATATGACACAAACATCCCATGTTATTCCTATGGGGACAATGCAAAATCACTCAAATTAAACTTTGCAGAACTCCTCCTCGGGCGTAAGCCCGATCAACCTGAAATTTGGTGAAAATCATCTTGAGGAGTGTGACACCAAAAGTTATCCAAATCTTCGGGACAAGTGTTACGGTATCCATGCGGCGGAGCCGCAACAATTGGCAAAATATTTGATCATTCATAACTGCAGTTTTGGGACACAGCTTTGTTCCACCACAAAGCCCCAGTAAAGCAAAGGATGTGGGCGCGTTAGCGCCATTTGCAGCAAGTTGCGAGAGCGGAGTACGACGACAGCGGCCTGCGAGGGGCCGCTCGATGCCGCTATGCTTTAATTATCCTTGTTCTTTGAAGGCCAAGTTCACCAGTTTTTCTTCTGCTCTTTCGTCTCTAATTTGACCCCCTGAACATGCTCAAAAACTCACAAAAATTTTCCCAAAATTCAGAAATGCTGAAAAATTTTGTTTTCTATGGGTTTCCTGAATAGAAATCATAAAATTGCACAACAGCGCCACCTACAAAAATCAAAATACATTGCACCTATGGGAGCTGCCCAAAGTCAACTTTGTCATAGAGCCATGAAATTTGGTACACGCATTCCTCTCAAGAGGACAAACAAAAACTTGTATTATGGCCACGCCCCCTGATCAATCAGAAGTCCACCATATTGAATTGAACGTTTCAAAACGCAAAATCTGCATTTTTTTCTTTGTTTGTACTTTTACGCACTCCTCCTCATGCGCAAGCCCGACAAACCTGAAATTTGGTGGACATCTTCCTGAGGACTGGGGCACAAAAAGTTATCCAAATTATTAAGATAGGTATTACGGTCTCTGTGCGGCGAAGCCGCGAATTTTGCCAACATTTTACAAAACACAGAAAAACCCCATGTTATTCCTATGGGAAAATCTCAAAGTCGCTCAAATTAAACTTTGTACTTTAACGAACTCCTCCTCGGGCGCAAGCCCGACCAACCTGAAATTTGGTGGACATCTTCCTGAGGAGTGGTGCACCAAAAGTTATCCAAATTATAGGGATAGGTATTACGGTCTCTGTCTTGTGAAGCGCGCTTAAAAATGGCCCAAACTTGAACAAATGACAGAAACATCCCATGTTATTCCTATGGGGATAATCACTCAAATTCAACTTTGTACTTTAAACAACTCCTCCTCGGGCGTAAGCCCGACAAAGGTGAAATTTGGTGAAAATCATCTTGAGGAGTGTGACACCAAAAGTTATCCAAATCTTCGGGACAAGTGTTACGGTATCCATGCGGCGGAGCCGCAACAATTGGCAACATTTTTCCTCATTCATAACAACAACAGTTTTGGGACACAGCTTTGTTCCTCCACAAAGCCCCAGTAAAGGAAAGAATGTGGGCGCGTTAGCGCCCTTCCTCCACTGTTGCGACAGCGGAGTACGACGAGCGCGGCCCGCGAGGGCCGTTCGATGCCGCTTGCGGCTTTAATTATCCTTGTTCTTTGAAGGACCAGATCACCAGTTTTTCTTCTGCTCTTTCGTCTCTAATTTGACCCCTGAACATGCTCAAAAAATCACAAAAATTTCACCAAAATTCAGAAATGGTGAAAAATTTTGTTTTCTATAGGTTTACTGAATAGTAATCATAAAATTGCACAACAGCGCACACTTAAAAAGTCAAAATACATTGCTCCTATGTGAGCTGCCCAAAGTCAACTATGTCATAGAGCCATGAAATTTGGTACACGCATTCCTCTCAAGAAGACAAACAAAATTATATTATGGCCCACGCTTCCCTGATTAATCAGAAGTCCACCATATTGAATTGAACATTACAAAACGCAAAATCTTCATTTTTTTCTTTCATTGTACTTTTACGCACTCCTCCTCGGTCGTACACCCGACCAACCTGAAATTTGGTGGACATCTTCCCGAGGACTGGGGCACCAAAAGTTATCCAAATTATTAAGATAGGTGTCTGCGCGGCGAAGCCGCTAATTTTGCCAACATTTTACAAAACACAGAAAAACCCCATGTTATTCCTATGGGAAAATCTCAAAATGTCTCAAATTTAACTTTGTACTTTAACGAACTCCTCCTTGGGCGTAGTCCGATCAACCTGAAACTTCTTGACAATCATCTCAAGGAGCGGGCACCAAAATTTATCCAAATTATAGGATAGGTATTTTGGTCTCTGTCTTAAGCGCGAATATTACCCAAATTTGAACAAATGACAGAAACATCCCATGTTATTCCTATGGGAAAATCTCAAAATATCTCCAATTAAACTTTGTATTTTAACGTACTCCTCCTCGGGCGCAAGCCCGATCAATCTGAAAATTGGTGAACATCTTCCTGAGGACTGTCACACCAAAAGTTATCCAAATTTTTGGTACAGCTGTTACGGTCTCTGTCTTGTGGCGAGAGCATAAAGTCTATTGACTATTTTACTCATTCATAATTACAATGAAGCAGACGTTCTATGTAATTCATGATAAAGCCCCTCAAATATAAACACTGAGGGCGCGTCAGCGCCATCCTTACTAGGCGCTAGGCTAGCGGGAGTACAAAGCTAGCCGACCCGCGAGGGCCGTTCGATGCCGCTTGCGGCTTTAATTATCCTTGTTCTTTGAAGGCCAAGTTCACCAGTTTTTCTTCTGCTCTTTCGTCTCTAATTTCACCCCCTGAACATGCTCAAAAACTCACAAAAATTTTCCCAAAATTCAGAAATGGTGAAAAATTTAGTTTTCTATAGCTTTCCTGAATAGAAATCATAAAATTGCACAACAGCGCCACCTACAAAAATCAAAATACATTGCACCTATGGAAGCTGCCCAAAGTCAACTTTGTCATACAGCCATGAAATTTGGTACACGCATTCCTTTCAAGAGGACAAACAAAAAATTATATTATGGCCACGCCCCCTGATTAATCAGAAGACCACCATATTGACTTGAACATTTCAAAACACAAAATCTGCATTTTTTTCTTTGTTTGTACTTTAACGCACTCCTCCTCAGGCGCAAGCCCCACCAACCTGAAATTTGGTGGACATCTTCCTGAGGAGTGTGACACCAAAAGTTATCCAAATTATTAAGATAGGTATTACGGTCTCTGCACGGCAAAGCCACAAATTTTACCAAACTTTTAGAAAACACAGAAAAACCCCATGTTATTCCTATGGGAAAATCTCTAAATCGCTCAAATTAAACTTTGTACTTTAACGCACTCCTCCTCGGGCGCAAGCCCCACCAACCTGAAATTTGGTGGACATCTTCCTGAGGAGTGGGGCACCAAAAGTTATCCAAATTGTTCAGATAAGTATTATGGTCTCCGTGTGGCGAAGCCACAAATATTGCCCAAAGGTGAACTAATGACAGAAACATCCCATGTTATTCCTATGGGAAAATCGCAAAATCACTCAAATTTAAATTTGTACTTTAACGAACTCGTCCTCGGGCGTAAGCCCGATCAATCCCAAACTTGGTGACAATCATCCTGAGGAATGGGGCACCAAAAGTTATCCAAATTATCAAGATAGGAATTACGGTCTCTGCGCGGCGAAGCCACTAATTTTGCCAACATTTTACAAAACACAGAAAAACCCCATGTTATTCCTATGGGAAAAACTCAAAATCGCTAAAATTAAACTTTGTACTTTAACGCACTCCTCCTCGGGCGCAAGCCCGACCAACCTGAAATTTGGTGAAAATCATCTTGAGGAGTGGGCCATCTAAAGTTATCCAAATTGTCGGGCCTAGTGTCATGGTATCCATGCGGCGGAGCCGCAACAATTGGCAACATATTTCCTCATACATGACAACAGCAGTTTTGGGACACAGCTTTGTTCCACCACAAAGCCCCAGTAAAGGAAAGAATGTGGGCGCGTCAGCGCCCTTCCTTGACCTTTGCGAGAGCGAGTCTGGCCTTGACCCGCGAGGGCCGTTCGATGCCGCTTGCGGCTTTAATTATACTTGTTCTTTGAAGGCCAAGTTCACCAGTTTTTCTTCTGCTCGTTCGTCTCTAATTTGACCTCCTGAACATGCTCAAAAACTCACAAAAATTTTCCCAAAATTCAGAAATGGTGAAAAATTTCGTTTTCTATGGGTTTCCTGAATAGAAATCATAAAATTGCACAACAGCGCCACCTACAAAAATCAAAATACATTGCGCCTATGGGAGCTGCCCAAAGTCAACTTTGTCATAGAGCCATGAAATTTGGTACACGCATTCCTCTCAAGACGACAAACAAAAAATTATATTATGGCCACGCCCCCTGATTAATCAGAAGTCCACCATATTGAACTGAACATTTCAAAACGCAAAATCTGCATTTTTTTCTTTCTTTGTACTTTAACGCACTCCTCCTCGGGCGTACACCCGATCAATCCGAAACTTGGTGACAATCATCCTGAGGAGTGGGGCACCAAAAGTTATCCAAATTATTAAGATAGGTATTACGGTCTCTGCGCGGCGAAGCCGCGAATTTTTCCAACATTTAAAAAAGACACAAAACCCATGTTATTCCTATGGGGAAATTTCAAAGTCGCTCAAATTAAACTTTGTACTTTAACGCACTCCTCCTCGGGCGCAAGCCCGACCAACCTGAAATTTGGTGGACATCTTCCTGAGGAATGGGGCACCAAAAGTTATCCAAATTTTTGGGATAGGTATTACGGTCTCCGTGTGGCAAAGCCACAAATATTGCCCAAACCTGAACATATGACACAAACATCCCATGTTATTCCTATGGGGACAATGCAAAATCACTCAAATTAAACTTTGCAGAACTCCTCCTCGGGCGTAAGCCCGATCAACCTGAAATTTGGTGAAAATCATCTTGAGGAGTGTGACACCAAAAGTTATCCAAATCTTCGGGACAAGTGTTACGGTATCCATGCGGCGGAGCCGCAACAATTGGCAAAATATTTGATCATTCATAACTGCAGTTTTGGGACACAGCTTTGTTCCACCACAAAGCCCCAGTAAAGCAAAGGATGTGGGCGCGTTAGCGCCATTTGCAGCAAGTTGCGAGAGCGGAGTACGACGAGCGCGGCCTGCGAGGGCCGTTCGATGCCGCTTGCGGCTTTAATATTCACTTTATTCTTCCCTTATTGTGGGCATTACAATAGGGTGACCAGATTTTCATATTTAAAAACTGGGACACACCCGGGTTGGAGTGGGGAGTTACAGTACAATAGTAAAAAGAGTGAATAATTAAGTACATTATTATACACTTGATCCATTCACGGCTCATTCACGACTTCAGTAAACCGTATAATATGAGAAACTTCTATTTACTGTGCTCTGATTTTTTGTGTTCTGGTCATTTTCAAGAACAGTTCTCTCTATTTTGGCAACGTATTCCTCTCTTTATTGTTAGTGGTATCACACTGGTCAAAAATAGGGACAACTGGGACGCGACTTGTGAAAAACTGGGACAAATAAATGGTTTTGGACACATCTTCTGGGACACAGGGCTCCAAACTGGGACTGTCCCGCGTAAATAGGGACGTCTGGTCACCCAACCTTACAATGTACACTGCAGAACGGTTCAAAAAGAGGATCCGAAAGTTTTCTAATAGTGCACAGGACTGAGCCAAGATTACCCAAACATTACATTTAAAACCACTTCAGGCATATTTTCGATGAGGGGCTAATGCTATAACATGGTAGAAAGCTCCAATAAGTTGATTTTGTATAATACCACCTCTTTAAAGGTCTGATTTGGTCAAAAAAAAGGTTGAAAAACACTGGTCTAATGCGTTGTAGTTCCAGAGACATTAACGCTGAGATCAAACATTTTTACTGAACGTAAAAAGATTTGGTTGACTAAATTCGCTACTATTAGAACTAAAAACGAATAACTATTAAACTAAATCTTTATTAGAACACAAATCTTTTTAATCAAAAGGCTAAGACCTAATTTAAACCTGCTGTCATGACTAATCCTGGTGTAAAACAGGACTAAAGCCGTCATTATCAGCGCCCAAATCTGTATCTGAATAAAAGTGGAGTGAGCACATTTCCTCAATGGCTTTCCACATCTGCTCCAACAAATCACTCACACAAACCACAGTGTGCTTGGCCGACGCTGTGCACTTCTTCATCCACATTTTGGCTCCGCGATCAGGCCTCAACAACGGGATCGACTTCTCATCCAAAATCTATCAAACAGCTGTCCGGACGCACTTCAACTTTCATCAGTCATTTTATAGTTCCCCTCCTCGCTTAATGGAAAAGAATGGAGCACATTTCTCTCGTTGCTCAACACTGCACCGGACGGCGAGATTTATCATTCGCTTGGTCATAAATAGGATTAGCTAACAACCTCCAGTTAGGGCCAAGCAAACAGACAGTTACAATTCAATAAAACGCTTAATGTCATGCCGTGTTTATGAGATTACGATGTCTTAAATTGCGAATCGCTGGCAATGCGTAAGGACGTTTTGAAAGAACAGCCTGTGCTCTGATTTACTTTGGACGCTTCACCTCAGAGATAAATGAGCGTGTTTAGTAATGGTTTCAGAGTAGCCCATAAAGTTTAACGTTAATAAATGAACGGTTGTGCGCAGAGCTAGAGAGTGGAAATAGATAGTGTGACCTGGAAGGAATCTAATTAATAATTTTAAGGGAGTTTTATTAGTCTTATGAGTGAGTGTGTTTGAAATGTTTTCATTATGTTGAGGATTACAAGATTTCAAATAATAGACTCCAAATAATACACTGCAGGTTACGCCGTACAAGTGAATGTGGTATTTAGTTTAACAAGTGGGATTCATGGGAAAAAAGAAGGTTGAAGTCTGTTAACTGGACAAAATTCAGCCTTCATGGACACCTGGAGGATTGCACAGACAAGTGGGACAATACTTAAACCATAATTAAGATGTCAAAATAGCATCATCTGGTATAATCGTGTTCCTAATATACTTAAATTGATGTAACCTGAGCACTGTTGAGGAAAGAGGGCTTACATTTGGCAAAGTGGTAAGTTGGCGATAGAAATGTTTCAAAGGTAGTCATCTGGACAATGTTTAGTCCTGCTCTAATCCAGCTCAGGTCAGTATAAACTCTAGCTTCTCAGTGCAGAACCTTCAGAGTGAACGTAGCTGAATCTTTTTGTACCATGGACCGTTCCTGAATGAATGAGGGATTGCACCAAGAACGCCTACATTGTCATTGTCTCGACCAGTGGCTGCCTCTGTTAACCTTCTTTTGTGTTTTTTGATAAAGATGTTATCAAACCAGAGCCACACATCTTCAATACTAAACAAAGAGACGATCTGGTCACTTTTCTGTCCATCGTGCCTCGAGCCAAACTCAGTCAAAACCGTGCAATCAGATTTGTTTATTTCGCATGTGAAACAAATGAACTCATATATCGGTCGTTATCATTTAGAACGAAATCAAACTTGCCTGTCCCTGATTGGCTCATCCACCTGTCAATCACGCCCATCTCAACACACTGACCAAACTGATATCGAGCTGTAAAAAATACAGACAAAGATTTCATTCTGGACGTTATAGACAAATAAAACAGTAATTGTTATTAAAATATACTTTGTACAAGCAATTAACAAGCCAAACCCTCATAACGATTCAAGCTATCTATGGAGCTCTTTTGTAGAAACCTTCTCAAGACCCTCTGAGACTCTTTGGAGAGTCAAATCTAGATCCTGACTGACCCTAATCCTATGGTTTGGAAACACTAGTCTGAAGGTCACTTTACAATTTGGTTTGGTGCATTTATAATTAAGTCACTGTGAAGTCGCTGCCATGTATGGTCTTTACTGATGTAGCAACAGCTGCCCTGGGCCTTTCTCTTTGCACCTAAACAGTGGGAACTTGGCAGAGTGGGATTTCAACTTGTATTTGACATCTTTAATCTACTCCTTATTGAGAAGAAGCAGGCTAGTCGTCTTACTTGAGTTACACAGAAGTTATTAAAAAAAATCTCAAGTAAGAAGACCATTAATTAAAAATGACAAGTAGAAGTACAAAGTAGTGGTCCACTCAAGAACAGAAAGTGTTTGGGTAGAGCTAGGTCAAATACAACTCAAAGACGAGTAATTGCAAGAGTATCAATCTGGATGTGTTTATAATGCGAGGCAAAAGATTAAATAATGTATACTGTCCAACAACATGGATGCATGCAAATTCACACTGCACAACCAAAACTTTTATTCAAGTAAGAGTTGGGTGACCAGACGTCCCTATTTACCCGGGACAGTCCCAGTTTTGTGCCCTGTGTCCCAGAGGATGTGTCTAAAACCATTTATTTGTCCCAGTTTTACACAAGTCACGTCCCAGTTTTTGACCAGTTCAATACCGGTCAACAATAAAGAGAGGAAGAAATTGCCAAAATAGAAAGAATTGTTCTTGAAAATGACCAGAACACAAAAAATCTAAGCAGTATAAATAGAAAATGTTCATATTATACTGTTTACTGAAGTCGTGAGTGAGCCATGAATGGACCAAGTGTATAATAATGTACTTCAGTATCCGCTCTTTGTACAATTTTACTCTAACTACCCACTTCAACCCTGGTGTGTCCCAGTTTTTAATTATGAAAACCTGGTCACACTAAGTAAGAGTGCTGTGAAACATAATTCTCAAGTAGTAGATCAAGTATGGGATCAGAAAAGTACTCCTAGAAGTACAATTTTGATAGAAAGTTAATGCAATTGAGTAGACCTCGGTAATTTCCCAACTCTAACCTTCTCCAAAACCCTCAGAAAACCTCTTTCTATGCTGGTTCAAACAAACTTCATGAATATATGGCTAACACACGGTGACCCTGATCTGACGGCTGTCCCCCGGAGGAGCGAGCGTCACGGCACACCGCTCCGCTCTGAGTGGGTCCAGATGGATGGCTAGCAGCTGTTAGCCTTTTAGCCTCTTCCCTCCGCGCCTCCATTAGCCATATCTGTACGGACTTCCTGATTCTTCCACGCGGAGTCTGAATGTTTTCTCACACCCCCACGTCTCACTGTATGCGTGCAATACAATGAACAGACCTGGGAATGTTTACCTCATCCGCCCACAGTGTCCTGGTCTAAAGATCAGACACAAGCGGGAGCAGGTGGACGCCCAGGAGGGGACTTCAGGAGGACACTTTTGCATTTTTAAGAACTTATGGTGCTGTTGAGAAGGCATGGCAAGTTTACTTGTAGAGCACAATTCGTACACAAGGCAATTCAATGTGCTTTACATTACAGGAAAAGTTGTATTAAAATCATTCATTTTCTACCGCTTGCTCCCGTTAGACGTCGCGGATGACTGGAGCCTATCCCAGTGACTTTGGGCCTTAGGCGGGGTACACCCTGTACAGTGGACAACTCGTCGCAACAAACACAGAGACAAGGACAGACAACCATTCACTCTCACATTCATACACTACGGGCAATTTAGAGTTGCCAATTAACCTACACAGTCATGTCTTTGGACGGTGGGAGGAGCCGGAGAACCTGGAGAGAACCCACGGTAACACGGGGAGGACATGCAGACTCCACTCAGAGAGATCGTGTGATGTTGGGGTGGTCTGGGATTCACCGGGGATGTATTAAAATCCCAAAACACATAAAGACATACAGAATCATTTTAAAATAAAACGCTATAAAAGAGAAGAGTGCAGATAGATCTTTCAGTCGTATGCACATCTAAACAAAACTGTTTTTAGCCTGGATAAAGGGCTCTTGTCTAAGTATTCTGACAAACTACCACACCAGGGTGACTGACCTTGACCCTGATGCAGTTTCATTCACAAATATGATTTTACATCAAAAGACATTGGAAAAGGCTGTGATCAAACCCAAGCTCCAACTTAGAATATACAGTTTCAGTATTTCTTGTGGTATACCTAAATGAATGGACAATTTGTAGACCTTTCCTTTCAGCGCCTCTGCAACCAACCAGTAAGACGTAGTGGGCGACCACAGAGCCATGGAACGTTTCTCCAGATCTTAAACCATGCCTTGATCAGGACCTGGAGGATGTTTCAACTGGCCCTGATCCCCCAGAGCGCTTTGAAATGGTTCTTTTAGCAAGCAAGCAAAGTTAATTTGTACTGTATGGCAGTGGTTCCCAACCTTTTTTGTCTCGAGTACCCCCTAAGTTTTGTTTCACACTCCGAGTACCCCATAATTTGAGTTTCAGGCAAATACATAGGTTTACTAGTTCAATATAGTCAGTTATTAATATTGTATGTATTGTTTTTTTTTTTTTTTTTTTTTTTTTTTTTAATTATGGGGTGCACGGTGGCAGAGCGGCTAGAGCTTCTGCCTCTCAATAAGGAGATCGTGGGTTCGAATCCCAGACCACCCCAACATCGTGGTTTCGAATTCTGAACCACCCTAACATCACACGATCTCTCTGGGTGGAGTCTGCATGTTCTCCCCGTGTTACCGTGGGTTCTCTCCGGGCTCTCCGGCTTCCTCCCACCGTCCAAAGACATGACTATGTAGGTTAATTGATAACTCTAAATTGTCCCTAGTGAATGAATGTGAGAGTGAATGGTTGTCTGTCCTTGTCTCCGTCTCTGTGTTAGCCCTGCGACGAGTTGGCCACTGTCCAGGGTGTACCCCGCCTAAGGCCCAAAGTCACTGGGATAGGCTCCAGTCACCCGCGACCCCTAACGGGAATAAGCGGTAGAAAATGAATGAATGAATGAATGTTTTAATTATATTTATCGTCCAAGATACTCAAAAGAGATGCTAAATTTACAACTAATCACACATTTTTACAGATAAAAAACCTAAAACCTTTCCAAGTACCCCCTGGTAATTCCTCAAGTACCCCTTGGGATCCCTGTACCCCTGGTTGCGAAAGATTGCTGTATGGCACCTTTCACAGACGATGAAGTCACAAAGTGCTTCACAACAAAAAGTTAAAATACAGAACAATAAAACACACTTAAAATAGGCAAAACACACAACAGTAAAACCAGTCCCCAGTTTTCTGCATTTCTATTTTTTGCATTTCTACGCTCAGGGCCTGGCTCAGGGTCCAGAGGTGTGAGCAGCTGACGTTACCAAAAAATGTTCTTCATTATACTTTTTTTTTCCTAGACATGCCGGTCAATGAACGGAATAGAAGCGAACGAGGGGCTAAGAGATGTTCAGGTGCGTCTTGTGCCCATTGCTTGTCCAGCACAAATTTTTCCATCAGGAGACAATAAAGGCTAATCTAATCTAGTCATTTAGCATCAGCAATACAACTTTGCATCCATAACTGCTAATGAAAATGGCTGCACATTTGGTAAACATGGATAAGCAGCATCACATTTACATAGAGCATTTGATTTTCACAAGTAATTTGCTCTCCACGGCGCAAATAAACACATTTTTACTTTCACTTTTAACACTTTTTGACCGTGCTATCACATGCAGCAGGGATCTGAGCACACACGGATAATGCTTTGTGATGCAGACTTGGCCAGTTATCCATTATTTTCTAAACACAGTGATTGATCTCACTTTCTATGCCAAGAATAGACCGGTTTAACATTAACCTGAACTGACCCCTGTTTGTAACGTTGTCTCGGGGCTCACAAATCCCTTACTCGCCCTAAAAATCAGGAGTAGAGCTGGTTCGCCTTCTCATTTCAGCTGAACGCGCACTCACACACACTCTCTGGTTCATTCCGATTGTCCATGCGAGTTACTCTGTTGGGTATACGTACTGCAGACACAGCAGTAGTAGTAGTTTCTTTGTAGTACTTCATTGCGGCTTGCCTTGGCTCTCGCATGTTCACGTGTCAGACTGTGATGATTAATGACCCAGGGCACGCTCTCTTCCACTTCCTTCCTCCTCCCTCACACTTTCTCTCTCTGTCTCTCCCTTACTCTCTCTCTCTCTCTGTCACTCTCCTCAGCAGACGTCACAGTAATGGACGCAGGCACACGGCACAGTTTGACGGGCAGGCTTTGGTCGTGGAGGTGACTGGAGGTGGTTACGTATGCAAATGCAAGGCAAGGGTTCAAGAACGGAGATATTACACGTGTGGCTGGGCAATATGGATAAAAATGATACAGTCTTGTATTGTAGTTTTTAAGTTTTCCACAGCAACAATTGCAAAAAAAACATAAATTATTCCCATCTGTAGCTCTGGAAGTTAGTAATTTCTTATTTTACATTATCACCATTATCATTTTCAATCAAAAACTCCCTTAAAAATGCGTTACTTGCTTTTTTGCCTCATTTTTACCCTCTCTTTATGCCGTAAGTTGTTTCTCAGTATGGGGAGATAAAGGATACTATCCCTTGACCACAACAATAATTTCCTCAACGCACAGACTCAGAAACGCTAAGAAAAGAAACGCATGCACGATGTCAAAGTCTGTATGATAAATGTGCACATACCGACAAAGTTACAGTTGTTTGTCAGGTTTTCTACAGATACAAACTAAACTAGCAGCTTTTTCTCCTTTAGGATGTTTTGTGCTCTTACGAAGCAGATTTCACGACTCACCATTGACACTGAATCCAACAAAACCCATCTGCGTGATCTTTATAAGAAATGTGATGACCGCTCTATTGTCTTTTTGTCTCGTCTTTGGTCATTGGCTATCGTATAAGGTCACGGGATCGATACCCAGATTGTGTGGGGCCTTTCAGTGTTCCGTTTACATGTTCTCCTCTCCTTGGTGGATTTCCTTCTGTTTTACGCCACGAAACATGCAAATCAATCTCCACAGCATTTAGTTAAGTAGAAAATGCAAATACATGATTAGCATTGGTGATTAGCACGCAGGTCAAACATAAAGGACTGCAAGAAATCTTCTAACAACGGAAATATGGCTGTGTCTGAAACTTTTTGTGTGTGGAGTAATAGTACCGAACTAAGCATTCATTAAGTTTTTGTGTGATTCTATTGCTCACTTTGATGAAGGTCTTTGGCGGTTAAAACTCCATGTAAAGGTGTGAAAAAAACTTTACAAAGCCGCGATGTCAGCGTTGACTGTCCTGTGACATTAGTTTGTAAAAACCAACACCTTTAAGGCAACATTTGTGACCCAATTTAGAGTGTATAAAAAGGCAAAGCACAAAAAGTAAACACTTGTCGCTTCCTGTTGAAACAATATGTCTCCGACCAGCTGCAATTTAACCATAGATGTATTAAATGAACTGGATAAGGTACGCCCCCTCTGTCCGTGTCCCAGATTGATTAGTGGCCGTGCGAGGTACTGCAGCCTCTTGGAACCAGCCTTTTTCTATAATTTCACATTATAATTGCAGACAGTACTTAATTATTATTGGTATTTAAATAAAATAGAAGGGAATGTTCTTTTCTACCGTTTCTAAAATCACCGAAATTACCGTTTTTATATAAAGTGACATCACGGTAAACTTGTGCGAACCGCATGAACGAGCGTCGGACGATACAAACAGAGGCATGTGGACAAGGCAAGACTAGAGACACCTGCAAGTTGTATTTTATTTCATTTCAGATGCTTTCACGTGTGTCTAACATGAAGGATACAATTACAATCACACAAGCTAACGTTAACACAAAAACTTGCAGCTGCTGTTCGTTCACGTCGCTCAAAGCATCATGGGGGATTGTCGTCACGTGGTGCCCTAAAGCAAAGATGGCAGCCTCCGTATCAGGAAGAAAAGAACTTTGGGGTCATGCGCCAATGAGCACACGCCATAGGGATAAACAGGGCGCCATTTTGGGTTCATCTTCCAGTTTAATTATAGTTCTATGAATTTGACTCTATTCTTGATGTGTGATGTAGGCTGGAATGAAGCAATAGGGGGTAAAAGTATTTACCACTGAACTATAGGAACTTAAATTCACGTCAGAAATCAAAACCAGGCCACATCATGCAACTTTCTTCCATAAACTTTTCATCATTTCGTCAAGGCTCACATTATACCGAAAAAAAAAATCGCCCGAGAAACCCAGAGACGCTATCGTACGCGTCAACGCAAACCTACAAGCGCACGGACACGTCTCATCCATCACCGCGCCTCTAGCCGGCTTTCCCAAACCCCGTCCAGCTCTTTCGCCGGTCTCCAAATAAAGCCGTGACAGCGACCTATAGACTCTGAGCTTGTGTTTGCGCGCTGACAGACTTCACTAGTGTCTGTGAAGAGGCCGAGGACGACACATGTGGTCGAAGGAGAAGACAAAAACGCAAACAAACGGATGAAAAGAATGAGAAGGGAGTCGAGAGAGAGAGCGGGATGGAGAGAAGGGGAGAGGGTAGGTCTTGCATGTGTGCGAGTTCCCAGCCTGTCAGGAGCTGTCAGGGGGTGATTTATGGCACCCAGACCGGGAGCTAGTCTCCGCTGCCAGCGCACTATTGTTACAACTGACAGCTAATGAGGCCGGACGGGCTTTCAAGCACTGCACTTAACACAGGGCTCCGTCTGCACCAGTCAGCCAGCAGCAAGCAAGGGCCCCCTCTCTCTTTCTCTCTTTCTCTCTCTCGTTTTCTCTCTACTTTCTCTCTCTCCTGCCTTTTTCTCCTCTCTCTTTCTATCCTCAGATTTCTCTCGTTGTTCTCTCTTTCCTCCAATGCTGCCCTTTTCCTTCTCATCTATCGGTTTTCAAATTTCTTCTCTTTCACTGTACTTTACTTACTATCTCTCTCTTTCTCTCTCTCTTTCTCTACTTTCTCTCCAGTCTTTCTTTCTCTCTTTCCTGCCATTTTCTCCTCTCTTTCTATCCTCAAATTTCTCTCCCGTTGTTCTCTCTTTCCTCCAATGCTGCCTTTTTCTTTCTCATCTGTTTTTCTGTCTTCAAATTTCTTCTCTTTCGCTCTACTTTTCTCACTTTTCTCTCTCTCTCTTGCTCTCTACTTTCTCTCCAGTCTTTCTTTCTTTCTCTCTCCTGCCTTTTTATCCTCTCTCGTTCTTTCCTCAGATTTCTCTCTTGTTGTTCTCTCTTTCCTCCAATGCTGCCCTTTTCCTTCTCATCTGTCTTTCTGTCGTCAAATTTCTTTTCTCTTTCACTGTATTTTACTTACTGTACTCTCGCTCTCTCTCTACTTTCTTAGCCGTTTGTTTTTTTCTCTTTCCTGCCATTTTCTCCTCTCTTTCTATCCTCAGATTTCTCTCCCGTTGTTCTCTCTTTCCTCCAATGCTGCCCTTTTCCAGCTCATCTGTCTTTCTGTCTTCAAATTTCTTCTCTTTCTTTCGCTCTCTCTCACTCTCTCTCTCTCTCTGTGTACTTTCTCTCCAGTCTTTCTTTCTTTCTTTCTTTCTGTCTTTCCTGCCATTTTGTCCTCTCTCTGTCTATCCTCAAATTTCTCTCGCTCCTTTCTCTCTTTCCTCCAATGCTGCTCTTTTCTTTCTCATCTGTCTTTAAATTTCTTGTCTTTTTCGCTGCACTTTACTTTACTTACTCTCTCTCTCTCTCTCTCTCTACTCTCTTTCCAGTCTGTCTTTTTCTCTTTCGTGCCATATTCTCCTTTCTTTCTATCCTCAAATTTCTCTCCTGGTGTTCTCTCTTACCCTTTTCCTTCTCATCTGTCTTTCTGTCTTCAAATTTCTTTTCCCGTTCCCTGTACTTTACTTACTATCTCTCTTTCTCTCTCTACCTTCTTTCCAGTCTTTCTTTTTCTCTTTCCTGCTATTCTCTCCTCTCTTTCTATCCTCAAATTCCTCTGTCGCCTTTCTCTCTTTCCTCTTATGTTGCTCTTTTCTTTCTCATCTCTCTTTAAATTTCTTATCTTTCACTGTACTTTACCCTACTTACTCTCTCTTTCTCTCCAGTCTTTCTTTCTCTCTCTCTCCTCCTATGCTATCCCTTTCCACTCATTCTCTCTCTCTCTATTCTCTACTTGCTCTCTCCTCTTTCTCTCCTGCTGTGCTGCCTTTTTCCTCTCTCTGTCTTCAGTTTCACTCCCCTCTTTCCCTCTCTCACTCAATGACACCTTTTCCCCATCCTGCTTTCTCTTTATACCTGTTCTAAACTTTCTCTCTCACCTTTCTCTCTTCCCCAGTGCTGCCCTTTTCCTCTCACTCTCTCTGTTCTCTACTTTCTTTCACTCTTCTGTCTCTCCTCTCTTTCTCTGTCATCCAACCCTGCCTTTGTCACAACTTTCTTCCCCCTACATTTTTCTCTCTATCCACTATTTTTGCCTGTCTCTCCCCTCCCTTGTCTCTTCTCTTCTGATTTGAACTCACTGTTGCTCTCCCTTTTCTCTCGTCTCCAACATCCCTTTCTCTCTCATCTTTCTCTCTCTTGTCTACTCTTTTTTCTGCTGTCTCTTTAACCCTTCCTCCTTTTTTCTCCCTCTCACTTTCAGTTCCTCTCTCTTTCTGCTCTCCCTGCCCCATTTCCCCTTCGCTCTTCCTTCCTATTCTCTCTCTTTCTCCTTGCACCTCCATTTATTCTCTCTCTTCCGTGCGGCAGACAGAGATGTATGAGCGATGCGGCGTTTCCTGTGTGCGCCGTTGACTCGACACAGATACGAGGGACGTGTGTGAAAGGGCGTGAACACAGGACCTCATATTAAAACTATTAATTCACTCATTTACCGCTAATGACTTCTCTGGAGAACTTGAGGCTCCAGGGTTCTCGGCAAATTGTGAAAAGAAGAGTATTTAAATTGGCATCTATTACATTTATACGCTGGAACTGGACGAGTGTTGAATGTGCAGGGGTTGGGTCAGCTTTAAAGGTGCACTACATAACATTTTAGACAACCACAAAGTTAAGTTTTTGCATCTTCAAAGGACTATTCATGTGTATCTGATAAACTGTCCATTATTCATTCACTGCACACCTGGAAATGGAAGGTTAATTCTGTAGCCAGAGGTGCCCTGGGGCAGACTGGATGTCAGACTGTGCCATTTGCTCCTCTGACAACGACCATCCCTCACACTCTCGCCACATCACATTATCATGCTTTGTTAATACTTTTTACTTTTTCTTTTTAACCTTTATTTAGCCAGGAGAGTCCCATTGAGATTAAAAACCTCTTTTTAGGGAGTCGTGGACAAGAGGCAGCAAAGTAAAACAGTTACAACAAACAAACAACATTAAAGTCTATATGTCAGGTTCTCATTTTTCTCTAATATTTACTTAGTTTGGTGGGAGGGCATCTGTGTTAAATATTTATCATAATTTTACACCTGTGAAGTTGCAGTTTGTGAAGAAAATTAGAAAAATAAAAGTTTAAAATGACAGGAAGTAGTGCTGAGTTCTAAAATGGAATCCCTCTGTGATGTCATCAAAAAGCGACGTACGCATTGAAAATAAACAAACAGTTAACACTCGACTGAAACATCTTTCTGACAGTTTAAACGGTCATTCAACAAATTAAAGGTGTTATCAGGTGTTATAATTTGTCAGATCATAAATATTGTGTAATTTATATGGATTTTGACCCTTGTTTTCAAAATGGTTGCTAGGAAACAGTTGTGGCATTACCTCCACCTCTGTCATATTTTCTGCCCGTGACAACCAGGAACTGACATTATAAACTTTATGAAAACTGTCAAACTGGGGACAAACAAGAAAAATTCTTACTAAAATCTTAAATATAATCATCTTAACTACATTTCAGTGAATTGTGACATCTGATCTGTCATATTGACCTTATTCTGCCCCGCCCACTTCCGTTTGACGAGAACTCCGTTAAAGCTAATGACGAACGAGGGAAAAGTCTTGCCGCTAAAATGTTACATAAAGTAGATTGATTTGTGTAAAATGTTTAATGAACACGAGCAACAACAAGTCAACACTGCACCGATTTCCTGGGCGTCTGAAAACGTCTTTTTAGTCCATGTAGAACTTATTTTCTGTTGAGCTCGTCTGCTCTGTGTAAACTACAACGGAAACAAGACGACGGCGCGTACGGCCACTTCAGGAATAAGGTGAATAGACTTTAAAATTACATTAAATGACATCAACATTAAAAGTTAGGTAAAACAATTGCACATTGTTGAGGCAGTCTCTAATGCTTTCAGCTTGGTTTTAAACACATTTAAAGACAAAAAGTCAGTCAATTTCCAGTCTTTCTGAAACATGTTCCAAGAAAAAGTATCTGAGTGGACAAAGCTCTGAGCACGAATGGAACTGAGAGCAACAGCTGATCGTGAGGAGTCAACACTTCTCCGTGTGATTAAAGTGCGTATGACAGGTTTTAATGAATTTCTAATTTTGATTTTATGTGGTGTATTAATGTGTATTGTACATAAAAAATACTGTTTTACACCAGTCAAGTTGTAGTTGGTGGAGAAAACTTGAAAAATCAGTTTGAAATTACAGGAAGTAAAAAACTGATGACATCACACTGGGGAGACTCATTCCATCCAAAGTGTTTGCATAATTTACCCCAAATCAACAACTTAAATTACCCTTAAAACATTAATTCAACAAAATAAAGGCGTTCACATATATTTTGATTTGTTGGACAAAAAAAATCTGTGACATTAGCCGAGTTTTAGCCCAGTGTTCGAAGTAATTTCCTAGTGTGATGTCATTGTTTACAACCAGGAAGTGATATTACAAAACTAAAAAAACAGCTAAAAATGATCAAATGTATAATTATTTTTAGCAAAACTTTGAATATATTTAGCTTACCTGTATTTTAGTTACAGGAGTAGTTTAACCTGCCATAGGCCCTTTAAAGTACAAATGTGGAGGCAGTAATCCAGGCATTGTCTTGTAAATAAAAGTGGACCAATGTCCCACTCGTGAATATACTTTATCAACTGTAATTATAATGTTTTAGTGACTTAAATGTGTGAAAATAAACACTTTAGGATGAGACGCTACAGGCAAAACACTTTTTTTCTTCATAGATTTCTCTGGGACATTCTAACTTCAAAGCCAGATTTCTTAAAATGCATTTTTCTTCCACAGAGACATAAAGCTCTTAATCTGCCCTTAAAGTAGCTCCTACACCAAACTTTACATCTGGTACTATTTTGACAGAACATACTGAATGACTTGTCAAGGCAAAATTTAAAATTTTTGACCGATTTTAAGTCAGATCTAGTTAACGAGAAGAAAATAAGAAATCAAAAATCAAATATCTGTGCAAAATGAACCAAAAACCTGGTTCAGTCAATTTTTCTGATTTAAATGTCTCAAACATGTGCAATTTCTATATGAAAACATGACATGATGAAAAACAAATACATTTCGTTCTTACATTTGTGAGTAAACATGATGTTTTTTCCCCTAAATTACTTTAAATTTAAGATTTTTTCCTATTCAGCTGCAGTGACTTGCCTAAATGTCAAGTGTGCTTTTTTGTTTATTTATTTTTTGTCTGTGTCAGCAATAGTCTTGGGATTGTGTCATCACATCTCAGATAATATTACCCAAGTGTTAAGAGATTTTAAAATGCTAAATATAAACTTAGTGCTTGTTCAACCATATTCTGTCCCTGGCGTATTAACCAGTCCAGCACGACTTTTTTGCACATACATTTTCACATTATTTTTGCCAATGATGTTTAAAGTGCGTATGACGGGTTTTTATAATTTTCTAATTTTGACTTTCTTCAGTGTTTTAATACTTTGTGTAAATATAAATTGTAGTTTTACACCAATCAAGTCGCTATTTGTGGAGAAAAGTTGAAAAAATATGTTGACAATTACAGGAAGTAAATCAATCGATGACATCACACTGGGGAGACAAAGGTTATGCATAATTTACACAAAATAAACTACTTTTTTTGACCCTTTAAACATTAATTCAACAAAATAAAGATGATCACGTGCATTTCTCTTTGTCAAATGAACAAATCTGTGACATTAGATGAGTTTTGGCCAGTGTACAGTCTGGTTGCTATGGTAATTTCCTAGTGTGATGTCATACTTTACAACCAGGAAGTAAAATTTAAAACCTAAAAAACAGCTAAACTGGGGTTAAATTTGTAAAGATTTTAGTAGAAATTTGAATGTATTTGTCTTAACTGCATTTTAGTTAAATGTGTATTTCAACCTGTCATAGGCCCTTTAAGTTTTTGGCGTTCAATCCCACACTCTATGAAAACGCATTTGGAAAACAAGTTTGGGTTATCTTTGCTTGTTGTTTGCTCTCATTTTCAATCTTCACAATAGACACAAACACAATATTTATCATTATAATACACTGCGAGTTGATTTATTGTATATAAAAGTCAATAGGCCCAGCATCGTCGGCCCATGAACCCTACACTTACCATTCAAACCCACAACCTTCAAGATGAAATGAGCCCTGCTGCATTTTACTGTTTCTTATCCATTTAACTCGCACATGGCCTTATTGCTGCAAAGACCTCTCTGTAATGACTACCAGAGATTTCGGCTGCGCCCCCCCCCCCCCCTCCCCTCCCCTCACCCCCTCCCATCGGGCCCTTGGTTCCTTGTCAGTCGTGATTAATGGCGCTCGGGCCCCGGCGCGGCTTACACTGCCAGTTCCAGCCATGTTCCCTTGATACTTAATGAACTCTGACAAACTTCTTTTCCCTCGCTGTTGTTCTCTCCCCTCTCTCCCCCCGTCTCTCCCCCCTGCCTGGTTTAAAATGCACCGCACAGACTAGTCACGGCGGCGGCCCATAGGGGTGAGATCTGGCCCCTTTGTAAATGTCCCAGGAGGGTGACGACTAAAAATAAGGTGCCAAAGTCATTTTAGTGTAAGGTGCGTGTAGTGGACTGCTGGTTCCAGTGGCTGGTTTCTCAAGTGAGGTTAACCAAAGTGGACTCTTGTGATGCCTTCATTAAACACATCATCAAGTGCTGTAGTTTTGTTTTAATAGGCCTTTCTTGACGCTATTGATGTCACTTTATATTGGTAAAGTAAGCGCATATTAGCGTTATCTCCCTGTAAAATCTTTAAATGTAATCTTGATTTGTTTTAAAGTCGAATACTGAAGAAATGTTAGTTTGTTTTTGGGCCTGTAGCCTGTTTGTGTTTTGTAGAAGGCTTAATGTAAACATGACACAGTCTTTGTCGCCATCTGCTGTTCACATGAGGGAAAAGAACAGGCTCAGACAGGATTATAGGCACAAAAGTGGGCCTGTTGTAATGACTATTTAAAGTTATCCAACCTGTGATAGTGTGGCATTTTGAGTCTCTGTGTTTTGTGCTGCGATTGTGGCCCAAATGTGCTGTCCCACACCAGTCAACAAGTAGATGTCTTGATTTTTTTTTTCTTTTTACCAAAACATAATAATTTAGAACTAAACACATGAATAAAATATGCCCGCAATGCTTGCCTTTAGCCTTTGTCACAAAACTAAATAGAAAACAATGTGTTTTCAGATGGGCAATAATACGTCTAACAGAAAGACTGAGGTTGAGTCAAGAATGGACTTAAAAAGCCACCGGTGTTCCATGGTATCCAATGTCCCACATTATCCAAATTCACCCTGAAAATAGTTTGCATCATAACATTTTGCCTAAGGTGGAACAGGTTAGTCTGGGATTTTTTTGCATGATTAAAAAGTAAGGCTTGCCTGGCTGTTTCACACCTACAGTTTAGTCATGGATTAGTCTAGGTTTAGTCCAATTTGAGGCTTGATTTGTCGTGTTCTAGTCCTGTTAAACCATCATGCATTTGTGTGGAATTATTGCACACCATATAGACAGTATAGCCTTTACTTAAAATTAGCTATGAGTCCAGCAGGCTATCTCTTTATTGATTAAGGCAGAGGCTAAACATGTAAAGGCGTAATTGTATGAAAATATGCCTATTTGATTAAAATGTATGAATTAATTGTATTTAGTTATTTAGAGATAGCCAACTTTATTGATTCCAAAGGAAATTCCTGTACTCACGTTTTTGTGTTTGTGTTTTGTTGATGTATTCATTATTTATAATATTTAATGCTTTAAAAAAAAAAAAAAAAAAAAAAAAAAAAAAAAAAATTCACGCGTTTCGTCCACTAGAGCGCGCCACCGACTCGGGGCGGGGATCCGGGCCGCGGAAGATGGAGCAGAATGAGCGCAGAGGAAGAGGTGGAGGCAGCAGCAGGTGCTTCTGATCCAGATCCGAGCCATCGGCGCCTCACAAACAGGTAAATTACACCAAATCCACAAACCGATCGGCGCGGACAGTTATGTTAGATCAGCCGGCGACGTGAGAGCTGCGCGGGCACTGTTTCCGCCGCGAAACAAGCGACGGCTGCGTGAATCTGCTGTTAGCTAGCACAAGGTTATCCCTGTGGTTAAACCTGTTCATCATCGACTTTTAAAAGCTCTAAGTGCTATTAGTAGCTGACGCCAAACATAAATATTGTAGTTTACTTGCTGTAACGTTAATAATTGGGTGTCAGTCATTGAATAGTTGTCGTTTTGTAACTTGTAAGATGCTACCGCTGTTAGCTCCTCAGCTGGCACACGGATTTCCACTCAAATGCGGCGGGATTTACAAGTGACAGTTGGCTCAATCAAACAGTGCTTGTTATTTACATACTTTTTCTACGCACGGTTTTCTACAGATGTATATCTTTAATTCGGCATACACGAAATGTTTCAAAATGGCTTGCTGCACTTTATTCCATATGAACAAGCTATCTGTAGCTACTTTGCAATGCGAACGTAAACAGTAACACAAAGCTGCTACTTTGCCCATTGATTTGCATTGGAAACTTCAAAGAATAGACTACTGTGAAGTCTGGATATAGTAATAGCCCACATTTGCATTTTTAAAAGGTTACATGGCACTTTTCCATTTAAAACGTGTCATTTTACCAGTAAGAACAGAAATTCACAATTTCTTAGATTGTTTGAATACAATCTCTTTTATTCTTCACTATTTTTCTTATATGATCTAACGTTATACATGTTGTCATTTTGTTAAAAAAAAAAAAAAGTTTGTTTTAATCACTGTTTTTAACTGGCTACAAGAATTGCTAGTAACACATAATTGTAACTACACGTTTAATAGCCTTAATAAAGCCTTAACTCATAATGAGCAAATAGTTATTAAGAATGACTCAGGCTTTGTAACTAGTTAACTAAAACCTAATCCTAACCCCTCAAATTACTAAGCCTGAGTAATTGTTAATAAATTGTTTGTTTATTAAGAATTAAGATTTTTATATGCTATATTAAGGCTAATTAAGCTGTAGTTATTATTAAGTGGTATCATATTGTTGTATTTAGTCTTTCTATAGAACGATGACTGTGATTTTGCACTTTAGCCCCAATCCTATTTAAGTACAACAAGGTCACTGGCTACTGATGGCTAAGCTAAGTTGCTAAGCCTGAGCAGATAAGAAAGCGGTGTGTTTCTACAAGCTGTAAACCATGTGTACTGAAGGATTCACTGGAACGCTGCCCATTGATTTGTCTGTTTACACAATATAAACCTGTTTCTGTTCACAAGCAGGCAGCTTTGCAGGTGTGGCAAACAAGTCCTGAGCTTTTCTTAAGTGATTTATGCTTGTAAAGTGTAAAAAGAAAAAGATTTAGATTATAAAACGCACATTTGAAAAGGATTTGTGCGAACTAGGGCTGCTTAATTAATCGGTATTGAAAGAAAATCGGAATTTTAATGGATGCAATTACAAAATCTCAAAGGTTGCAGTTTTTGAAGTGCCTTAATTTCCTCCTCAAATAACAAAATATAATGTTTTATCTTTCATATAAACGGCTAGCCCTGTAGTTAAAATCTGTACAAAGATGCCCTGAAATGAACTGAAAAGCACAAAAATATAATTAGAAGTGACAAAAACATGACATAAATGGGCAAAAATGCTATTAAAATGGACAAAACGTGACTTAAATCATCAAAAATTGTAACAAAAACATTCTGAAAAGTAATTATTTTATTACTAAGTCAGTTTATATTTCAGTCTTTTTTGTCAATTTTCATAGATGCTTTTAAAATGTGAGATTTCAATCCTATCTCAAAACATAAATCACAAATCGAATCGATATCGGTCAATTCTGGTCAGACAAATCACAATTAGATATTTATCTCAAATCATGCAGCTCTAGTGTGAACTTTTTAATAACATTAAGAAGTCGTGTACACTTTTGGTTCTAACATTTCAGTGCATTTCCTTATTTTATTCTATTGTACTAATAATATGCTGGGAGTTTTTTTTAGTTTTTTTTTAGCTAAGTACAACTACAATCCACTTTAGTTAACATTATTCACACACATAAACACACAAACACTTGAAATTACAGTTATTTTATTGATTCCAGATATAGTTGTAATTTAATTATCAAATTGGTTGAATTGCACAGTACATTTTTAATACCCAAATAAACATTTTCTTATTAAAATTATAAGGATTCATATGGGCAAGAGCAGAAAAGAGAGAGTATGAAGTGAACTGTGAGTTTGATCTAACCTTTTCCAAATAAAATAAAGTGTAGAACTTGTCTGTACGCTAACCAGGTATTATCACATTTTAGGCCTAAATTTAATTCCATCTTCCATATCTGCAAAAGTATGTGACAGTTAAAGTGCTGGAGTGGTGACCTGTGTGTATTGAGTCACACATGTGCATTTTGAGGGTTGTATCGAGACAAAAAAAATATTAAAATCTAAATGACAGGTTCTCATGATGGTCTAGTTATGACTTAGTTTGGTGGAAGGGCACCTGTGGTAAATATTTATCATAGTTTTACATGCAGTTTGCGAAGAAATTTGGAAAAATAAAAGTTTAAAATTACAGGAAGTAGAATACCTGTGTGAAGTAATCAAAAACAACGTACTATTGACAAGTAACACATTTTTCTGACAGTTTAAACTATTATTCTACAAAATAAATAAAAATAAAATAAATAAATATGTTGGTCCTTGTTTTAATAATGGTTGCTAGGTAACAGTTATTGAATTACCTCTGTCTATGTCATATTTGTGGATCATGTTCAACCAGGAAGTAACATTACAAACATTATGAAAACTGTCAAACTGGGGACAAACAGACAAAACGTTTAGTAAAATCTTAAATACAATCATGTTCACTATGTTTAAGCTGTCATATAGACTTTAACATTTTAACTTCATATATTTCAGTGTTGTCTAAAATGTTATTGCTCCTCCGTGTGTTTAAAATGTGCATAAACTGAATTATGTTTTAAAAGTATGAATCGCAAATTTAAGCACAATATTTTACAGTGGAAAAATGTCATCTTGAACTTTTTTGTGACTTCAGTTTTGCCTAAAATGCTCCCTCAGATACTTACCCCTCTGTCTGTTGTCTTGTTGTTTGTTCAGGATGGCCCAGTGGGGAGCAGTGTTGACCATCGTGGCAGCGCTGGGAGGAGCAGCTCTTTTAGCCTCGGTGCATAAAATCGATGAAGGCCACACAGGAGTTTATTACAGGTGAGGAAAACAAACATCTGCTCCACGTCTGTTCAACACCTGGGAATTTAGATGCACTCTGACTGAGAGCTGTTAATTACATACAGTTGAAATAGTTTGCGAGGTTTATATTTGCAATAAAATACATTCATCCAAGTGTAATGAAAAGATAATGTCATTTTCCAGACTGCCTTACAGGGAATAGTTTTGTCTTGTATTAAAATTTCAAACTCGATCTTGCTTCTAAGGGAAAGTCTCTGTTTTTTTTAGACGATAGAACATAATCTTCGACAAAACATTATGATACTTTCATTTAAATTAACATGTGGTCCAGTACTATTTCGGATATAGATCAAAACTCTTCTAAAACTATTCAGGAAAGATAACAGTTTGGTTGTGTTTGTACTTTTTGCAATAACACTACTTGTATCTAGTTTTAGTGTAGTTTTAGAATTGATTAGTTAGTTGATTAGGCAGTGGTCTAAAATGACAAAAGCACAATTATATGAAACATCATTAGCCAATCATCAATCATGAATCTGTATAATTTATGGCATTACTACACATGACGTATAACTCAAAAGAAAAGATTCAAGTATTTACTAAAATGAGTGGAACACTTTGAACCAAACGCCTTTAAAAGTGCATTTAAGGTGTTTTTTGTGGAGGGTCCGCCTGCTGGTCTCCACGGAGCTGCTGTTGCTTTTTCCTGAAACGTTCTTCTAAGTTACAGGTCAGATCTGAGGAGAGGCGACGACTGCAGAATGCATGTTTTTCAATAATTGCTACATACTGCACCGTAAAGGACATTATGCAGAATTGACTTTTTTGAGCTTTTAACCATTTTTAACATTGTCTTCTCATCACAAACCTATTTGGAGCGGCATTCATGATTTGGTTTTCATAATTTTCTATTTTTTTGTATTTATTTAGTGTAGTAATACCTTGTTGTAAATATATATTAGTTTTACACAGATCAAATAGCCGTTTGTGGAGAAAAGTTGAAAAATCAATTAAAAGTTACAGAAAGTAAACAAACAGATGACATCACACTGGAGAGATAAAGGTTATGCTTCATTTACACCAAAGAAACAACTTTTTTTTTACCCTTGTTACATTAATTCGACAAAAAAATCTGTGACATTAGATGAGTTTTGGCCCAGTGTACAGTGTGGTTGCTATGGTAATTTCCTAGTGTGGAAGTAAAACAAAAAACCAAGTAAAAATTGCTAAACTGAGATAAAATTTGTAAAGTCTTTTTGCTATTCACCTTATTCCAGAAGTTGCCGTACGCGCCGCCGTCTTGTTTCCGTTGTATTAGTTTACATGGAGCAGACGAGCTCAACAGAAAATAAGTTCTACATGGACTAAAAAGACGTTTTCAGACTGACCAGGAAATCTGTGCGTTGTTGACTTGTTGTTGCTCGTGTTTGTTAAACATTTTACACAAATCAATCTACTTTATGTAACATTTTAGCGGCGAGACTTTTCCCTCGTTCGTCATTAGCTTTAACGGAGTTCTCGTCAAACAGAAGTGCGTTTACAACAAAAGTGCAAAAAACTGCAAAAGTGGGCGGGGCAGAATAAGGTCAATATCTTAAAAAAATATTAATCCAAACCGCATTTTAGTGAAATTAGTAGTCTGTCTTGTAATAAGCGCTTTAAGCTTCATTCGTGCTTGTGTCATTAGTCCTTTGTTCAGCACACAAAAGGCTCACAAAAACACTGTTTCAAATTTCCCTGAATTGTGACATCGTAGTTGGAGTTCTGAATGTCTCCTTTAAGTCCATAAATCATCAGCAGCGTGTTCTGAGATGTTCTGTCATCAAACTGCGTTCATTAGTACAACTGCGTGCTCGTGTTCGTGTGTCGACGCAAGCTAGCTTTTCCCTCCATTGCACTTCCCTCTGTTGCCAGTAGAGGGCAAGAGCACGCTTTGAAGCCATAACAATACAAGCAGTGTCTAATATGTGTCCTTAAAGTAACAGCAGGGTGTGTATTGTCCATTCATTTCTGTTTAGTTTAGAAAGCGTATTCAGTTTTACCAAATGTAGCTTTTCCGCAAACTGTGCAGCTGCAGTTTTAAATATCTCTCCGTCAAATCATGTTTTCGCTTGCTCACACATTTTATTTCACAAAAACAGGAACGAATAAATCTGTTGGCGCTTGTTTCTACATTGACTGTGATTTAACAACTCTGCTCAGTTTTTTTTTCTCCCTCAGTTGAAAGTTGTTATGTCATTTTAAAGAGTCTGAGTTTGGCTTTGCTTCTTTGCTTTCGGCAGAAATCCGGCTTACCGGCTCGAGACAGTTGGAAAATCACTTGCTATATCGTTTTTCTGACGAATCCACATATTTTGGCTTCACACGTAGAACCTCATTGCTGTACTTTCTTGTAAATGTCTTTTTATTTAATATTAAGCCCCTTATCTTTGGTTCCAGAGAAGAGTTTTTTGGCGCCGGATTACGATTTAACGCGGCGCATCAGAATGGAATGTCTGTTTGTTTCTTGTTTAACCATTTACGCAACACAAAATTTATCTATGTTAGAAATATGTTTATATAATTTAGGGCTACAACAAGATTAATTACAACCCATCCATTATAGCGATAGTTACCAATGAATTAAGTAATGAAATAATCGTTAACTGGTCCAGACACAGATTTATGTTGCAGATAGACTGGAAATTGACTGACGTCTTGTCCTGAAATGAGTTCAAAATTAAGTTGAAAGCATTACAGACTGCCTTAATAATCTGTAATTGTTTTTCATAACTTTTAATGTAATGTAATTCAATTAGGGCTGGGCGATGTGGTGATAAAAATCGAATCGTGAGCTCATCTCCGTGACAATCTGCTGTTTTGTGATTCACTATTTGTCTCTTTAATGCTGCTGTCTGTTCAAAAAGGGACTAAACGCGACTAAAAGTGTCAAACACATGGCTAAAAGTGACAAAAACATGACTAAAAACGACAAATATGACATAAATATGACAAACACGATTGAACGTGTCAAAAATGCGACTAAAATTGTTTAAAATTTGAACAGAATCCTACTAATAACATAAATTGCAAACCTAATCACAATCGCACTGGTCAGAAAAAGTACAATTAGATATTTTCCCTAAATCTTGCAGCTCTGTTAAAAGCAGTAGAGAAATACAAAGTGAGTATGAATCGTGATAAAATCGAATTCATGATCTGGTCCAAGAAAATCGTGGTAATACGTTTTTCCATATCGCCCAGCCCTAAATTCAACATCATTTTAATTTTGTTGTTTGTTGTAACTGTGTTTACTTTGCCGCCTCTCGACCAGGACTCCCTTGGAAAAGAGGGTTTTACTCTCAGTGGGACTCTCCTGCTTAAATAAATAAAATTAAAAACAATTTATGACTCAGACAGAGCAGGAGTCACACTAAAATGACACGGGTTTGACTTATTTAAATGCGTCCTTATCACTTTTAGTCGCGTTTGTTGTTTGCAGGCGTGTTTTTGTCGCTTTTGAACATATTTTTATCGCTTTTTGTTGCGCTTTTATCACGCTTGTTTCAGAACAGTTCAAATCCAGTACATTTTCATTGGAAAAATGTTTTGTTTTGTTTTGTTTTGTGGTTGTGAGGGCTGTTTTCTGTTTAGTAATGTGATTTTCATTTGTAAATCATCTGACCAGACAGCTTTTAATTTGAGCTTGTTAAAATAATCAATTAAAGGTGTGTGGCTTTAAGGAGAAGCCCTTTCAGGTTTCTGCCACACTCCATCACGTTTTGTGTTTTGTTTTATATAGACTTCTGTTTTGTTTTGTTTTTTTGATTATGTGAAAATAAATAAAATCAAATCAACAGTTTGTACAAATCCAAACTACAGTGTTAGCAGTTTTTATTCAAATCAAAGCAAGAGATTTTGTTGTTTGCGGAAGAAATCATTGCACTTAAAAATGACAGCCTTTGCGATTTGCTAATTGCATCCATTCAATTCGCGATTTTGTGTGGATTTGGTTTAACTGTGCAGCTCTGGTCTTTAAGAGGTAAATAAAGTCATCTGCTCAGAGGCTTCAGAGGCTAAACAACAGGAGAAAAAGTGTGTTTGAACAGACAGCTGCATTAAAGACAAACAGTGAATCACGATACGACGATTTCACAAAAACAGCAGATTGTCACAGGGACGAGCTCACGATTCGATTTTTATCACCGTATCACCCAGCCCTAATTTGATGTAAACACCTTTTTGTCTGTAACAATTCCCCACCAGGACGAGCTCAAACGGCTTCACTTCAGCTTTATCTGTGTCAAATCGAGTAAAAACCTCACATTCACAGATCTGTCGCTCTAAACAACTAATCGTTTAAGCGAAATAATAATCGCTAGACTAATCGATGACCAAAATAATTGTTTGTTGCAGCCCTAATTTAATTTTGAACAAGTGTAGAAATCAGGAAAGTTTGCCTTCTCACAAAAGGTTGATACTGTATTTTTCCTTGTCCTCAGAATCAGAATCAGAATCAGAAATTGTTTATTGCCATTGTCAGTGAAATTCACAAACGTAGGAACTTGCTTCGGCGTAGGTGCAACATAAAGCAAAGGATAAAATATAAAAAATATATAAAAAGGCATGCATAAAATTAAGAATAAAATAGACTAAGATAGACTATATACAGAATGTACAGTTGGCAGATAGTGCAATGTGCAAATGAGTAGTGCAAATAGATTGTTCTTAAATAGTATTATTGTTGAAGTGACAGGTGTTACAAAGTGTTCATGAGTCCAACGGCAGAGGGAAAGAAACTGTTCTTGTGGCGGGAGGTTCTGGTCCGGATGGACCGTAGCCTCCTGCCCGAGGGGAGTGGCTCAAATAGTCCGTGTCCAGGGTGAGAAGGGTCAGCTGTGATCCGACCTGCTCGTCCCCGAGTCCTGGAGACGTACAGGTCCTGGACAGATGGAAGGCTGCAGCCGATCACCTTCTCACAGAGGCACAATGCGCTGTAGTCTCTGTTTGTCCCTGGCTGTGGCTCCAGCATACCACACGGTGATGGAGGAGGTGAGGATGGACTCGATGATGGCCGTGTAGAACTGCACCATCATCTGCGCCGGCAGCTTGTCTTTCCTCAGCTGCCGCAGGAAGTACATCCTCTGCTGGGCCTGACTGATGATGGAGCTGATGGTCGGCTCCCACTTGAGGTCCTGAGTGATGGTGGTGCCAAGGAAGCGGAAAGAGTCTACGGTGGTGATGGGAGAGTCTGTCAGGGCGAGGGGGGGTCTTGTGGTCGTATTCATAGCGTTTTGATTAATGGGAATATATACGTTTTAACTCGTAATAAATCGTTAGAGCCATAAGCATTTGAATGTACCGTTGTTGATAATTTATGGTAACTCTGCATCTGTTTTTAGTTGAAATGTGGGAGTTCTTCACATGTGTAAATCTGGGGCACATCGACATCCAGCGCTCCATAAAAACCCCGTGAAGCCCATTATCTCCCGACCCTGTTCCCGCAGCTGCCTTTTCAGGACAAACTGAGCACCACAGAGTGAAAACACCTCATGATTTTAACACAAGAACAGGGCAGTCCAAATAAAAAACAGATTTGAAGAGTGCGTTGAGTGTGAAATTAAAGTCAGCTTTTTATCAAATTTATGCACATTCTGATAAAGGTTCAAGACATTTCTCAAATTATACAGGAAAGGTCTAACTTTGTCCTATTTATGTGAATTATTTTCATCATCTATACTTTTTTGAGCTTTTAAACATGTCCTAACAGTGTTCATAGAAAATCCTGCCCCCTTCTAGCGTCAAACACACTTCCTGCTGAACTCTGTTGATCCGGGACGTATTTTGAGATCATATACATCAGTTATCCTAGAATCTTCCACTGTTTTAAGTCCTTAAATCAGACTCTTTCTGAGCATTTCTGCCGTTCACTTCTTCTGCTAATCGTTCTTATAGCATTTGTTGACGGCTCCACTAGATTATATATACCGCTGGTGCTATCTACTGGCTAGAAGCACTTACTATAGTGCAGTAAGTGTCATTTCAAACAAGGCTAATAAAAACTGTCATTTAATGAATAAGACATTTTTTTGTTTTGTTTCAGAACATTAGATGAGGCAAATTCACTTATCATGGCCAGGTTCGTTCTGAGCATTTATGCCGTCCACACGATCACTACAACCTAACCAGCTCACTCGCTTTGATCTTTAACGCAAGCTTATGTTTGTGTAAGCGCTATGCAGCCAGTAGATGGCGCCTAAACTCGGTAAGTGCCAGGGCAAATAGAACCAGATTAGGGCTGCAGCTGACGATTATTTTGTTGATCGATTAGTCTAGCGAATATTCCTTCGATTAATTATTCGTTTAGAGCGCGAAAGACCCTTGAATATGAGAATTTTACTCAATTTTACCGAAACAAAGCTGAAGTGAAAGCATTTGACGACGTCCTGGTGGAGAATGTTTATAGATGAACAAAGATTTTAGTCAAAAACACACACTTTTCATGTTTCTTGTGTGTTTTTTGTGTCATTCCTGCTCTGTCCGAGTAATAAAACCTCTTCTTTCAGCACATACAAGGTTTTGGAGTTTGTATAGACCAGTTACTTGATGAATTAATTCGTTGACAACCATTTCTATAATCGATTAGTTGTGATTAATCGATTTCACTGAACTTTTCACAGCCCTAAACCAGATACAGAAGTTCATTTTGTTTTTACAAAAATGTTTTTTTTTAGTTCTAAAACATGTAGATGCCAAACTTAAGGGACTCAAGACCATGTTTAAATAATAACAATTTTCCCTTTAATATAATGGAATCAATATTAGTTTTAGGATTGGTTAGTATTTAAGTAAACATCGTGGACATCGTTGTTTTTTTGTTTGTTTAATGCATAATAGTTGTGATTTTAAATAGATTTGACTTTACTAGAAGAGTACATTTTTAGCCTTGGACATTTTTTTGTTGTTTTGTAAATTAACTCTTCAAATATTCAATATCTAGAACCCTTCAGTCTTTATATTTCAGCATTTATGTGGCTAAAAATGCATTCAGAAAGTCTCAATCTGGATCACAAATAACCGTTTGACCAGCCAACTAACAAAAAAAGAATCCCAGACTTGTCGACTAGAAAAATAATCATTAGTTTGAGCTCTAATTTCAAGTAAGCTTTATCTTCTGTAAACCATGGCAGACGTTTGAGGGTTGAATGCTGCTTCTGTCTGAAAGTGTTATACAAGGCTCTGACTCATTTCCTGTGTGTGTCCCGACAGAGGGGGGGCGCTCCTGACCACCACCAGCGGCCCGGGCTTCCATCTGATGCTCCCATTCATCACCACATACAAGTCTGTGCAAGTGAGTCCTCTGTCTGTCTGTGTGTGTGTGTGTGTGTGTGTGAGAGAGAGTCTGTGTGTGTGTGAGTGTCTGTCTGTGTGTGTGTGTATGAGTGTGTGTCTGTGTGTGTGAGTGTGTGTGTGTGAGTGTGTGTGAGTGTCTGTCTGTGTGTGTGTATGAGTATGTGTGAGTGTGTGTGTGTGTGTGAGTGTGTGTGAGTGTCTGTCTGTGTCTGTGTATGAGTGTGTGTCTGTGTGTGTGTGTGTGTGTGTCACTGCTAAATGGACTGTTGTTGTTCCTCTGTGCAGACCACGTTACAGACAGACGAGGTGAAGAATGTACCGTGTGGGACCAGGTGAGATCACGCGTGATTCATAACAGATTCATATCGATGGACTACATCCATAGCGTTTGGTTCCAGCCAAATGAAGCCCATCGCCGCTAGCAGTTATAGCGGCTAAAGTGGAGCTAGACTCCATATTTGGAAATCCGAGTGCGTATCATAGCAACCACATGGACTAATCAGGAGTGAGGTTGTCACCGGTTTCCGCCCCTCGGTGAGAGGAGACGGCGGCAACGTGCGGCGCTAGTTGTCAATCAAACCTGTTGCTAACACGAGCGAAACCGGCCCCTGGAAAAGGAAGCACCTGATTGGTCAGTTATTATTGCTAATAACTTGATTTATGAACAACCTAAAGAAAAAAACACCAGATTCATGTAGAGTGAGTCAAAACAGACATTTTAGTTCCAGATGGTGAGTTTGACAGAAACAGTTACAGAGTAAAGGGCACCAGTGTCACAATAGAAAGTGAATGGCAGCTCGGCTTTATGGAGCCAGGAGCGCCTTCATGGATACTTCCTATTTGGAACGCAGCGAGCGAGGGCCGGTGATATGTACGGTCTATGAGATGAACACTGTTAATGGTGGGGTTTATAGAGTATAAATAAGAATAGAGCTGCACAATTTGAGAAAAATATTAAATTCAGTTCAATTTATTTTTGTAGTGCCCAGAATCACAACAACAGTTGCCTCGATGGGCCACAGGTAGAAAGCAGTTTGAATATATAGCAACTGACCCTCCTTCTCGGCAAGGGAAACCCACAAAAATAAAATAAATGACTTTTTAGTTTAACTTTCACTTTTAGTTGCGTTTTAGTCACTATTTGTTCCAGTTTTGTCACATTTTTATTGCTATTTGCTCCATTTTAGTCCATTTTAATTGTGTTTTTGTCATTTCTAATCACTTTTAGAAACATTTTTGTTGCTTTTAGTTACTATTATTTTTGTAGCTGTTAGTTCCGTTTTTGACGATTTTAGTCGCGTTTTTGTTGCTTCTAGTCACTTAGTAACTTCTAGAAGCGTTTTTGTATTTGTTGTAAACATTTTGTACAGATCTAAACTCCAGGATTAACTGTGCAGCCCTTGTATATAGATAAGATAAATTCAATTGTTTAATCAATTAGAATTGTTTAATTTTCAAAATATACACATGGTCATTTGAAAACTGCATCAGATTACAGTGCCCTACTTGGAAATGGCCGACATCAGTGAAACAAACAGAAACTAAACAATGAGCACACTGTCGGTTAACCACATTTAACTTACAGAACATTTGTTTTGTAAATGTCGTGTTCACATCAAATCCACTTCAAACAGAACGAACACAAAGCTTAAGCTTGTGACTGTTGACAATGTTCATAATCACAACATGTCAGGGATACATATACGGTAGTACTTTGAAACATCAGAGTGAAAGCTTTTATCTCTAATGCATGAATCTCTGAACTAGTGCTGTCAAATGATTTTTAAAAAGTCAGATTAATCACACTTTAGAACTGTAATTAGTCACGATTAATTGCATTATACAGTTTTTCATGTGTCATTATTTACATTAGGTATTGTTGCACATTTTCTTAAAAAAATAAAATTAAATAAATTATTCCACAAATCAAAATACATTCTTTAAAAGCACAACCAACTGGAGTCTATTGCACTTCATGTTGAATTTGCGGTCACATGTTTCAGGTAAACATAAGCTACATGAAAAAACAGCAGGTTTACTGTTAGGGCCCTCCGTACACTCATAGAACTATAGTTAAATGGTAACTGACACTTTGGCAGATGGAGCTGCTGGAGCTCGTCTGCAGCGTCTACAAGTGCTCTGTGACACGCTTTGTTTTCGTCTCGGAGAACACGCCATCTTTTCTGCCGAGCAAAGCGAACCGAATGACTCCCCGCTGCTCTGCGCTCGTAAATGTGATTGATCGGCGTCAGGACTGATCGATTGTACGGCTGTAGTCTTTTAGTCGATTAATCGGTCGATGGTGTTTTAGTCGACCAACATTTTGATTAGTCATTATTTTATTTCAATTACAAGCATTAATACGCCAAAAACTGGGGAAAAAAGTGAAGATATGGAGTGAGTTAGCTTAAAATTTTGGAGTGAATATTGAGTTTAATCTAATTTATATCTAACATATAAATACACTGTTTCCTATTGCATTTCTGTATAAACTGATATTTTTTTTGCATGAACGCCAATGCAGCTGTGTTTTTTTGGTGCCGTTTGAGTCAGATACAGAAAGATACTTCATAGTTTTGCCACGCTCTTTTTAGTCGATTAATCGGTCGATCGGGAAGGTCTTTAGAATTTCTTCAGTCGACCACAGCTCTAATCGACTGTATGTGTAAAATGAACCGCGGGATTACAGCTTTGCTCCTGTTCCTTCCTTCCTTCGCTCAGGTAAAGCCTCCTGCGTGATCTTCCTCAAACAAACCATGTCATTAATCTGCGTCAATTCACGATTAATGTGTCGACTTTGAATGCACTGCAAATAATGAAGTTCTAGATGAGTTAAAATGCCTTGATTTCAGGATATTAATCTGAATTTCAGACGTTTTGACTTGTTAAGATCAGTGGAGATGATTTATTTGATGGAACTAGATTATTTTACTTGTTTCAAACCGTTTGTGACTTGTTTCAACACATTATTTCTTATTTCAATCCAAATTATCTGTCAGTGGATTAAGATTATTTTACTTGCCCCACTGACACATTTATTTTTTTAGTTTAAGCAAAATTATCACAGGATCAGTCAGAAATACCTTGAAACCGGTGAAATATTCTGCATCACATCAACAATTAAATCTCATCGAGTCAAATCTACTCAAATCCAGATCAAAATGATAAATTCAAGCCATTTTAAGCTTGGATAGATTTACATTTTTTGCTGTGTGATTAATGGCACGAGTTACAGCGTTAACTTTGACAGCCCTACACTGCACTCGAGCTTTAGAGATTTTACTACGGATTTCCAGGAAGAGTCTCTGACAAAACACAACTATAAATAATCCCGTTTTATCTTTAACAAATGTCTGACTAAGCATTGGTTTGTGTTTCTTTTCAGCGGCGGAGTGATGATTTACTTTGATCGTATAGAAGTGGTCAACTACCTCATTCCTGCAGCAGGTAATATCCGTGTCTCCTGAAGCCATTTCAAAACGGCCCTCATTGTTTTCTTTAGGATTCTTCAGCTCTGAGTAACAGTCTCTGAGTTCACACTTCAGTGATAAATCCAGTCGCAAAGGGGCCCAGGCTGAGTCCACTGTATTTGAATTTATCCAGAAACCACCATATATTTTCAGCGTCTTATTTCTAGTAGGTGTAAACATCTGGGAGTAACAATAATAATCTCTATATATTTTTAGATAATCCAGATAAACATAAATGCAACAGAAATACGTTGAAAATGTATTAGTGGAGGTTCAGTTCAGACAAATGCGAAATCACCTTCAAAAATGCAGATTTTTTGCTTCTTTTTATTATCAAGTGAACTAACAGTGTTCACATTTAACATATCTTTAAAACAAGCTGCACAATATTTCGATTGTGTCAACCTAATTTCTTCTTGCATGAATAATGTAATAATTCACCCGTGAAAACGCTGTTGTCTTGTTAAACATTTTCAGAGCTGGAAGTAGTGCTATTATTGAGCTTCTTTCCAGAGAATTCCTGTCACAACATGCAGTATAAACATGAAAGTGAAGCGTAACATACTTTGATTTCACTGGAGAAACTAGGATTTAACCTCAAAATATCAAAAAATATGTAAAATGTAGATGATTTTGGAAAAAAGTAAAAGCCTCAGACACATGTGAATGACATCAGAGCTGCTTTAAACACATTTATTATTGTATTTTACATTATGTTTTAGGAAATTATGATAAACTCTTTGCATTTTTGATGAAAGAACAATCCAGATTTGGGTTTTACTGGAAAAATTCTCACAGAAATGTTGAGCCCACAATAATTTTTCATTTTATCTAGAGATATTTTAGATACTATTCCATAAATTAGATTCTTTTGAAGCTAAAATACAGTTTTAAGAGTAGAAATTTGTATTTTGTCCATCGTTTGTCATAGAAAAGCAAACTAACTGACCTTTCTACTCTGGAAATTCAAATGTGCTGCTTTTTTCTCAACACAAACACTTAAAACCAATAGAATTAAGATCAGATGTGAACAAATCATTGAAAAATTGACAGTCTTCTTCATTTTGCCTCCAGTCGCCTCCATTCTTGAATTTAAAGGGTCTATACTTTAGACTTTGAGATTACTTAATACTTTGAGATTATTTTAAGCAATGAAATGTTAATATATTCAACAGTGACACAGCCATAAATTCTTGTGTTACGGGTTAAAAAGTTATATTCCGCTCTCTAATTATTATCTTTCCCTCTCTTTTCTCTTCAGTCTACGACATCGTGAGAAACTTCACGGCCGACTACGACAAAGCGCTGATCTTCAACAAAGTGCACCACGAGCTCAACCAGTTCTGCAGCGTGCACTCTCTGCAGGAGGTCTACATCGGCCTGTTCGGTGAGACTTTTTAACTTTAATCCTCATCCTACACAAACAATATGGATTCTAAGGTTTTGTTGTAATTGTGGCATTGGATTTTAATTGACTGTGCTTGAAAAATATTAAACACATACAAGGAACCCAAAAGAAATCGATATATATTTTAGATGCACACTATGGCAATAGAGCTGCACAATATATCGCAAAAGTATCGATATTGTCTGACGCAATAACGATATCGCCAAAAAAAAACAGAAATATATTGCAATAATGCTGAAGTAATCCATCTGACAGAAATGTTTTGTTTATGAAATCCTGAATAAAATCTAGCTTTTTCAAACCAAATTAGCAGAAAAATGGCAAAAAAAGAATAGACTAGTTCTGATTTTCCACAATTATACACTTTACTCATAAATATTCTTTCTCTCTAGAAGTCTTTACTCACAACATGTATTTGGTTAAAAATGTTAGTTTATTCTAAGTCTCAATCTACAACAGAAATAATCGCTGACTAGTTGACATTTAAATTAATCGTTAGTTTCAGCCTCAGTCTAAAAGTGTATTTAAATATCACAATAATATCGATATCGCAGATCTTAATAGCCGTATCATATATCGCAATAATGTCCCATATCGTGCAGCCCTGTACTGCAGTTTATTCGACAGGTTAGACGACACATTTCACTGAAACGTAATTGGCCTAATTGTCCCCAGTTTTCGCGAAATTTACAATTTTACTTCCTGGTTGGACACTGTTACCTAGCAACCATTTTGAAAACAAGGGCCAAAATCCATATAAATTACACAATAGTTAAGATTTGACAAATAATAATACCTGATGACTTTATTTTGTTGAATGAGTCAAATGTAAATAAATTGTCAGTTGTGTGTAAATTGTCTTTGGCTGTGTCTGAATGTCCACACTGTTCCCTCTAGAGCAGGGGTTCCCAAACTTTTCTGGCCAGGACCCTCAAAGTAGCCATGCGACCAACTCGGGACTCCCAAAGCGAAAAGAAAATAACAGTAGCAATAATTTAAAGTGTCAAAGCGTGTTAAATCCAGTTTAACTTTGGTTATTTGAATAGTTTTATGTTTTATTGGACCCTATTTCACTAAAATATACTGTTTAAAAAAAATAATTTGACCAAATACAGTGTAATATTTATTCAAATTAGATCTTGAAATCATCTCGTGACCCCCAGCTCACCCCTCGCGACCCCCACTTTGGGAACCACTGCACTAGAGGGCACTATACAGTGGTCACGCCATTTTTATTGCTGTCCGAATGTCCAGCAGGTGAAAAACTAGTGCGCTTCAAATTTTCCACAATGCATTTTGAAAAGTAGTGTCCAGCGATGGTCACTAGGCTGGTCAATATTAACCACAATGCACTGCTAGACTCTACAGTAAAAACTACAGTGATAGCGACAGGTCACAACACGACTGAATGAAAGCAGAAAGAATGTGTTTCGCAGAAGAGTTGCTGGTGTTAGCCACTTATCTTATCTTAGCTAGAGCTGTGAATAGATGAACAGAGATGTGAATTCATAAATCTCCGGTAAAAAGATGAAAAATACAGTCCGTTTTAACGTGCAATCCATGGTTAATAAAACTTGTATGATAATTATTCGTCCATAAATATGTGCGTGTCAGGCGGATTTGACTCATTTTCATTACAGAAATCAATTCAAGTTTTATTGGAGTTTTGCAGACTTTTTTTTTCTCCCAGACGCCAGAGTCATGTGACCACACCAAATGCATGTCCGAATTGCACTGTGATTGAGTGCATTATTTAGTCCACTGAACAGGGCGGGAGAGTGTGGACATTCGGACCCTTTTTGATGACGTCACAGCATAGAACTATAATTAAACCTGGAAGATGAATCCAAAATGGCCGCCTTGTTTATCCCTATGGAGTGTGCTCATTGGCGCATGACCCCAAAAAAATGTCTTACTTCCACATTTACTTCCTGATACGGAGGCTGACATCTTTGCTTTACTTCCTGATACGGAGGCAGCCATCTTTGCTTTACTTCCTGATATGGAGGCTGACATCTTTGCTTTACTTCCTGATACGGAGGCTGACATCTTTGCTTTACTTCCTGATACGGAGGCTGACATCTTTGCTTTAGGGCGCCACGTGACGACAATCCCCCATGATGCTTTGAGCGACGTGAACGACCACGCAGCTGCAAGTTTTTGTGTTAGCGTTAGCTTGTGTGATTGTAATTGTATTCTTCATGTTAGACACACATTAAGCGTCTGAAATTAAATAAAATACAACTTACAGGTGTCGCTAGTCGAGCCTTTTCCACGAGCTTCTGTTTGTATCGTCCGACGCTCGTTCACGTGACTCACACATGTTTACTGTTACGTCACTTTATATAAAAACGGTAATTTCGGTGATTTTAGAAACGGTAGAAAAGAACATTTCCTTCCATTTTATTTAAATACCGATAATAATTCAGTACTGTCTGCAATTATAATGTGCAATTTTAGAAAAAGGCTGGTTCCAAGAGGCTGCAGTACCTCGCACGGCCACTAATCAATCTGGGACCACAGACAGAGGGGGCGTGTCTTATCCAGTTCTTTTAATACATCCATGCATCACAGAGGGATTCAACTTTAGAACTCAGCACTACTTCCTGTAATTTCAAAGTTTTAATTTTTCTAAATTTCCTCACAAACCGCAACTTCGCCGAGTTAAAACTATAATAAATACTTACACAGGTGCCCTCCCACTAAACTAAGTCAGAATTAGAACATTTTGAGAACCTGTCATATAGACTTTAACGTAATATTTCTGGCATTTATTCAATCGCAGGTGTTTTATTGCCATTAAAATACCCGAAAAACATTCATTCTTACTGTGAGCGGGCTTGCCTCTCCATAGATCTGACCTGCAACTTGGGTTAGTGGCATCACAATGATAAATACGATTAATGCCAGCACCAGAAAATGAACTGAGCATCTTTAAATAATAAAGTTGGATTTAATAACATCAGTAATAAAAAATAAAAAGTTGGTCAGATTGTTTTGGTCTCTTTTACTGTTATAGTCATAAATGTGAGTAAAGAATTTAACTTTTTTGGATTTGTGGTGACAAAACAAAACAAAAAAAATCAAATCTTCTCAAAATAATTACATTCTGACATTGCGGCTCAGTGGATTTCCTGTAAATTCTCTGCACTGTACACACTGCGTCTTTGTTGTTTGAGTAATGCCATAAACAGCAGGCAGTGGAGACCTTCAAAACAACCAAAATGTAGAACTAGTCCTTTTAAATTTTATAGAAACCACTTCACTCTCCACAGCCGCATTTTTCTCCCTCAAGTGAATCTGGCTAATTGTTTTATGCCAAACCACAGCCTCAGATTACGCCGATTAGTTTGACAAGAATGTAAATAGTTACTGTGGCCTTCGTCTAAACAACTTTCCACAGTTTATGTAAATATTTATTACGGTCTTGATATTTAACTTGAGAGTAAACGAACAATAGTTTATTATAGTTGTCTGTAATTTGTCTTCCAGCATTTGAGACTTATTAAGCTAAACTAGGACTGTAGTCTTTTAGTTGATTAATCGATCGATGATGATGATTTTTTTGTCTTGTGTACCCCCTAAGCTTTGAGTTAGAGCTTAGAGTTTCTGGAAAATAAACGCGTTTATTAGTCGAATATAGTCAATTATTACTATTATATTCTTTTGTTTTAATTATATTTATCCAAGATACTCCAAAAAGATGCTAAATTTACAACTAATGACACTTTTGATTCAGATAAAAGTACATTTCCTCACACAAACACTGTTTTAGTCAACCAACATTTTTTTTGTAGACTAATTATTTTATTTCAATTAAAAGGATTTATATGACAAAAATGGCAAAAAAGTGAAGATGTGGAGTGAGTTAGCTAAAGATTTTGGAATGAACCGTGAGTTTAATCCACATCTTTAACATATAAATACACTATTTCCTTGTACTTTTGTGTTTGAATTGTTATTTTTAGCATGAACTCCAGTGCATTTGTGGTTTTTCTTTGTGCGGTTTGGTTCAGATACAGGGAGATACTACACAGTTTTTTCCACACTCCCTTTTAGTCGATTAATGAGTCAATAGGACAGGTCTTTAGTCGACCAAGAATTTCTTTAGTCGACTACAGCCCTAAAGCTAACACTTAAGCTTATCAATACCATCAATTATAAATAAAAATGGAAATTCAAAAACCGTTTAATTTCAAATATTTTAAAGCGCCTGAATTTTAAAGAAGTGATTAGTTTTGTTTTGGCTTGAACACCATCACATTTTATTTCTGTAGAGATTCCCTGCCACTTTCATGACATGTAGTTATGAAAATGACCAGCAGATGGTACTAGATTTGTATCTGACCGCTTATTGAAATCAAAACACGTTAAAAAAAAGCCTACTTATAACACTTGCTATGCTTATTCAACTTCCATGCGTTTTCAGTCATTTCTTCACAGGCTCGACTCCAAACAAGTCATTTGACCAGCAGAGGGCAGTGTAGTGCACTTGTGGATGTTTGAAACTTAAAGAAGAGGGAAAAATTGTCATTGGATCATCAAACAAATTAAAAATGACTAGGGCTGCAACAAGTGAATCGATTAATCACAACTAGTCGATTATTGAAATTGAGATTAATTTAGTAATAATGAAAGAGTTTGTTTGACTCGGACAAAGCAGTTATCAAGTCAAAACTTACACGAGAAATTTGAGCTTTTTGTTTTTTTGGTGCAAACCCTCTTTCATCTGTATATATACCTCAGCAGATGGCCTCAAGCAACATCAGTTCTGCTTTATCTGGGTACATTTTTGTTAAAAACTCATATTCATGGCCCTTTTGTGTTCTGAATAACTAATCAATTAAACAAAAGAATAATTGCACAGCCCTTAATGTGACACTAAAGTCAGCTGGCTCTCTGCCCTGATCGGTTTACTCAGGTTTACTAGCAATTCAATATTTTTACAAACATCTTATATTCCACTAAAAATATACATGTTTAAAGAATGAAAATGAATTATAGCCTATTAGACATAGTTTTTGTTTTTTGGTCAGTTTGCTCTCTCAACATATCGGCTTTCATGTGGAAACAACAAACTTGCCCAATCTGCTCCTAAAGATGTTTTATTCCACGTCATCCATAGATTTCTCTGGGACATTGTAACTTTAAAGGCTGTTTTCTTAAAATGCATTTTTCTCCCACAAAGACATAAAGATCAGCCTTAAAGTAGATCCTACACAAAACTGTACAACCCTCAGAAGGGTTTTTGATAGCTAATTCTAAAACTGGTTTATTGAAGTTTTAAGTTAAAAAAATGAGGCAAAATTTGAATTTTTAGGACAATTTTTAGTCAAATCTAATTTACTTAAAAACTAAATAAGAAATCCAAAGTCCCCTCAGTAAATTTTTTTGTAACTAATATGTGAACAAAACGAACCAAGAAATTTAAACCTGGTTCTGTCCATTTTTCAGTTTTGTGTCCCAAATATGTGTATTTTTGACAATTTTTAGACATAAAATGCCTTATTTCTACATGAAAACATGACGTGATGAAAAACTTCTAATATATTTTTTTCTTACATTTATGTGAGTAAACTAGAAGTAGAAGTTTCGAATTGATATCTTTAAATTTAAGATTTTTCCCTATTCACCTGTAGTGCCTCACCTTTATTGACCTTGGTGGGCTCATAATCAGGTGCTCGTGTTTTTTATTGTCGTTTTATTGAGTAGAGCACTTCCGCTGAGTCACAAAAGCCTTAATGAGTAAAGTCCTTAAACTCTCACACCTCGCGCACAAGTGTTTTCCCTCTTACTCACTCACTATGGCATGTGCTGTTACTCCAGGAAAGAAATTCTAAAATAACATTATGCAACTGCTACGCACAAATGGTATGAGGCAGTGAGAGCGTAATCAATCACTCATAGATAGAGATATGTGGGTCGTAGTTCAACTTTTGGCCAATCGTGCCAAAGAGAAAATGGATTAATGGAACGCTCTTGTCTTGTCACCGTCTACTGACTTTCAGGTGCATTTGGAAAGTGAAAGTTGTGAACTGGAAAACATATACTAAAAAAAAAAAGAGTAGCTACAGAGTATTTATTTATCTTAAAAGTAGTACAATTTAAGTACGTATGTTAAATGACAAATGTGATGTTAAATTCGCGTTTTTGGAGCTTTTAACCATGTTCAAACACTGTTCCGTCATCAAAAACATACCTGGAGTTGCATTTAGCTTCATTCACGCTAATCTGATGACTCCTGGTTAGAAAATCCTCTCCCTCCGACCGACAAAAACACGCCATTCTGAATTTCCTCGATTTGTGACGTGGCTCCATGAACCATCGACAGACTCAGCATTTCTGTCGTCAAATCACAAGAGTTAAAAATGAGTATCTTCATCAGCGAGACAGGAGTTTTAATTTTATGAGTATGTAATGCCTTCTGCTGCCAGTAGAGGCATGGAACTCCTTTTTTTTGTTTGTAAAGGCCCAAAAAAATACAAATAGTGCGTTGTATTTGTCCTCTGTGTACAGATTTTCTTTTTTTTTCTTCTTCCTTTACATAAATAAGCACTGTTTCCCATAGATTTTGTTGAAATTATTTTATTTTAAAGTTGTATTTTGTTTGTTTTTCGTTTTTACCAACGCACAACAAAGTGTGTCCAGGTTATTTTTAAACCAGGGGAGAATTTTCGACTCTGGGGGCCACCATCGTCTCTTTTATTTGTGGGAAACACTGAATAAGAATGGCCTCCTCAACAGAGTGTAATGCATCATTCCTAACACGTGACATGTTTGACACCGCAGCCACTTTGGATTTAGTCGCTAATGTCAACAAATGTAAACTGTTTACCTCAAAAAAACAGAAGGCGACTTTTATCTTCAAAAGTCAGAATCAGAAGAAGGTTTATTGCCGTTGTCAGTGAACAAAATTCACAAAGTAGGAACTTGCTTTGGCGGTGAAGTGCAGCATATAACAATAAATAAAATGGTATCAAAATATATTAAAGAAGGCGTGCATAAAATAAAATACACTTAGATGTACAGAAAGTATACAGTTGGCTAGACCCTTGAGGTGCGCCGGGGAACACTAGTTTGCCAGTTGAGCCCTGACAAAGTGTACAGTCTGAGTTAACAGATTCAAAAATGTGGATATAATTGACCAATTTTCAATTTTGCAATGTCCCGAGCAACTTCTGCATCAAAAAAAGAACACAAAAGCATCACTATTACCAAATTTAAACAACCAGATAATGGCACAGACATTGTTTGACTCTTTATACAGATTTTTTTAGTAGTAGTTGGTGTGCCGTGGGATCTTTTGAATCCAAAAGGTGTGCCATTCCACAATAAAGGTTGAAAAACACTGGGCTAGACAGTATTCACCTTATTCCGCCCCGCCCACTTTTGTCGTTTTATGCCACAGATACGCACTTTTGTTGTAAACGCGCTTCCGTTTGACGAGAGCTCCGTTAAAGCTAATGACGAACGAGGGAAAAGTCTCGCCGCTAAAATGTTACATAAAGTAGATTGATTTGTGTAAAATGTTTAATGAACACGAGCAACAACAAGTCAACAACGCACAGATTTCCTGGTCAGTCTGAAAACGTCTTTTTAGTCCATGTAGAACTTATTTTCTGTTGAGCTCGTCTGCTCCATGTAAACTAATACAACAGAAACAAGACGGCAGCGCGTACGGAAACTTCCAGAATAAGGTGAATACAGATTTTTTTAGTAGTAGTTGGTGTGCCGTGGGATCTTTTGAATCCAAAAGGTGTGCCATTCCACAATAAAGGTTGAAAAACACTGGGCTGGACAGTATAGCGCAAATGTCTTTCTCACTTTTATCTATAAAGTTGTTTAACAAGATAAACTGCTAAATACAAATGACACTTATTCTCTGAGGACATTGCCATCCAGCTTCAACTCTGCGCCGTAGGGAATAAACTGCATAAACAAATAAACCATGGGGCTTTTACAATCCCAAATGAGCAAGCTTGAACTTTTTGCCAAGTAGCAATTGTGTGGTCTAAGTAGCACAACATCTTTAACATAATTGTCCCTTCTCCGTGCCAGATTTATTCCAATAAAATCTTATGAACCGCAGTTGGCGTTAATTCTTTCAGGTGGCGTTAATGAAAACCTACACATGATGCAACAGCTCCCTTTTAAGAACACTTCAGCCCGTCAGCGTATTGTTATTGTACTTGTTTATTGTAGTAGTAAAGACGCTTGGATTACACAATGTCTCTCAGCGCCAAATTAACCCCTGAAGACCGACACTTGGAGACCTCTTAAGTGCTCGTACGGTCCGCGACGGCCAAATAAACAACTGCCAGAAGCTCAGAAAGAAAAACACTTAATACTGTCCCAGTGGGGTCGTTCTGGGGCATGTCACATTTCGACTTTTCCTCGTACAAGCTTGAAACCGTCTGCTTCAGTTTGGTTTGGTAACTTGTCAAGTCAGAAATGTGGTTTTGATGTTCTGTTTGAAATGAAACTGTTGCATTCGAGCCATTCTAGAATTTTATATCATAATTCGAGCTGGAGGAAAGGGATTTGTATGACTTTCTGGGAAATTCATCGTCTTTGAACAAAATTCTCAAAGTGAAAATCTACAAAGCTTGAACCACTTGAACAAATTTGGCATATTTAATTTATTTTATTGCTACATTCCATTCAAACTGACCAAACATGACATTGTGGTTCAATAACACCATCACTGCTCCAGTCTGTCGCTTTATTTGTGCCGACACAAGAGAATACGCTAAACATTGTGGCAGTTTTTGTTTCTTGTGCAACTCCAGTAATTGCATTTTAAAGGTGCACTATGTAACCTTTCTCCATCAGGGGTTCTCAAACTTTTCTGGACATGTAACCGACTCGGGACCCCCAAAGTGACATGGAAAATAAGGTTATTGGTTATTTGAATAGTCTATTGTCTTATTAGACCCTGTTTTACTAAAAGATGTGAGAATGAAAATGAAAAATAGAGCAAATACAGTGTCATATTTATTCAAATTAGATCTTGAAATCATCTCGCACCCCCCTGGAGAGTCCCGACCCCCACTTTGGGAACCACAGCTCTGCACCTGAGGGAACGCTCACGAATGGACCTCTGTGGGGAAAGCAATCCATTCATTTTAATGGTGTGACGCTGTTCTATGACCCACTGTTTAACAAATACAGGAGCAAATGCAGACTTTAGAGTTATGTTGTACCAAATACAGACACAAAGAAGAATAACGTGCTCCAACAGCCCACATTTGTAGAAATATTTAAGAATGCTAACGATTTAGCTGCAGGCTAAATGCTACCGTGATGCTAGCACCGCCTGCTGTATTTTTACATCTACAGTTTACTTGTTTTCTGAGGAAATGCCATGACAATTAATGATTATTTTACTATTCGACTAGTCAGAGATTATTTAAATGATTAGCCGACCAGTCAAATTATTATTTCTAGTGTATATTTAGTCTTTTAAAAACACTATCAGCCAAATAAAGGTTGAAATGTAGCGACTGAAGGCTTCTAGATCAAGAATATTTCTAAATGATTTGTATTATTGATCAAAATCAGCTATCGTTTATTATTTTTTGACATTTTTAGTTAATAATGTTGCTGTCTTTGTTATAAAGTCTTTGGACATGTGTTTTAGAGTCTGTATTGTTCAGTTAATGATTGCAATTATTAATGATTATACTTAAACCACTTGATCAATCTTTGCAGCCCTAGTTAACGACCTCTGTTCATTTATAAATACCGTATGCTTGATGTAGAAAGCTTCAGTCACCATATTTCAACTTTTATTTGGTTGATAATGTATTTGAAAGTCTTAATATACAATAGAAATACTTATTTGACTAGTCGACTGATCAAAAATATAATCACTGACTAGTCGAATACTACAATAATCGTTAGTGACAGCTCTAGTACATGAATACAACCGTTTGTTCATTTTGAATTATCAGCTCAGCCAGTTGTGTGATTTTCATTTTTTTTCCAGATCAAATTGATGAGAACCTGAAGAGAACACTGCAGGAGGATCTGACCAGCATGGCCCCTGGGCTCCTCATACAGGTACAGCTTTACATTTCATCTTCTGCTTTTGACCAATCCTTGTTGCTATGGGCGACTAGAGGGCAGCGCCAGGGGCCTTTCTCCTCGAGCCACGGTGTAGCCGGGGAAATGGCTCAATGTGCGTGGAAAAACTGCAATTTTCATCATCCATTTGTAATTAAAATTGATCACAAAGCAACAGCATGTGTAAGTGCTTTGTTAATTGGTAAAAATAAGCGTTATAATGTTTAAAAATTGTCAAAAAGTAGATGCATTGATCAGCTTATTATACTATACTGATATTTCAATGGTAATACGTTTGATCTTAGTTATAAAGTAAAGTAAAAATGGGCAAGTGTCAATGCTGTTCTGTAAAGAATCAGGCCTGGGAGCTGCTCTGTCTCACAAATCCTTTTCGATGCATTTGAGGATAATGTAATTCACGCTCAAAACCTGACCCAAAGTCCTTCCTTAATATATTTCTGGGAATTGTCTGTTGTACGCCAAAACTAAAATCTTATGCTAATATGGTCAATGTGTGGTGTTTATGCAGTTTCTTTTTGTTATTTGAGCCAAAGTTTAAATATAACTAACTTTAGACAACATGTGCTTAAAACTGGCAACAAATTATTATGTCAGTTTTTACTCAAATCATGTTGTAAAAGCAGCACTTTGGAACAAAATGAGATTTCTTGCGCTGTCTGCATCGAATTATGAACTATTTTATGTCTCATCAAACTGAAAATAAGAGCCAAAGCGTTTGTGGTGCTTGTGCGGTCCACCCCAGTGTCACTTTGCTGTCTGAAACAAGGTGTTTTAAAGCAGTGTTCAAGCCCCCAAATAATGCTTGTGAAGATTAATCATGTATCAAAGGTAGGTCTGGGTGATACAGTGATAAAAATCGAATTGTGAGCTCGTCCCTGTGACAATCTGCTTTTTTGTGGTGGTATCGTGATTCACTGTTTGTCTCTTTAATGCAGCTGTCTGTTAAAACACACTTTTTCTCCTGATGTTTAGCCTCTGAAGCCTCTGAGCAGATGACTTTATTTACCTCTTACACCTCTTAAGTGCAATATTCAACTCAAAGCACCAAAACGCAACTAAAAGCGACAAAGACGTGACTAAAAGTGACAAAGACTCACTCAATCACAACAAACACAACAGAATGTGACAAAAATGTGACTAAAAGCGAGAAAATGATGCTTAAAATGTGAATCTGAATAGAAAATCTAATCACAATCGCGAAACTGGTCAGAAAAATCACAATTACTTATTTTTTCCTAAAACATGCAGCTCTACTAAGGGAATAAAAAAAACAAAGTGAACACAAATCATGATCAAATTGAAATCATGACCTTTTACCATATCGCCCAGCTCTAATCAAAGGGTTTGTGAGAGCCAGGGATGAGTTGCACAGGTTTGAACTTCTGGTTTTGCGGTGTGAAAATCAGGTGCCCCAGTCTATGGCACATGATTTCCAAACACTTGTTCCCAGCTCTCACAAACAAAAAATCTTACAGACATCGAAGTGGACCACCTGCTCTCATGTGTGACGCACAAGCTTCTAGGGCTGTAGTTGACTAAAGAAATTCTTGGTCGACTAAAGACCTGCCTTATCGACGATTAATCAACTAAAAAGTGAGTGTGGCAAAACTATGACATATCTCTGTGTATCTGACCCAAACTTCACCAAAAAACACAACCACACAGGAGTTCATGCAAAAAAAAATATACAGAAACCAAGAAACGGTGTATGTATATAAGTTAGATTAAGCTCATGATTCACTCCAAGATCTTTGCTAACCCACTCCATATCTTCAATTTTTGCTGTTTTTGTCATATAAAAACTCTTAATCAAAAGAAAATAATTAGTCGACTAATAAAAATGTTGGTCGACTAAAACAGGGGTTCCCAAACTTCTCTGCCCTGGACCCCCAAATTAGCCACGCAATTGACTCGGGACCCCCAAAGCGAAATGAAAATGACAGTAGCAATAATTTTAAGTGTCAAAGCCTGTTAATTCAGCTTTAATGTTTGTTATTTGGATAGTTTATTGTCTTATTAGACCCTATTTCACAAGATACTGTTTTAAATTAAAAAAATAGAGCAAATACAATGTCATATTAATGAAAATCAGATCTTGAAATCATCTCGCGACCCCCAGCTTACCCCTCGCGACCCCCCGAGGGGTCTACTGGGAACTACTGAACTAAAACACCATCGACTGATTAATCGACTAAACGACTAAACAATTACAGCACTACAAGGTTCTTCCGCCCACGTTTGCAATTAATTAAACTTTATTATTAGATAGATAATGCACCGTGGTCTGATTTTTCAGCTGTGAAGACCCCTTAAACTGACTATCTTTGTTTTTTCTTTTTTTTTTTGTATTTGTATGAGTTATCCAGCCTAAGTACACAAATAACAAACCTCAGTACTTGCAGATGTTTTCAGCTTGCTTTACACTTCTTCAGTTCTCAGTTTACCATACACAAACATTATTTTTTAATTATATATAACGTTGTTCAAAAGCATCTAAGTAATGCATATTATGGATTTTTTTTAAAGGGGGTATATTATGCAGATATCAACTTTAATAAGCTTTTAATCTTGTTATAACAGCATTTCTTCATCATTTGTTTAGTCAAAGTTTTAATCTTGTTATAACAGCGTTTCTTCATCCTTAGTCTAATCAAAGTTGTATTGTCTTTAATTCCTGAATATTTGAGTTAATGCTGTATTGTTCTTCCCCCTAAATCAATGGACCTGTTTCTATTATTAAGCCGTTTAGATCAACTTTGAATTTTACAATGAACAAACTATATAATGGCCATCTACTTCAATATATAGTACCAGAAAAAGCATCGTAGATCTCCTTTAAATGCCTTTTTCGAGTACGTTTTCGTTTGTTTTCGAAGCTTTTTCCCAGGCTTTATCTTTAGTCTGTCGGACAGTGACCAAATGTCAAAGCTTTACTGCGGCTCCAACACAAACATTACACAAGACTTTTCCTCTTCCTCGTCTCTCACTCCTGTAAAGACCCCCTCAGCTCTTCATCTTTACCGCTCCACTGGGCTTTACTCTGGAACTGCTTGTTTCCCGTAAATGTCCAAGAGCAGTGAGAATAATAACCACTGCTGTAATCTAAACTCACTCTGAGGATCTACTTTCATCATGTGATTAAGACCTTCAGTTTTATTTGACATTCTCACACATAAAGATCTGGTCACTAAGGGTAAATATCAATCAATGACAGATTTGATACTTGAATTATATATTTTTTATTATTTAGATCCGTTTTAATTGCATGATCACGTATTCATATTTAATGTTCCCATACAATCTGTAATAGTTTTGGTATTGTTTTTAGAAGGTTAGATATTTTTTCCTCCATGAATGTAAAAAAATAAAGAAAATAAGCGACATTTTGTTTTGCGAGACCCTACAGGCAAAACAAATTTTTATTTTTTGCTCTCTCAACATATCGGCTTGGACAAACTTGTCCAATCTGCTCTTGAAAATGTTTCATTATTTCATTTAATCCACTTCATCCATAGATTTCTCTTTCTTAAAATGCATTTTTCACCTCTTAAAGTAGATCCCACACACACCAAACTTTACAATCTTGGACTCAACAAGATTTTGACAAAAAGTACAGAAAGATTTTTTGATGTCTGAATCTAAAACTAATTTATTGAAGCTTTTTTTTTATATACTTTTTATTTAGCTTTTAAAGGTTTAACAAATACAACACAGAAAATGTAACATAAAAAAGATAAAGAACACAATCACAATCAGTCTGTCAGCTTCAGTGACAGACTGATTCACCCTCGCTGTGTGAAGGAGAGGTTTGGCAGGTCTTTCCTTCCTGCTGCTGTCAGACTTTACAATGAACACTGTTAGCCCTGAACATGTGTCAGTCACCCGCTATAATCATGTGCAATATAATTTATCATACTATTAATACACTTTTACCTCACCATATCCACTTACTGTATATAACAATACACTTAAGCCACTTTAGTTACCATTTTTTCTGTAAATAAGAGTGTGCACTTTATACTTTATATTGTATTTTTATTACCATGTTTAGTAATTATTTATCCTATTTTTATTGCATGCGCCTATTTCTTTCATTCCTGTCCTAAACTGTGTGTTGCAACAGTGGAATTTCCCCATTGTGGGACAAATAAAGGATCTCTTATCTCTTATCTTACAATCTGTGGGGCACTAAATAACAGGTCGCAATTAAACATTGGAATTAGTTTTGTAGTCAGTCCATTTCATCCATCGTTTCTCAAATTTTCCGGCTTTCAGTCTCAAAGAATAGGTCATTGTTTCCATCCCATATATTTCTTCCATTACAGCCACCCACTGGTTCAATCTCAAAGGGTCACTTTTTAACCAGTTTCTTGTTATAACTTTCTTGCTTGCCATCAGCATCACTTTGAACAGTCTTCCTTTCAAACATTCTTCTGTAGCCGCAGCCCTAGGTACATCGTACTTGCGTCATTGGGGATTTTATAGCCAAATATACTTTCTATCGCTGTTATAATAACATCATACCAAAAAGATCTAATTTTAGCACACTTCCAAAATATATGAGCATGGTTGCCAGTGTCCACAAAGTCTCCATTGTTGGGGAGCTTTCAACTCTTTACCTTTGATGTGTGGAGGGATGAAGAATCTCAACAGATTTTTCCAACTGGTCTCTCCATTGTCTTGAGCTGGTAGAGGTGTGTTGTAGGAGGCACACCAAATGCCAACCATCGTCTGACAATTCAAGCTGTAATTCAGTTTCCCACTTTCGTTTCATGTACAAGGATTCATGTTTGTTAACCTTTTGCAAACTTTTATAAAGTTTAGAAACAATTTTCGAGGGAAGTTTTCTATATGACCCAGCCACAATTTCTATTAATTCACTTCTCTCCTGTGGAAGGTAAATTTGAATTTCTGTTTTATAAAAGTGTCTTATTTGGAAGTACCTAAACAGATCAGAGTTATTTAAATTAAATTCTTGTTGTATGTTATCAAAAGATTTAAGGATTCTTCCATCACTTAATGTGCATACTGCTGTAATTCCCCTGTTAACCTATTTTAGAAATGTACTGTCCAGCTGGTTACTCTTGAATTTTGGTGAGTATGCTGGCCAGATCAATAGTTTACAATCATCTTCGATTTTGGATTTGTTCACTATGTCCCACCATGCTTTTATTGTCATTTCAATTATAGGATTCACCTGTTTTGACTGTATATATGTATTGACTGGTTGAGATGTTGTACAATAATGTAGCTCAATATGTTTCCATTTCGAGTCATAATCAGGGGAACACCAAAAAATAATATATCTTAACTGGGCCGCAAGAAAATACTCCTTAAAATTTGGCAGAGCGAGTCCTCCTCTTTTTATTAATTTGGGCATTCCTTGATAACAAGTTCCCTCGCATTACTGCTTTGACTGGATCCCATAGGATTGTTGGTTCAATCTGTTCATCTTTGTTATTGGTATTACAGTCTTGTATTTCTTTTTTAATTTCCTGTACTACAAATTCGTTGTTAAGAATCCCAATATTCATCCTCCATGATGTTTTCCTAATTTGATTATGTAAGTGAATGGTTAAATGTACGGCATTATGGGCTGACACATCTGATATTCCTATATTGCAGTCTAACACCCGATATCTGTCGCAGGCATTCATCAGAAAAAAGTCAATCCTTGAGTGTACCTTATGAGCTGCTGAAAAATGTGTATAGTCCTTTTCCAGCGGGCGCGAGTCTCTCCACACGTCGCAAAGGCCAGCTTCCTTAATAAGCGAGTTTAAAACCTTTGATTTATTGTTTTTACTTTGTTTTCTACTTGTAGTATCTTTGGTATGATTTAATATTGTGTTCCAATCCCCTCCACAAATCAAACCTCCTTCACTTTAACTAATAATTTTATCAAATATTGAACTTATGGTCGCCTTCGGGAGGTGCATATATAAGTTTCAAGGAGATCATAACATTATCAATTCTCCCCTTAAACACATATCTTTATCACAGTCTTCCTCCAACAATTCAAAATTTACAGCATTAGAAATCAAAGTTATTACACCTCTTCTTCTACTATTCTTCTACGAGCTAAAGAATGAGTTAGTATAACCAAACTTTTTTAATTTTTCATGTTCTTCTTTAGCCATATGAGTTTCTTGAATGTATATAACTTGCGCCTTGTCTCTTTTCAATTTCGATAACAGTCTGCTCCTCTTAATTGGGTTACCCAGACCATTTACATTAATTGAAACTATTTTTAGTTTACCCAGGCTATTCATCTCCTCCTATGTGTGCAGTAACATCCCCCACAGATGAACAAAGAACAAGAACAATAATAATGAACATTTTAAAAAATGGTATACATATAATACCTATGACTACAACTCGGTGGGAAAAACGGATTCCCCACCTTGACCCCGTTGGTAGGCCTAGAGTAATAATCTCTGTGAGAGAGGCCCTATACAAGGTTTGGAAGCCAGTTGAGATGCTTCCATCCTAATTGTCCAACGTCTTTACATCGCCTTCAAGTGGCGCTCCTCCCACTCTATGAATTGAAGAGCCAATTGAGTCCCTTGTATCGGAGTCAGGGAAAGGGAGAAAGCCCGTCACCAGAGCTACTTATCTTCACTTCTTTGGAACTCCTTCAGTTTTTCTTTAGCGCTCTGAGCAGCAGAAGTTTGCCCCCTCCAAGGCCACGCGCTCCGTTGCCACTCTAGACACTTTTGAAGTAGTTTATCCTCTTTCTTATTTTCCGGCGGCAGGTCCACATCAAACCCCCGCTTCTGTAGTTCGAGTTCCGCGTCGTGTACACTACTGTAATCGGAAACTCCATCCCGCCAATGAATTCGTATGCTTGTGTAGGGCGTTTGGAAGTGCACGCCTCTCTCCTTCAGAACTCTCTTGATTCCCTTATACTCCTTGCACTTTTGGACAATCTCTGCAGCATAGTCGTGGTCAAAATAAATGGTTCTGCCCTTTAACTGGATCTGCCCCTTTCTTCAAGCTTCTCGAAGCATCAGTTCTTTAGTCGTGAATTCCTGAAAGTTAACAAGGATCGGTCTCGGTGGGTCACCGGGGCGCGGCTGTTGTGTGGGGACCCTATGGGCACGTTGAATCTTTAGTTCCAAGCCCGCACACTGGTATCTCACACTGGAGCAAGTCTGTAATGAATTGTATCACAGATTTCCCTTCTTCTCCCTCCCCAACTCCAAAAATACGAATGTTGCTTCTTCGAGATCTCGATTCCAGGTCTGTCACTTTGTTTTGAATCCTCCTTTGTCGTTTCGCGAATTCAGATAGCGCTTCAGTCAGCTCCAGTATCGAGTCCTCCGCACGCCCCACTTGATTCTCCGTCTCTTCTACTCTCTCTCTCAGAGCTTCTATGTCCTCATTTATGTTATCGAGTTTACTACCAAACTCTTGCTGCAGTGTGTTAATGTCTTTCCTAAGGTTTTCGTTGTCTTGTTTCAGTTCGGACTTAAGCGACTCGATAGCGTTCAGTAGCTCGCTAGCCGAAACACTTCCTATGCTACCGGAGCATGCGTTTGTTTTTCCTGTTGCCGTGTTAGCATTAGCTTTTGCCACTGAAGTACTTTTTTCTTGTCCCTTGGGCATTTTGGATCCTTTTTTTTGCCTCTTAACGTCAGTTCACCACCTACTGCGTACTTATTGTTCTGACTGAGTTGCTGTGAACAAGTTTTGGTGGTTATTTCTGTCAAACTTGTGGAGCTGTCACCAACCTCGTGTATTCCTTACGCCATGACGCCGGAAGTCTTAAGTAAAAAAATTAGTTAAAATTAGAATTTTCAGTCCAATCTAGTTTACTTAAAAACTACTCCAAAACCCCTACTGTAATTTTTTTTTGTAACTAATCTGTGTACAAAATGAACCAAAAAATGTAAACCTGGTTCCGTCCATTTTTCAGGTTTATAGGTCCCAAATATGTGTATTTTTGTCCATTTTTACACATAAAACACCTAATTTCTACATGAAAACATGACATGATGAAAAACTTGTAATACCTTTTTTTCTTACATTTATTTGAGTAAACAACAGGAGAAGTTTTATATTGATATCTTTAAATTTAAGATTTTTTCCTATTCACCTGCAGCGTCTCACCTTAATATTACTTGCGTATTGTCACATGCCATTGTTTTCCCCAGTGTTTTGTGACTAGTTTCTCTTTGTTGTCTCATCTCCACAGGCGGTCCGTGTCACAAAGCCAAACATCCCAGAAAGCATTCGCAGAAACTACGAGCTTATGTAAGTATCGTCTCAAGGTCTATTTTATTTTCTCTCCCAATGAACTGTCCCAAGGTTTCTTCAACTTTCAGCCAAGAAAGAAAGAACACATTGTAGGGAGTAACAAACGCTGGAGTTGACTGCACTAAAGTTTTGTATTGGTAATTGGCACAGACTAGTGCTGTTACATCATTTATTTTGATTCTAAGGAAAAGGCTTGATACTTGAAACCACAATGATAATTTGAAAAAAAGTAAAAACGCCCTATTTTTGGGCAATAGATCTTCAATTTTCAAAATAATAGTAGTTTCTCTAATAACATTGTGGTCTTATAACTTTCAACTATACTTTTTTTGACAAGCCTTGTGCATATCTTGTTTTATTCCGAGGAAAGTTAATATTTTGGATGGGCATCATACCAAAAAAAAACATTTGTAGAGCTGAGATCACAGTTGTGATTCCATCCTGACTCATGCTGTAAGTATCTTTTTTTTAATCCATTAAGCAATAACTAAAGCCATCTGCTGCTTCTTCAAATCCTAAAACTAGCGTCAAAAATAGAAATTCATTTGAATCAGAATCAGTTTTAATGTCAATGTCAGTAAATCAAAAATGAGTCACTTATTCAGATGTTAGTGCAACATAAAACAAATGAATAATAGTTAAATATGAACCTTGATGAAATAAAGCATGCATAAAATGGTGTTGAATGAAATAAAATATAAACAGACTTTAACTAAATATAATTCAAAATGTACAGTTTGGGTATCGTTGCTGAAAAAACATCAATAGGACAAACTTTGACCTTTCCTGAATAGTTTTAGAATGGTCTGTATCAGAGCTAGTGTAAGGCCATATGGAAATATTAAACTACTACTACTACTCATTCTCATTAGAGTGGAAAATGTCTAAAAAAGAGAGCACATATTAGTCACAAAAACAACAACTTTGATCACAGACAGCATCCCCTGTACAGTAGCTTTCTTGTGAAAATACACTGTTGGTGAAAATACACAGCTGCTGTTGTTTTTGTTTTTTTTTCCTCTTTCTCGTTTCTCTTTTTTTTTGTTGTTCTACAAGGAAATACAATTGCATACAAAAACCTTTTCCAGACATTTCCAAATTTTAAAAAGAGCCAGAGTTTCTCAAAAAAGAAATACACGTATGCAACGACCATGGACTTACAAAGGTAAAAAAAAAAAAGTCAAATGTCAAAATGTTCCTTAGTTCTGCATTTCTCATATTGTTATTAGCCTTTAAACATGCTCTTGAGTGCCTTAAATCTGCCTTTTCATGTTTTAAAACAAAAAAAGTTTCTTATTCATTCTAAGACCTGTGTTAACAGTCACTATGAAATGAAGTGCTATATACATTCTAGAGAAGTGAGCGCTGAAAATATGTTCTGACGCAGATTTGCTGCAGCAGTTATCGTGTTTAGAGGCAGAAATGCTCAGAACGAGTTTAGTGATGATTTAAAGACTTAGAACAGCAGAAGATTCTGTCTGATATGTGATGTATGAAGTCTGAAAATACATCCCGGATCAAGGAGTTCAGCAAGAAGTGTGTTTGACGCTCGGAGGGGGAGGATTTTCTGATAAACATTCCTCAAAACAGCATGAATGCAACTGAATGCTACTTCAGGTGTGTTTTTGATGACGGGAGCATGATTTAAAGCTCAAAAAAGTCACTGTAGCAGAATATGTGTCCTTTAAACATCGTTCCCTCCTCAAAAACATAACTGGAGTTGAATTTAAAGTGCATATGACAGGTTTTTATCATTTCCTAATTTTGACTTTGTTTGCTGTATTGATACCGTTTTAAATATAAATTATACTTTTACACCAATTAAGTAGCTGTTTGTGAATTACAAAAAATACTTTAGGAAGTAAACAAATCGATGACGTCGCTCTAGGGAGACAAAAGTTAGGCATAATTTACACAAAATAAACTACTTTTTTGACCCTTTAAACATTAATTGAAAAAAACAAAAGGTGTCCACGTGTATTTCTATTTGTCAAATAAAAAATCTGTGATATTAGATGAGTTTTTCCCCCTTATTTCCCTGTGTGATGTCATCATTTACAACCAGGAAATGAAATTAAAAACCTAAAAAAAGTAGCTAAACTGGGTAAAGTATTGTAGCAAACTTTGAAATATATTTATATTAACTGTGTTTTAGTCAAATAAGTTGTGCATCCTGTCAACGGCACGAATCTTGTTTAATAAATCCTTGTGGAGGCTTTGCCAGAAAACATCCAGCACGAGAAAATAGTCGGGTCAAAGTTGAACAGTTTCTTTTTTCCCTCTGACTCTTGCAAAATGCTTCTTCGGCAGGATGAACTTCACTGTAGTGGTCTTGGGAATTTCCACATATTCTTCTGTCTGCTTTCTCTTGACAGTGTTACATAAGAGGATAATAGTGCCATTCAGTGTACTATTTGTTCATTCAATTTGCTTCAATTTATCAAAAATGGCAGTGCTTTACAATAGTCTGGCTTGTAAATCACTTACTACAATTTAGATTCACCGCTTTTGTCTTATTAAAGGAAATGTCAAGACTGAGAAATGTACAAATGTAATAAGTGAGTCTTTATGTGATGAATGATTGTTAAATACTGTTATGCTTCATCTAATTTATGTGATGAAACAGACTGCCAACTCATGATTAGCTTCACTGGTCTTTTCAGCGTAAAACTATGAATGCCAAAAGTAATAATTTAGCGTCGGCTGTAATTGTGTGCTTATTTCAAACCGAGTGGCAGGATTGCTTAGGGCTGAGACACGAACAAAGCAATGATGAATGTTAAGAGAATAAAGTGTCATAGAAAGAATATTTCCTGAAGAGACAGTCAAAAGATTGTTAAGATGTAGTTTAAAGGTGCAGTTTTTGTCAGGTTCACATATGTCTCTGTTGTCTTAAGTCAGTGGTTCTCAAACTAGGGGTCGGGACCCCAAATGGTCGTGAAATGATTTCCTGGGGTCCCCAGATGATGGGGAAAAGTTGATATAATGGTCTTAAACAAGGCTTGACATCCTTGGTAAATGTAGATTCCTATTTGTTGGCCTATTAAAGTCGTTTTTCTAGGTCTATATTCTCAAAATAAAGTCAAACATTAGATATAAGGCTAATTTATCACTCTGCGTGTCGCCTATTTTTTGTGTTTGGGGGTCACGAATGTGAACTATTGTTATTTTTGGGGTTGTGACTGAAAAAGTTTAAGAACCACTGGTCTTAAGTACAATTGTGTTTTTTTCTGACCAGTTTTGCAATTGTGATTATATTTGTGATTTATGTTTTAATAATAAGATATACTTCAAGCATTTAAGCACAATTTTGTCACTTTTGGTCACGTTTTTGTCACGTTCAGTTGTGTTTGTTATATTTAAACGCATCTTTATCGCTTTTAGTCGCTTTTAGTTTGTTGTTTTTAGGTGTGTTTTAGTCGCTTTTGAACAAATTTTTATTGCCTTTTGTCGCGCTTTTGTCGCTTGTTTCAGAACATGTTTGTAAAAATCCAAACTACAGTGTGAGCAGTTTTTACTCAAATCAAAGCAAGACATTTTGTTGTTTGTGGAAGAAATAATTACACTTAAAAATTGCAGTCTTTGTGATTTTCTAATTGCATCCATTAAAGTTGCGATTTTGTGACGAATTTTGTTTAATTGCGCAGCCCTGGTCTATAAGAAGTAAATAAAGTCATCTGCTCAGAGGCTTCAGAGGCTAAACAACAGGAGAAAAAGTGTGTTTGAACAGACAGCTGCATTAAAGAGACAAACACTGAATCACGATACGACAATTTCACAAAAATAGCAGATTGTCACAGGGACGAGCTCACGATTCCATTTTTATCACCTTATCGCCCAGCTCTATTAGAAACATTAAAAAACAGAACTAGTTCATGTACCCAATTTAATACATGTAATGTAATGTACATGTAATAAAGTCAAATCTGTGTTGCTCCAGAACAGATATGTTGTAAATCCATCTATCCAGGTTAAAATGAGACCACTGCGTTTTTTCTGCATCTATTTATAGTGTTTTATTCTATCGAGAAGCAGGAAGTGCACCGTTAGCATGCTAATGTTTGCTTTACCGTGACTACAAAACTCACTCTGGGCTCAGACATTTGTGACAAGTGCTTCTAAACTCATCACGGTCAATATTTAGGATTAGGAAAGTGAGTAATACATGTGACCGATGTAAAGAGTTTAAAATTAAGTTCTGTTTTTCACTAACTGTTTTTTCAAAACAATAAAAATCAGGTACAGGGCCTTTAAGCAGTCCCAAAGTGTTCTTGCTCACTTTTGGCTCCTGGAACACTTTAGAGTGAGACGATTAGATAAAAGAGAACACACAGGTTGAAAACAAAGCGGCAAAAAGCAAATATTAAATAGAAACTAACAATTTCTCACCAAACGTTGACTTTATCTTGTGATAAACCGACATACGATAACTTTATTTGTTGAGCTGACAGACTTGGCAAAAACAAAGCATCTGCTGTTTCCTGTTTATCGACGCACGGCACCCGCTTTAAGACCTAGAATACAGTATTTCCAAACCTAATGCATTGCACAAAGGCACATGAAAACATTATCTAGAAGCGCCAGAGATGTGGAATAAATGCAGTAAAACTATAAACTAACTATAAACTGTGATTTGTTTCTTGTTTTTTTTGGCTTTCACCACATCTCACAGAACTTGTAATTGAATAAATGCAGTTTAATGCCATACTATGTTGCATTTCAAGTAATTATCATTAACATCTCCTTGGAGACAAGCACCGCCAGTAAAGTTGCGTGATTCACCTTTAAAATTGAGATGAAGAGCGGCTAACTGTTAAAATGTACCTGGTAATGATTAATAAGTCTTATTCGTCAGGTCAAAGAAAGGTTAAATACATTTTCAAGCAACAGTAGATCATATTCACACATTTGTTCTTGCTTTTAAGATAGGAGACTCAACCCCTTACCAAAAATGTATTAATTTACTGCTCCTAAGTTTATTATAGACTTACTGTAAGCCTTATGTAAAGATCTCTGATAACAGCTCAACAATGCGTCTTTGGACTTGTGTAACCTGGAAACTCCCCGCTGTCGAAACTCCGCCTTCGCTGCTCACTGTCAAAACAGATGGAGAGCAGATAACGCGCGGTAATGACTTTGTTGTACTGTCACCATTGTTTCCACACCGCTCCAACTCATAAGCATTTAACACACACACACAAAAGATATTAAACCAAATCCAAACGGAACTGGAACTGGAATGGGACAAAAGCAGGAAGATGATGAGGCTAATATGGATTAAAACCAGATGTAAAACAGACTTGAACTACAGTAGACTCATGAAGGATTAAATTTAACAGGAAATTTTAGGACCAAGGCTTCAGTTATCCCAAGCAAAATGTAGGATAGTTTAAAAAATAAATAAATAAAGCGTTGAATCCAGGCCTAAATCAGATCTAAATAATACAGAACCAGGACTAAGAACACACACACACACATAAATACAGAAGATTACTATTTATTTTTTCCTCATTAAAGGTGCACCTTGTAACTTTTCTGGTGGATGGTCTGCCACCTGCTTGTCTCCATGGAGATGTTAAAGGTCCCATATTCTGCTATTTTCCCCCTTTACACAGTCTATTCTAAGGGCTTTGTTGATAAAATTTTGCGTTGTGCAATATCCATAACATAACAGTTTCCAAAAAACACCCATTTCTTGGACTGGCCCCCCTCCTTGCAAAAGCAAACGGCTCACTCTGAGATCTGACCCCCCCGAACAGAGAGCAGTCTGCCTCCCCCTCCCAACCCGGGCACCTCCCCCTCCCAACCCGTGCGCCTCCCCCGCCCAACTCGTGCCGAAGCCTAGAGCGGAGATGCGCCGTGTGCTCCGGTAAACAGCGATACACAAACACGGGAATAAACATTTTATCCGTCCTGACGGTGCGTCGTGCTGAGTCCTACGTCCTGGATCTGACCTGGAGTTTGACGTGCTCCAGTACCTCGACGACGGACGTTGCCGTTTGGTAAATAACAAGCTAACTCTTCAATCTGTCCTATCCATCGTGTAATTACTGTGTAGCATTAGCATTAGCTGTTTTTATTATTGCGGCTGCGCGCTTCCTGGAGGCGTGGCTTGAGCGCCGCGTCATCCTTGTGAGGAGCCCCCGTCTGCTGCTCACCCGAGGGGGACGGAAAAGACAGTTCTCTAGCGAAACATGCGGGAATCAATCAAAAAACCACATTGGGCACAACATACGAGGCCCAAACAGCACTGTAGGAAGGTTAAAACCTCTGAAAAGTCCATTTTGCATGTTATGGGACCTTTAAAATAATACAGAACCAGGACTAAGAATACACACATAAATACAGAAGATTACTATTTATTTTTTCCTCATTAAAGGTGCACCATGTAACTTTTCTGATGGATGGTCTGCCACCTGCTTGTCTCCGTGGAGATGTTCATGTGTGGTCAGGTATATCGCACAGTGCGGCATTAGACGTCTCTCCATGGAAAAGATCTGTGGAGAGGCGCGCGTGCTCGGAGCAATGAAAATGCCAATTATGTCAATACAAGATAAGTTTAATTCAGTACTTTGGAACATTCCTGGCAGAGCAGTAACATCTCCATGGAGACAAGCAAGCAAGAATGGTTACACAGTGCACCTTTTGAACATGAACAAAACAGAACCAGCAACCATCACTGCAGTCCATTTGTGCGAGCAGGGTTCACGCTGGGTAGCAACATTTGCCGACATCAACCCGAAAACAACTCTCCTGAGAAACCCTGGCTCTTTCTAAAATATTTGGCAACGTGAAATGTTTTTGACGCAGTCTCCCTGAAGACGTGAGACAGTCCTCCACTCTGACAATGTTTAAATCCAGGCTAAAACAGTTCTGTTTAGATGTGCAAACGACTGAAAGATCTATCTGCACTCTTCAATTTTAAAGCGCTTTATTTTAAAATGATTCTGTCGTTTTGTGTTTGCAACTTTTCCTGTTATGTAAAGCACTTTGAATTGCCTTGTGTATGAATTGTGCTCTACAAATAAACTTGCCTTGCCTACTTCCGTGTTTCAATACGTTGTACTCCCCCCGTCCCTTATCCAGGACTGCAGATGGAAATTAGCTTGCATAGCTATAATCTGGTGCAATCATCTTTTCCCCCGAGCATAATGTCATTGTTCAAATAATGTCCTGTTCAAATAAATAAATAAAATAAATAAAAAAGGAGAAAAAGAGTTCATTTTCAAAAGAGAGCTGCAGGAGGAGCTCTGTCGCTAAACTTACTTCGTTCTCCTTTAAATCCATATGATGCAGGTTTGTGGACTTTGACAGATAGTGATATGGTTCAATATTTGTGCATTTCACTTTTCAAAAAGAGAAACCGGACCTTACGACATCAAATTCCAGAATACGAATGCAACCTGTTGTTGACTTGTTTTGACTCAAGTACAATGGTGTACAATTACTTTCACTTTGATTCACAATTGATCCATTCTGTTGTTGAATACTGAGCTCTTTTAGTACGACAATACGACATTTTAGGCCATCACAACTGTCTCTTTCTCCTCCGTCTCATGAATCGCGTCTGTATCTGTCCAAATATGGCTGCGCGAAGGAGAAGCAAGCAGTTGACTTTTGACTTTTTCTCAACCAGCAAAATTCATTTCAGTTTTGCACAGAGATAAGTGCTTGTAACGGTTGGTTCAGCTTCAAGTGCAGACGTTTCACCCTGTAGAGATGACACATGTTACTGTTAAACTTTCATTAGAATTCAACGATTATTCACCATTACTGAGAACCATTATGACATCTTTCCTTTTCTTTCATTTTCAGTCTAATGCGCTCAATTCTGTGACCAGCTTCACAAAACTGAGCTTTCTAAATGACAAAGTACAGTTAAATTGACAAAAACAGACTTTAACTGTATTATTTTGGACTATAGATTCAATTCAAAACACTTCATTTCACTTCTAAAATTGTCGCGATTATTATTTTTTAGTTCTTACCATTCATTCTGACCTGAATAATCATCATTATTGAGTTACAAATCAATCTTGACATCCCTAATATCCCGATTTACAACTTACTTTACAGTTTTTGGACAGTTTTCTTATTGATATTCTCAATTTCCAAAGCAATAGTTTTCATATGACAACCCGCCTCTCATTCTCTTTCATTTTTCTAGGGATTGTAGGCAAACATGTCGATCTTTATTCCAGTTTGCATTGTCCAGATGAAGCTTTGCACAAAAGATTATTGACTTTTGAGATGAGGTCATTGTTTCAGTTTGATGGCGCGCCCATGTTCAACCTGCTGGTCTAATACTGACAAAAATGGAGTTAAATTTCAGATTTTGTGCATGGATGTGTGGATTTAGAGGTGGACTATATATAGAAATGTAGATAATATAATGAACATGATATGCATAATCTGAATATTATGTCATTTTATTGTAAAAAAGCTACCAAAAGAGATTATTAGAAGAAAAAAATATGACATTTCTCTGATAATTAAACCTCAACTAAGACATTTAAAGACATATTTTAACACATTTCTGTTGAATTGACATAATTTCATCTGAATATCATTATCTGCATGTTACAAAAAATATCAAGATATTCATTTTTGTCAATATTGCCCACCTGTAAAAGGATTTTATTTAGCATTTAGTACTTATTTGTGCTTATTTTCTCTTTCTACTTTCTTGTGTGAAACCTACAATATATTATACTTCATATTCTAAGTGCTCTTTATTAAGTTTAGCTCATTTCCAGCTCGATGAGCTCATTACTTTTTATTACTTTGGGAATTTCCATTTTTGCATCATCATCATTTTACTCCCACTTTTTCGGTTTATAGAAATAGAAATCTATTTTGACTCCATCATATTTTGCAAACATATTGATACAAATTAAGTATTTATTTACCATATTTAGCTTGTTTTCTGTAGATGTTTTTACTGTTCATTTTGGTGTACATGCATGTACTTTGGCTGTCAACTATACTATTATTATTTTTCTTTGCGTAATTTGTTTGTGTATCGCACCTTGATAATATTACAATACCTTAATTGTTTAGTTATTATGTTGTTTTTGCAGGGAGAGCGAGAAAACCAAGCTGCTTATTTCACAACAAACCCAGAAAGTCGTGGAAAAGGAGGCGGAGACGGAGCGAATCAAGGCTATCATCGGTAAAAGATTTAAAATATACAATACAATCAATAAAGAAAGGTCATAAACGCGTTCACATGCCACAGTAATTATATGTTTGTGCTCTGCAGAGGCTGAAAAGGTTGCGCAGGTGTCGGAGATCAAGTTTGGACAGAAAGTGATGGAGAAGGAAACCGAAAAAAAGATCTCTGAAATTGAAGGTGTGTGATTTCATTTGGAAACTTTGATCCGACGGCGTTTCTCCCGTCACGATAACAATAAATCCTTCACTCCTGTCGTCAAAAGTGCAGCTGTGGTTCAGCGACTTATTTGTTCCAATTACTGGTTTGATTCTTATCGTTTTAAGCTGGCAAAAAGCCCGATCTCAATGCCACACTTATTTAACTTTCACTTGTTCAGGTAACAGATTCAAATAAAAATCTCTGCAAGAAGAATTAAAGCTAGCTAGTAAGGTTAGATTCAAATCGAGAATTGCTATTTGCATTTCCGTAACATTTAAAGTGCGTCTGACAGGTTTTCATGATTTTCTAATTTTGACTTTATTTTGTGTATTAATACCAGTTCTACATATACATTTTAATTTTACACCAATCAAGCAGCCATTTGTGGAGAAAAGTTGAAAAATATGTTGACAATTACAGGATTATAAACAGACTGATGACATCACTCCAGGGAGACAAAGGTTACGCATAATTTACACAAATGAAACCACCAATTTGACTCTTTAAACATTATTTCAACAAAATAAAGGTGTTCACATGTATTATTATTTGTAAATGAAAAAAAGCTGACATTAAATGAGTTTTGGCTCAGTGTTCACGATGGTTGCTATGGTAATTTCCTATTGTGATGTCATCATTTACAACCAGGAAGTAAAACAAAAAGACAAAAAAAATTGCTTAACCGTGAAGTAGTTGTGAAATATTTTAACAAAATTTGAAATATATTTATCTTAACTGCATTTTTGTCAAATGAGTCGTCCAACCTGTCATAGGCACTTTAAAATCATAAAGTGAACAGTTATTTAGGTATAGAATGTCATTTGCAAATAAAAAATCCTGTCATTTTATGGGGAAAGAATCTGCCGACATGTTCTGAAATGTTTGCAATTCTTGTATTACCGCTAAATTCCTATATGTAATTTATATTAGTTCATATTTTAGTCTTCTCTCAAATGTTAATGTTCTTTGACTCTGATCTGAAGCCTGATTTGAAAACATGAATCTAATCACAAGCTTGTCAGAAAATCACAATTAAAATTTTGCAGCCCTACAAGCCAGTAAAATATAGTGACAGCAACAACTAGGGCTGCAAAATTAAGCAAATCAAAATAGTAATTTGAATGAACGCAATTAACAAATCGTAAAAGGCTGCAGTTTTTGAAGTGCAATCATTTCCTCCACAAACGACATGCATAAAACTGCAAACCCTGTAGTTTAGATCTATACAAAAATGTTGTGCGAAAAGAGAAAACGCTAGAAGTGACAAAAACGTGACTAAAAGTGAGAAAAACGCAACTAAAAGTGACAAAAACGTGACTAGAAGCAACAAAATGTGACAAAAATGTACAAAAAATGCGACTAAAAGTGACAAAAACGCTACTAGAAGCAAAAAAACACATTTAGAAGCAACAAAAACGTGACTAAAAGCGAGAAAAACACAACTAAAAGTGACAAAAACGTGACTAAAAGCATCATGAACCTGACTAAAAGTGAGAAAAACACAACTTAAAGCAACATAAACATGATTAAAAGCAACATAAATGGGACAAAAATGTACAAAAAACGCGACTAAAAGCAGCAACAATGCGACTAAAAGTGACAAAAACGTGTCTAGAAGCGACCAAATGCAACTAAATGTGACAAATACCAGACTAAAAGTAACAAAAATGCTACTATAAGCAAAAAAAACACATCTAGAAGCGACAAAAACATGACTAAAAGAATCAAAATTGTGACTAATAGCGCCAAAAAATATAATTAAAAGTGACACACATGCGACTACAAGTGACAAAAACGTGACTAAAAGCAAGAAAAACAGAACTAAAAGTGACAAAAATGTGACTAAAAGTATTATGAACCTGACTAAAAGTGAGAAAAACACAACTAAAATAAACATGACTAAAAGCAACATAAATGTGACAAAAATGTACAAACAATGCGACTAAAAGTGAAAAAAACTTGTCTAGAAGCGACAGAACCGTGAGTAAAAGCATCAGATTTGCGACTAAAAACGTCAAAAAATACAACAGTGACACACATGCGACTACAAGCGACAAAAACGTGACTAAAAGCGAGAAAAACACAACTAAAAGTGACAAAAACGTGAAAAGCGCATAAATCTGCGACTAAACTCTGAACTTTGAACAGAATCATATTATTAAAACATAAATCACAAACCTAATCGATATCGCAATACTATTCAGAAAAATCACAATTGGATATTTTTCTCAAATCGTTGCAGCTCTAACGACAACGGCAAAGACTTTTAAAGATATTTGCTGATGTTTTTGATTTTATTTTAGTTTCATAAAGGTTTGCACTCGGTCTAGACGTCTCTTTCTGGCGTCTGAAGACAAACATGGGGCAGAAGAATTACACAATTCTGCAGTTTTTTTCAGACCAAGGGGACTGTAATGATCAACTTTCCTGTAAAAGGAGTATTTGTGCCAAACTAGATGCTGCGGTTAGTGGTTTAGGTTTACTTTCAGTCACCTAGAATGAGACCTACTGTCTGCTTCACTTGTGTTTGTTGGTCCTAAATCAAGTCTTTACTTATAATGAATGATGGCAGACACTGTGGGAAAAGTGGTTGGCGCTCTCTTCTCACTGCAGGAAGTCCTAGAATGTTTGGTTTGAACGGATAATAAGTAGAAGGCACGGAGTGAAGGGTGAGTTTAACTAGGTCTGGATGATAAAAACGATAAAAGTGTGAGCTCGTCCCTGTGACAATCTGCTATTTTTGTGAAATCGTCGTATCTTGATTCACTGTTTGTCTCTTTAATGCAGCTGTCTGTTCAAACACACTTTTTCTCCTGTTGTTTAGCCTCTGAAGCCTCTGAGCAGATGACTTTATTTACCTCTTAAAGGCCAGGGCTGCACAATTAAACCAAATCCACACAAAATTGCAGTTTTAATGGATGCGATTAGCAATTTTTGAAATGTAATAATTTAAACTGCTATCACTGCAGTTTGGATTTGTACAAGCCACTAAAGTGCGATAAAAATGTGTTCAAACGCAACAAAAACACAACTCAACGCACCAAAACACATCTAAACACGACAGAAACGCGATTAAAAATGACAAAAACGCAACTAAAAGTGACAAAGATAAGTTTAAATGTGACAAACACAACTGAATGTGACAAAAACGCGACTAAAAGCGTCAAATTTGTGTTTCAAATGTGGATTTTAAACAGAATCCTTTTATTAAAACATAAATCACAAATCTAATCACAATCGCACTGGTCAGAAAAATCACAATTAGATATGTTTCCTAAATCGTGCCGCTCTGTTAAAGGCAACAGAGAAATACAAAGTGAACATGAATCGTGATAAATCCGAAATCATGATCTGACCCCAAGAAAATCGTGATAATAATAATCGTGATAATATATATATTTCTCATGATGATCCGACATCAGTTCATAAGTCAGATGTATGAGAACTGATTTATGAATTTAAAACATTGTGATCAAATTTTCTTCCCATATTTTTGCAACCCTTTTCTCTGTCTACCTTAAAGTGCGTATGACAGGTTTTTAACATTTTCTAATTTTCTAACTTTATTTGGTGTATTAATAGCTGTTGTAAATATAAATGATAGTTTTACATCAATCAAGTAGCAGTTTGTAGAGAAAATGGAAAAATATGTTGAAAATTACAGAAAGTAAACAAATTGATGACATCACACTGGGGAGACAAGGTTATGCATAATTTATGTAAAAGAGACTACTTTTTTGACCCTTTAAACATTAATTCAACAAAATAAAGGCGTTCATGTGTATTTTTATTTGTCAAATAAAAAAAAATCTAACATTAAATCAGTTTTTGCCCAATGTACTTTCTAATTTCCTAGTGTGATGTCATCATTCACAACCAGGAAGTGAAATTAAAAACCTGAAAAATTGCTTCTTGGGATAAAATTTGAACAGCATTTTAGCAAACATTGAAATATATTTATCTTAACTGCATTTTAGTCAAATGAGTAGTCCAACCTGTCATAGGCACTTTAAATCTTACATAAAGTGGTAAGTCACCAAGTCCCATTTCATCATTTATAGGCAGGATATGTTGCAACTTTTACAATTCATTTGATATGTTTGAAGCAATGTGTTTCTCTTTATTGCACGTTTGGGTACATTCTTGCTCCATTACACAATTATAAACTCAAAAACAATATAAAAGCACCATTTCATTATTCTTGGACCCAGAGCTCTGAAATTATACAGTTGTACAGTAAAACAATAAATGTAGTGAATTTGGAGTGTCTCACATGAAGTATCTCTTGAATTCAAGCATTGTTTTTATATCAAAAAACCGCAACATTTTATTAATTTTCCAAGTGCTATAGCTTTGCCTGTACATCACTTGCATTGCTTCCATTTATATCACCAGAACATCTATAACTGACCAAAATGTGACTAAAAGCGAGAAAAACACAACTAAAAGTGACAAAAACGTGACTAAAAGCAACATAAATGGGACAAAAATGTACAAAAAACGTGACTAACAGCAGCAACAATGCGACTAAATGTGACAAAAACGTGACTAGAAGCGACAAAAACGTAACTAAATGTGACAAATACCAGACTAAAAGTAACAAAAATGCTACTATAAGCAAAAAATATCTAGAAGCGACAAAAATGTGACTAAGAGCATCAAAATTGCGACTAAAAGCGCCAAAAAATAGAATTAAAAGTGACACACATGCGACTACAAGTGAGAAAAACGTGAGTAAAAGCAAGAAAAACACAACTAAAAGTGACAAAAATGTGACCAAAAGTATCATGAACCTGACTAAAAGTGAGAAAAACACAACTAAAATCAGCAAAGCAACATAAATGGGACAAAAATGTACAAAAAACACAACTAAAAGCAGCAACAATACGACTAAAAGTGACAAAAAAGTGACTAGAAGCGACCAAATGCAACAAAACGTGACAAATACAGACTAAAAGTAACAAAAAAAAACACATCTATAACTGACCAAAATGTGACTAAAAGCGAGAAAAACACAACTAAAAGTGACAAAAACGTGACTAAAAGCATCATGATCCTGAGTAAAAGTGAGAAAAACACAACTAAAATAAACATAAACATGACTAAAAGCAACATAAATGGAACAAAAATGTACAAAAAACGTGACTAACAGCAGTAACAATGCGACTAAAAGTGACAAAAACGTAACTAAACGTATCAAAATTTCAACTAAAAGCACCAAAATATATAATTAAAAGTGACCCACGTGCGACTACAAGCGACAAAAACGTGACTAAATGCGAAAAAAACACAACTAAAAGTGACAAAAACGTGAAAAGCGCATACATCTGCGACTAAAATCTGAACTTTGAACAGAATCATATTATTTATATCATTTATATCACCAGAAACTACATTTTTTTAACCTTTCAAATGGTGCATCTCGACAAATCTTGTAAGAGAAAATAGTTGTAATATTATTCCAATTGCTAGCTCCACCTGCAGATGTTGCATATTTTCGTTTCGTTTCACACCGCAGTCTGTCTGAGAAAGGCATTGAATGTTGTTTCTGTCGTTCGCAGACGGTGCTTTCCTGGCGCGACAGAAGGCCAAGGCGGACGCCGAGTTCTACACAGCGCAGCGAGCAGCCGAGGCCAACAAGGTAAAAGGTTTCACAACACAAGAGATCTTTATTTTGTCTTGAGCAAGAAATCATGACTCGAGCTTTATTTATGGAGCGCCTTTGACAGATCAGCTCACGAGGCGCCTCACAGAACATTCAGAAGTAAAAACACCAGAACGCTCACAAAAACAAGGAAATGATAATGACTTTCAGTGCATTTAGAGCAGGAGAGCAAAGGCCAAAAGCAAAGTTTGGTTTGAAAGACACGTTGGAATCTTAGGCTACGTTCACACTGCAGGGTATGATGCCCAATTCGGATTTTTTGTTTTGTTTTTTTGATTTTTTAATGTGGTTGTTCACATTACAAAAAAAATGCGATTGCCGTTTGTATCTGGTGTGAACTGAATGCGGCGTTATGCGGCCCGCATGCACAAAAGAACACAACGTCACACGCAGCGTACTGTCTTTACAGAAGTAAACATGGATCCAACTGGAGTACCTCTCAGCCGTGAAGCATTTGTGGCAATTTATAGATTTTTTTGCAACCGGGGCCAACATTTTACCAATCAAATTATTTTAAGAAGACGATTAAGAAGGAAGAGGGCAAGGATTTTGGCTCTGGCAGTTTGTGGGGCACTCGCTGCAACGTCTGTTGAGAGGAGCGTGTGGATGAGAAGCCGGAGCTGGGAGTGGTGGGACATTGATGTTAGCCGTTACTCAGAAACTGATTTTTAAAATAACTTTAAATAAATAACTTTCGGATGACCCGGAGAACATTTAGTACATCTGTGAGCACCTTTCCCCAACTCTCGCACGTCAAAATACAAATTTCCGCTGACCCATTGAATTGATTGGTCACCCCATATATTTATTAGCTTACAAACTTCTTCTATTTTCCACTGACAGTTTTCGGTGTCCTCGTCCGCCATTTCTTTCCGCTTTCGTCTCTTGTTTTTTGGGGCTTTCCACTTTGACTCAAAATGATGACGTGTGATCCGGGAGTGTCGCCTGTGATGACGTTTTGGTCTGATGACAGGACTTGAGCGTTCAGATTGAAGTCGCATTCTAAAAGTGCGGATACATATCGGATTTATATCCACATACGAAAGTGGCCTGGGTCGGATTTGAAAAAATCGGAATTGTGCCGTTCACACTGCCACGAAAAAATCGGATACAAGTCACATTTGGGCAAAAAAATCCGATTTGACCTGCAGTGTGAACGTAGTCTCTGTCGCCCAACAGTTTTATTAATCGACTAATTGTTTCGTTGGAATTAAAAGGGTTTATATGGACCACGAGAGAAAAGACCAGGCATGGAGTGAGTCTGGGAGCTAGTTTAAAGTGCTTCTGACAGGCATTTTATAATTTTGACTTTATTCAGTGTATAAATACCTGTTTGTTTTTGTTTTTTTACACCAATCAAGCAGCCATTTGTGGAGAAAAGTTGAAAAATATGTTGACAATTACAGAAAACGGTAAACAAATTGGTGACGTCACACTAGGGAGACAAAGGTTATGCGTAATTTACACAAAACAAATAACTGTTTTTGACCCGTTATACATGACTTCAACAAAATAAAATGACATTAGATTAGATTAGAGTTTTGGCCCAGTGTACAAGATGGTTACTAGGTAGTGTGTGACGTCATCATTTACGACCAGGAAGTGAAACAAAAAACTTTTAAAATTGCTAAACTGCGATCAAATATGTAAAATATTTTAACAAAATTTAAAATATATTTATCTTAACTGTATTTTTGTGAAATGAGTAGTCCAGCCTGTCATATGCATATGCAAGTGCTTTAATGTTTTAAGGTATTTTTGTTACCGATTGTAAACATAAATTATAGTTTTACATCAATCAGGTCACTGTTTGTGGAGAAAAGTTTAAAAATATGTTATAATATGAAAATTACAGGAAGTAAACAAAGGATGACAAAGGTTATGCATAATTTACACAAAAGAAATAACTGTTTTTGACCCTTTTATACATGAATTCAACTAAATAAAATGTTCACAGTATTTTTATTTATTTATTTATTCATCAGATGAGTTTTGGTCCAGTTTACAAGATGGTAAAGTGGAACAAAAAACCTAAAAAAACTGCTGAACTGCTTTTGTAAACATACATTATAGTTTTGCATCAATCAGGATACCTTTTGTGGAGAAAAGATAGATAGATAGATAGATAGATAGATAGATAGATAGATAGATAGATAGATAGATAGATAGATAGATAGATAGATAGATAGATAGATAGATAGATAGATAGATAGATAGATAGATAGATAGATAGATAGATAGATAGATAGATAGATAGATAGATAGATAGAATAATAATAGATAGAAAAAAATCCGTTGAAAATTACAGGAAGTAAACAAAGTAATGACATCACTCTAGACCAGGGGTGTCCAAACTTTTTCCATCGAGGGCCACATATTGAAATATAGACCAAGCGGAGGGCCACAAATCAATCATGAAACGTTCAAAAAAGCTGCATTTATCTGATGTTTTAAGCACCACCACATCTACATTCAGTCTCAGTGCCTTAATATCAGGTCTGTGTCGCACCAAAATGTTAGTTATTTAGGTTGGAATTGTAGAAAATCTGAAATGTGCTGTAAATAGTACTTATCAGGACAGAGTGGGCCAGTTCACCAGGAAGACTAAGGGCCAAGAAAAATTGGTCTGAGGGCCGCATTTGGCCCCCGGGCCTGAGTTTGGACATGCCTGCTCTAGGATGATAAAGGTGATGCATAATTTACACAAAACGACTTTTTTGACCCTTTAAACATTGACTCAACAAAATAAGGTGTTCACTTTTATTTTTCTTTGTCAAATAAAAAAAAGCTCTGTGACATTAGAGAAGCCTTGGTGGTTTCTTGATGTCATTTCCTCCTGTGATGTCATTATTTACAACCAGAACCAGAAATGTCCATCTTGACATCGGCACTTGAACGCGCTCATTTACAAACAAGCATCATTTCATTTTCGGTTTAAATATTTGTGATTGTGTCGAGTCTTGGAGTGTTTCGGTTGCATCAGCGCAGTTTGGATCAGATGCAGGCTTTGTTCGCTGAGATTTTCATTCGTTTCATTTGCACAACAACAGCCCAGCCCAAATATTTACACAAGGCGAGGAAGACGAAGCACAGAGGCCGCAGAAGAACACAGATATTAAAATACAACCCATGTGTCAGAACTACTGGGGTTTAGCTGAATATTGCGTGGGACAAAGGACGTAATGCCTCTCTTTGTTTTCATTCGAGGCATCACAGACTGGGACCAGATTTAGGAGACAGTATTCACTCAACAAAGGATGGTGTGTGTCCGGATTCAAAGTGTTATTGTCGGCCTAAAATCAGAGGCTGTCCATTTAAAGGTCCCATATCATGCAAAATCGACTTTTCAGAGGTTTTCCTACAGTGCTATTTGGGCCTCGTATGTTGTGCCCAAAGTGGTTTTTTGATTGATTCCCGCATGTTTTCACTAGAGAACTGTCTTTTCCGTCCCCCTCGGCTGAGCAGCAGACGGGGGCTCCTCACTAAGATGACGCGCTTCACAAGGATGACGCGGTGTTTAAGACACGCCTCCAGGAAGCGCGCAGCCGCAGAATAAAAACAGCTAATGCTAATTCTACACAGTAATTACACGATGGATACGAGAGATAGAAGAGTTAGCTTGTTATTTACCAAACGGCAACGTCCGTCGTCGAGGTCCTGGAGCACGTCAAACTCCAGGTCAGATCCAGGACGTAGGACTCAGCACGACGCACCGTCAGGACGGATAAAATGTTTATTCAGTGTTTGTGTATCGCTGTTTACCGGAGCACACGGCGCATGCACCATCTCCACTCTAGGCTTCGTCACGGGTTGGGCGGGGGAGGCAGCCTGCTCTCTGTTCGGGGGGTCGGATTTCAGAGTGAGCCGTTTGCTTTTGCAAGGAGGGGGACAGTCCAAGAAATGGGTGTTTTTTGGAAACTGTTATGTTATGGATATCGCACAACGCAAAATTTTATCAACAAAGCCCTTAGAATAGACTGTGTAAAGGGCAAAATAGCAGAATATGGGACCTTTAATTCCCAGAGCTATCGATAAAGTATGTGTTGCTGTCAAAGTTTCCTTTTCCAAACCAAAGAAAGGCAAAAGTGAAAGTGAAACCTGGCCTGAAAGCGCACACAATAGGTATTGTCTCGGTGAGGTAATGGCAGACTGTTTAGTTAACAATAAATGAAAGCGATGGTTGGAGTAGAACTGCCAACCTCCTGTCCTGTCCTACTGTCATCTCCTGACTTTTACGTGTCAAAAGTAAAAATCATTGACACTGCACTGTGCTATTCTTACTCCACTTCACCAGATAAAAGCCTATAGTTTTATTGTTTGTTTGTTTTTTCGTCTTTAGAGTCGTAAATATTAGGGCTGCACAATGTATCGAAAAAATATTGTTATCGCACTTATTATCGTGACCTTCATATCGTAAAGATGAGCGGTAATTTCTAATGGTTAAAGTGCCCATGACAGGTCGGACGACTCATTTGACAAAAATGCAGTTAAGATAAATATATTTCAAATTTTGTTAAAGTACTTTACAAATTTGATCACGGTTTAGCAGTTTTTTTCATTTTTAGTTTGATTTCCTGGTTGTAAATGATGACATCACACTAGGAAATTACCAAGAAACCATCCTGTACACTGGGCCAAAATTTTTTATTTTACAAATAAAAATATATGTGAAAGCCTTTATTTTGTTGAATCAATGTTTAAAGCAGTGGTTCTTAAACTAGGGGTCGGGACCCCAATGGGGGGCGCGAAATAATTTCCAGGGGTCCCCAGATGATGGGAAAAATTGATACAATAGTCTTAAACAAGGCTTGACCTCCTTCAAATGCAGTGGGAAATGTAGATTCCTATTTGTCGGCGTATTAAAGTCATTTTTCTAGGTCTATATTCTCTAAATAAAATCAAACATTAGATATAAGGCTAATTTATCACTTTGCATGTCGCCATGCCATTTTTTAAATTAACCATTGCAAACATACATTCAACATTCAAGAAAGAAAAAAAAGGGGGGACTTACAATCTATACAAGATTTTTTTGTTTTTGGGGTCGCGAATGTGAACTATTGTTATTTTTGGGGTCGCGACTGAAAAAGTTTGAGAACCACTGGTTTAAAGGATCAAAAAATCATGCATAACGTTTGTCCCCCCAGTGTAATTTTCAACATATTTTTCAACTTTTCTCCACAAACGGCTGCTTGATTGGTGTAAAACTAAAATGTAGATGTACAACTAATACACCAAATAAAGTAAAAATTAGAAAATCATGCAAACCTGTCATACGCACTTTAAATGCAATAATCGAGGTTGTTTTTACTTTACTTGTGGGGGATGGGGTTAGTATGTTGTATTATTTGTGTGTTTAATTTGAAATGCGTGCAGTGAGAAATAACACAGCTGTAACTGAGTCATGATTTAAATGGAAAACTAAATCAAATGAAAAGAAGGTTGTTTTTACTTTTGACCAATCAGACGCATCCTTAAACGTCCACCCCCAGACGCTCCATTTTGCCGAGTGCAGAAACAGGAAGTGAATGTTTAAGTGTTTAGTTAAAGCTCTCCCTTCAAACTCCTCATAACTTTTTTCACTATTTCACACAAACATAAATGAAGGTGATTAATGTGTGAACTCTTTAAAATGCCTCAGTAATTTATTTTTATGGTTTGCAGATTAAAGCAACTCCAGGTTCACACTCCAAACACAAAGGTCTACAATGTGTGTGTATTTGTATCTAAGCAACTATACTTTAAAGTAAGGGTTGAGTACTTAATTGTTATCATTTATACCTGGAAAAGAAAGCATAAAATATATGCAAATGAGGAAAAAATATTGCCTATATATCGTGCAGCCCTAATATATTTACATATCTTGGCGCCCATTTGTATTGATTTATAAGAGTAATGCTATTCTAAAAGAGTGTAAGCACATATTTAGGTAAGAACAGCTTTTGTGAATGTAAACAAGTCTAAGAAAGCTTTAAAGTGCACATGACCGGTTTGATTACACACTTGAACATGAGTATATTTAAGATTTTACTGAACATTTTGCCTATTTGTCCCCAGTTTGACAGATTTTGTAAAGTTTATGATGTTACTTCCTGGTTGGACATGAGCAGCAGATGTGATATAGTTAGAGAAGGCATGTCCAAACTCAGGCCCGGGGGCCAAATGCGGCCCTCAGACCAATTTTTCTTGGCCCTTAGGCTTCCTGGTGAACTGGCCCACATTGTCCTGAGAAGTACTATTTACAGCACATTTCAGATTTTCTACAATTCCAACCTAAATAACTAACATTTTGGTGCAATACAGACCTGATATTAAGGCACTGAGACTGAATGTAGATGTGGTGGTGCTTAAAACATCAGATAAATGCAGCTTTTTTTAACGTTTCGCGATTGATTTGTGGCCCTCCGCTTGGTCTATATTTCAATATGCGGCCCTCGATGGAAAAAGTTTGGACACCCCTGAGTTAGAGGTATTTCCACAACTGTTACTTAGCAACCAGACTGTAAACAAGGGCCAAATCCATGTAAAGTGCAATAGCTACGAAATGACAGTAAATTATACACTAGAACACGTTTATTTTACTTTTATTTTATATTTTAGAATTTGCGTGGCAATTCCACCAAAGATTCTTTAAGACGCCCAAAACCATCTCTAAATATTCAAAGAACAAAGATTGGGTGGAATGTTGGGGAAAATGTGGTGAAAAAGAAGTGGATTATCCATATTTTTCTTACATGTACAAATATTTTTGTATATGTACCGATTCTGATTCTGAAACAAAAACCTTCTGGACAAGAGTTCTGTTAAACATCAAGTGAACGTTGGGAAACAGGCTCATGCCAAGAACAAAACCTTGGAATGTCACCCAGACAAATAAAGACAGAAGAGCAATATCTTCTTTACATCTTTAGAGTAACTGCACCTGCAAATTACAAAACACAAGAGGACAGCTAAAACACCCGATTGTGTATAAATTAAATACAACAAATGGAGAGACTGACATATTGACCTTATTCTGCCCCGCCCACTTTTGCCGTTTTTTGCACTTTTGTTGTAAACGCACTTCCGTTTGACGAGAACTCTGTTAAAGCTAATGACGAGCGAGGGAAAAGTCTCACCGCTAAAATGTTACATAAAGTAGGTTGATTTGTGTAAAATGTTTAATGAACACGAGCAACAACAAGTCAACAATGCACTGATTTCCTGGTCAGTCTGAAAACGTCTTTTTAGTCCGTGTAGAACTTATTTCCTGTTGAGCTCGTCTGCTCCGTGTAAGCTAATACAACGGAAACAAGACGGCGGCGCGTACGGCAACTTCAGGAATAAGGTGAATAGATGAATCATAAAGAAGAAGAATTTAACAAGAAATGGGATCTCTTTAACATCAATACATCCTAGATCCCAAGTAAAGTAACAAAGGAAAGGGAGAAGAAGGAAAAAAAAAAAAGCTACTAAAGCCTGTACTAAAGCAACTGACACAGGAAAAAAAGAGAAGAAAAATGGGTAACTCCAAAAGAGTCATAAACCTAAAAGGAAAAGGAAGGAGGGACAAAGAGGAAAACAAAATAAAATAAACATATGATACATCTGAAAGAACACAAATAGTCATTTCCATCACCGTTTTATTTTATACTTTACTACCTTAATACTATCATGCCGATGATGATGGTGGTAGTGGTGATTACTTGATTTTATTTCATTATTATTATTATTATTATTATTTTCCTTTTCTTAGTTTTATTTAGATTTTTTTTTACATGTAGGTTTACATTTCTAAGTTGGGTGGGGGAAAAGAAGGGAAAAACCAAAAGAAAAATATTGTGTCTCTCTACACCTGTGTAACATCACTTGAATGTGGATATGAATGACTAAAACTGACACAATAAAGTAAAGAAAAAGAGAGAGAACACATTTCCGTTGTCTGTAAATTGTCCCTGTATTTTCAATGGCGCCTGTTGATGACATCACAGAGAGATTCTGTTTTTGAACTCAGCTCTACTTCCAGCCCCTTTGAAACAAATATTATTCAAAATGTATTCATAAACTGCAACTTCACAAATGTAAAAATATGATGAACAATTAACACAAGTGCTATTCCCCAAATTAAGTTTTAATTAGGAAAAACACGAGAACTTGCCATATAGACTTTAAGTACGAATTTGTAAGAACGTGTCATGAATGAGGCCCATTGTGTCTGTGCCATGAGTGGGTTTAGTTTGATTAATTGTGACATTTTCTTTTAAACGTGAAAGGAACACAGAACAGAAACAATTACACAGAGCGATCATACAGACATTTTTACAAAGTCTTCAGCAAAAGTCATTCCATTTGGTTCAAAGTCTATTAAATTAGTCACTTTTTAACTTTAGTTCACATTTAATTTTCTACATTTTTTGAATGTCCATTACAACGTCAGTCCAGTCTTTGATTGTTGGTTCAGTTTGCGTCATTTTATTTTATGACGCCCTTCCTCCCTGCTCCCTCAAAAGTCACACTTTTATTCTCTGGCCTTTAACACCTAGTTGTGTGGTCCTCTCTGTTTTTTAAATGGTCAATGGTCACATTTATACAGCGCTTTTCCACCTTCAAGGCTCAAAGCGCTTTACATGAAGGAACCATTCACCCATTCACTCACACATTCACACACCAGAGTACGCAGACACCGGGGCAAGGTGGGTTAAGTGTCTTGCCCAAGGACACAACGGCAGTATTCACCTGCGGGAGCAATTGTACCACCAGTGGAGGATGTTTATGTCAGGAGCGGGATTCGAACCACCGACCAGAAGACAATCTCTGCCAACTGAGCTACTACCGCCCATTGTTTATATATTTTTAAACAGATTTATTTGAAATGTATTCTATTAATTTATTTCTATTTTATGGTTTTATGATTTTGCTTGGATTTGATTTGACTGGTTTTATAAGCAGTATTTTTGTTTTGCCATTTTAAATCCAAATCCACTTCTTTCTAAACAGAACTGTTTCCAAAGTGCTGCACAAACATAAAACAGCAAAACAAAGTATATAATAACAACTCAATTTGATCTTACGGCTTGTAAAACCAGTCAAATCAAATCCAAGCATGATATGTTTGTGTATGTGCAGCACTTTGGAAACTGTTTATAAAATGTGCCATACAAATAAAGTGGATTTGGATTTGAAAAGTATCCATCTATTATGTCCATGACAGTAGTTTTCGGCCCAAATACATTAATAGTTAAGTGAATAGTGAAGTTAAGTGGGACGCCAGCGCTGAAGACAGTCTGCAGCGCTCCAATGATCTCAGTCCAGTATCTTTGAACAATAGGACAGTCCAAAATACACAGTAATGATGAGTCACTGGAGAACCACAGTTTCTCCAGCAACTTATTAAATCATGACACATTTTCCCATCAGATTTCTCTCCAAGCCTGTGATTTCGTGGTCATTTCCATGCTCTTTCTGTGCCTGTGCAGTTGAAGCTGACCCCGGAGTACCTGCAGCTCATGAAGTACAAAGCCACCGCCGCCAACAGCAAGATCTACTTCGGCAGCGACATCCCGCGCATGTTTGTGGACTCCGGGTCGGCGGGCGGCCCCTCCAAAGCCTCGGCAGCCACGGACGTCCTGGCCGAGCAGCTGATGGACGTGGAGTAGGCAGGACCACCGTTTGGACCTCGGAGCACCCAGGAGCGGACTGCCGGTGTGGCCTGGTGCTGGTGCTTAAGGTGGATTTAAAAAAAGCACTAATGGTAATGATTTTCTCAGAGGACTCGCTGTAAAACGTTATGACCAAAGTTTGTTTTCGCCGAGAGTTAAATAGCAGGATTTAACAAAACATCACAGCATTCCAAGTCTGTAGTGTTGTTTAGTAAAGATGGGACGATTTTTTTTACTTTAATTTTTTTACCGATAACAATATCCGATGTTTGTCTTGTTGTTGCCAATATTTAGATTTTAAAATCCATTTGACCAATTTGAAGTTGAAGCAAAGTTCACAAATTAAAGGACAAATATTATGCAAAATTGTCTTTTTCGTGCATTTAGCTTGAGTCACGTTTGATGAATCCTCTCCCTCTGACCGTCACAAACACCCCCGTTGATGAGTTTCCTAAATGAATCACGCATCGAATCAGCATTTCTGGCGTCTAAACACGATCACTGCGACTGCTGGGAAACTCTCACTTCTTCAGACGCTTGAGTAATAACATTTTGAGCTTGTATTCACCTTATTCCGTCCACTTTTGCCACAGATCCACACTTTTCTTTTTAGTTTTTCCAAAAGGGGACAGTGCAATTTCATAAAACACATGAATAAAACATGAGTAAAACAGCCAGTTAGCATTTAGCAATTAGCCAAAGAGGCTATTTTTCATCTGTAGTCCCCCGGCCATGATGTCAAAATGGCAATAAAACGGACAAAAACAGACATCAACACAAAATATAATACAATATTTACAAAAATGTACAGTGAGTGTCGTAAACGCACTTCCAGTTCGACAAATGGCGAACGAGGGAAAAGTCTCATCGCTAAAACATTAGATAAAGTCGATTGATTTGTCTAAAATGTTTAATGAACACGAGCAACAACAAGTCAGCAACGCACATATTTCCTGGGGCTGAAAACGACTTTTTAATCGATGTAGAACTTATTTTCTGTTGAGCTCATCTGCTCCGTGTGAACTACAACGGAAACAAGATGGCGGCGCCCACGACAACTTCCAGAATAAGGTGAATAACTTCAGTAAACGCTGTGTTAAGCAGAAGAAGTACACATTTTGTTTTTGTTTTTGTTCTAAAACTTTTAATGCCAAACTAATTTAATCAAGAGCATGTTTAAAAACTAATAACAACAACAAAAAAAGCATAATATTTTTCCTTTAACTTTTTCACTTCTAAATGAATAATAACAAAAATGCTAACAGAATGTATTTATGCGGGGTTTAAAATCATTTATTGTATGATTGTGTAAACATAAGAACATATTTTTAGCTCTTTTATTTCCATTTTTACTCATTACTCCGCGCAGAAAAGTAAAATAATATCAGCTCCAAATATTGCGGAAAATGGATAAATATTGATTTTGGAACCGATATATCGCCCATCCCTGTTGTTGGGTTCTACAAAATTCTAAATGGTCTGTGATATTTACACGTATGAACTAAAATGAAACAAAAACGGGCACAAAGTTAAAAAGGGACACTATGTAACTTTTCTGGGAGGGTGCGCCACCTGCTCCATCTGGATGTTATTTCTTTGCCTCAAATGTTCCACAGAAAGGCATTAAATGTAACGTGTGTCTTATACTTTATACAGGGGTTATAGTTTCTAAAAATAATTAATGCTAAAAACAATATAAAATAAAACATTAAACTTTAAAATAAGGGTATATATTGGTATTTCTGCACTTTTGTGACTAGATTTACTGCTTTTTCACTCAACTAATACATTTAAAGAGATGTTTTTACACATTTCTATTGCACTGACATGATATCGTCTAAATATAGTAAACGAGATACTCAAAAATAATTCAATATATTCATTTTTGTCAACATCCCCCCTGTGCTCACAGTAAGAATACACATTTTTCAAGCTAATTTTGAACAAAAAAACACTCAATAAACACTGCGGAACATTCCAGACAAAAATAATAACCCCTGATCAACCAGAAAAGTTACACCGTGCACCTTTACATATATTATCTGTCAGCACAAGTCAACTCGTGGTCGCGTTATTCAATCACAAGTGCAGGAAATGAAATGTTTGAAGGTTCAACATTGGGTTGTGCAACTAATTAAATTGCAATTGAGATGGAGATTTAGCAAAAGCGCGTGGTTTGGAGCAGAGTTAGACTTTGGAGGAAGAATAAGCTGATTTTGTTTTTTTTTCCTTGACTCTTTTTGCGTTAAATGGCACTGACAAAAGGTCTGTCTTGTTTATCTTCAGGAAATGAATATTAAACTGCTATTTTTATTCCGTTTTTAATAAAGAAGTTAAGCTAGATTAGAAAAGGAATCTATCCGCTGTTGTGTTTGGATGATGGGCCGTGTCACTGAGATGTTTGGGTTCAACATTATCTATTTTATTTGAATAGACAGCTGTTTTGATACATATTCCTTTTTCTTGGCTGGTGTAAGTGTCATTTACAGCACAGTTAAAGTAAACGGTGTGTGTTCCGATGCTAAGGGCCACGTGTTTTTTTCCTGGATCTGCTTTCTCTTATGTGGTCCCAGAGGGCTAACCCGTCGCAGTCTCTCAGAACCTTCAAACGGCCCGATCCAGTCCATTAAAGTTTGTCCTGTTCTGATCCAGCGCAAACCCGTAGAAAATTAAGCTTTATATGTTTATTCTGGCTAAATGCCGTCGGAGCGTATTCCCATTTTACTTGAATTTGTTTAACTCGTCGAATCAAACCAGGACAGATAGCCAAGAAATGCTAACCACTTCTGGGAAAAGTGAGTCAAAAATAGCTCGAAAAGTGATCCGTGGACAGATCGGCGATGAATGTACTGCAGCTCGTCTTCATGAAAGCCTCGGGGACTTTTGTGACGCTGTATGTAGCACTGACTTAGCGTAGTTTGTTTTCGTTTTAACACAGTTGTGCAGGGACTCTCTAATAATGCATTCTCTATTCATGAATCGTCTTGTAACCAGTAACCGACGACGTAATTGTTTACCTTTTTATCCACACGCGTTTTTCTATGTGTAAATACTGGGACGCAGTCTGATTTAAACGTCCAAATTGACACGTTTTTGTTTCCTTGTGACGCTTAAAGGGCCTATGACAGGTTGGACTACTCATTTCGCTTAAATGCAGTTCCGATAAATATATTTCAAATTTTGCTAAAATACTTTACACATTTTCTTCCGCTTTAGCAATTTTTGAGTTTTTTTGTTTTACTTCCTGGTTGTAAATGATGACATCACACTAGGAAATTACCTAGCAACCACGCTGTAAACTGGGCCAAATTCATCTAATGTCACAGATGTTTTTTAAATTTACAAATAAAAATACATGTGAACACCTTTTTTGGTTGAATTAATGAAGAAGGGTCAAAAAACAGTAGTCTATTTTATGTAAATTATGCATAATCTTTGTCTCCCTAGTGTGATGTCATCAATTTGTTTGCTTCCTGTAAATTTCTACAGATTTTTCAACTTTTCTTCACAAACAGCCACTTGATTGTTGTGAAACTATCATTTATATTTACAACAGGTATTAATACACCAAATAAAGACAAAATTAGAAAATAGTGATAACCTGTCATACGCACTTTAAGAAATGCTGGATAAACGTGGTCGATGGATGCATCTTAAGTCTGAAAATCACTGTAAACTTAAAGGTGTAGTGTGGAACTTTTCTGGTGGAGGTTTTGCTGCTGCTTGTGGGGAGGTTATTGCTTTGCCTCAGATGTTCTGGGACTAAACTCCTCCGTCTTTGCTTTTGCTCGACGTTTGTTTGGAGCTCAACGCGGTTTGCTTCGATTGGTAAATTTTCCGTGAATTTTTCCCATTGGGATCCAGGAAAAAAATGTTTGAACGCTTGCTCAGGGATAATCAGCTCTGCGGTAAGTAATGAGCATAAGGCCTACTTATTACTGCGTTAAAATCTGTTTCTAGTTTAGTTTAGTCTTTATTTGAAGGGACAGCGTACAGAGACATTATGCTCGTAAGACAGAGATGATCGGCACCAGATGAAACGTCATTAACTGCTAAATTTTTTAAGTGTTACGTGTTTTTTTTTGGACGGAAAACTTGAATATTTTCCAAATCCCAATGGAAAAAATGCTGGGAAGTTTACTCACAGAACCACAGCGAACTGGTCGGACGGTTTGAGAAAAAAACGTAAATTTTTCGCCTCTTCATAGATCTGTCCTGTAATTTGGCCTAGCCTGCTTGTCTCCGTGGAGATGGACACGTTTCATGCTCCACTGTGAAACATTCCAATCCAGGAAAAGCAATACGGTCTCCATGGAGATAATTAAGTGCTGTCCCTCCACCAGAGAAATGAGAGATTAACTTGTGTCCTGCTCTCTCTCTCACCTTTCTGTCTTTTTTTCTCCCTCGCTCTCTTTCTCACCTTTCTGTCTTTTTTTCTCCCTCGCTCTCTTTCTCACCTTTCTGTCTTTTTTTCTCCCTCGCTCTCTTTCTCACCTTTCTGTCTTTTCTCCTCGCCTCTCTCACCTTTCTGTCTTTTTTTCTCCCTCGCTCTCTTTCTCTCTCTCACCTTTCTCTCTCCTTAATCTCTCTTGCCTTTCTCGCTCACTCTCATTTTCTGTTCTTTCTCACCCCCCTCTCTTCCTCTCTCTTTCTCTCTCACCTTTCTCCCTCTCACCTTTCTCTCCCCCCTCTCTCTCTCTGTCTCTCTTTCCTCTCCTTACTCTCCCCTCTCTCTCACACCTCTCTCTCTTCTACCCCCTCTCTCCTCTCTCACCTTTCTCTCTCTCTCTCTCTTCCATCTTTCTCTCTCTCCTTTCTCTCTCTCTTATCTCTCTCTCATCTCTCCGCCCCTTCTCTTCTCTCTCTCTCCTCTCTCTCTCAACCCCCTCTCTCTTCTCTCTTTCTCTCTCTCTCTCTCTCTCTCTCTCTCTCTCTCTCTCTCTCTCTCACCCCCCTCTCTCTTTCTCTTCTCTTCACCCCCCCTCTCTCTCTCTCCTCTTTCTCTCTTTCTTGCTCTCTTTTCTCTCTCTCTGTTCTCTCTCTCTCTCTGCTTTGACAATCAGGGTTGTGGTTCCGGGCACAAAGTCCTACCTAAAAGAGACATTTCTTTTTTAGTTTATAAAAGAACGCTTTCCTAGTGTTGCTGCTGCATGAAGAGAGAAAAAAATAATAATTTCTTTGATTTAATGATGATGTTGTGTGTCACTGACAGACTAAAGACGACTAAATTACAGAAATAACTATTTATACATTTATTTATGTTTGTTTAGTCACAAAATATTTTACTCAACGCTCTATTAAAGTAGAATTATTAATATTTTGTCACCTGGAAAGACCTTTTTGCTTATTGCTACAACTTTTTTGTCACTCTATTTCTATGGTGTTTATAAATGATGCCAGGTAGTTTCCATAGGCGCATTTCTGCACCTGTTTTATGGTGAGTTTTTGCGATATGAAGTAGTTTTGGATCATGTAAATCGCTGTGTTTGGTTTGGTTAATAAAATAAAATTATGTTTTATACCATTCTGAGGTTTCTTCTCTCTTTTTCTTTGGGCGTCTTGTATTTGTGATACACACGTTTTTGTGTTAACGTTGAAAGTATTGTAGTTTGTTCTGTTCATTGCAGAGAAGAAGGCTGTAATGAGAACGACAGACCAAACAGACGCTGCAGAAAAGAAAGCAAAAGCACTCCAAGTCTGGTTTACAATCGGCCGGGCATCTTTAACTAAAAACCACAAATCACACGTTTGAAGACGGTGAGGTTCAATTTTAAGCAGTGAAGGAGGATATTTATTGTTTAGAAAGAAACCCCTTCTTTAAATAGGAATGAGAGATGAGAAACTACAGGCAGTTTTGGTCAGTTTGATCTCTCAACACATCGGCTCTCATGTAGAAACAACAAGCTTGTCCAGTCTGCTCCTAAAAATATTCTGTTCCATTGAATCCACTTCATCCATAGATTTCTCTGGGACATTGTAACTTCAAAGGCTGTTTTCTTAAAATGCATTTTCTCCCCTCGGGCCATAAGGATAACCACTTAAAATAGCTCCTACACCAAACTGTACAATCTGGACTCAACGAGATTTTGACGAAACGTACAGAAGGATTTTTTGATATCTAATTCTATTGAAGTTTTAAGTTAAAAATATGAGGCGAAATTTGAATTTTTAGGACAATTTTCAGTCCACTCTAGTTTACTTAAAAACTAAATAAGAAATCCACAATCCCCTCTTTGTAACTAATAAGTGTACAAAATTAAGAAATTTAAACCCAGTTCTGTCCATTTTTCAGATTTAAATGTCCCAAATATGTGTATTTTTGGACGTTTTTTCACATAAAATGCCTTATTTCTTCATGAAAACATGACATGATAAAAAACTTCTAATAAATTGTTTTCTTACATTTATGTGAGTAAACTACAGGAGAAGTTTCAAATTAATATCTTTAAATTTAAGATTTTTTCCTATTCACCTGCAGTGTCTCACCTTCACGTACAGCAGCCTCTTGACAGCAATCGAACCAGACTAGGGCTGCAACTAACGATTATTTTAGTAAAGGATTAGCTGAGCGATTATTCTTTCTTTAGTTGTTTAGAACGCAAAAGGCCCATAAATATGATAATTTTACTCAATTTGACCCTAATAAAGCTGAAGTGAAGCCCTTTGAGGTCGTCCTGATGGAGAAGGTTTACAGACGAAAGGTTGTTTTAATCAAAAACACAACATTTACAGATTTTCATTTTTGGGCAATTCCAGCTCTGAGTCATAAAACCTCATGCCATGTTTTGGAGTCTGTGTATAAACCAGTGAACGATTATTCAGTTACTTAATTAGTTATATCTGTAACTGATTAGTTGCAACTGATCTGAACTGATTAACTTGTTGCAGCTCTAAACCAAACTAATGCTAACAATGAGGTACTTGACAGCTCTGAGGTAGAGATGGCCAGAGCTCAATAGGCCTTAACAATAAGAGGTTTGAGCTGGACCAATCAGAGCTCAGGAGAGGATCAATGCTGCTTCTCAAACCATTTCCATCAGCTTGAAAATTACTTTCTGATGGAAGTTGAAACGTCTTCATTTCTAAACTGTGTCCAGATGACTTTGGAGCCTTTTCTACAGTGAACCTCTCCTGGATCAACGACGGACTGCATCAACTTGTAACAGATTAGTGTCCCATCGTGGCCCCCAGATATTTTTTGACATAAGCTCTCACACTCAAAGTCACCCAAAACAACTCATGTAATGCTGACTCTATAGAAAGTGTAGCCTGGTCTTTTTACTAGTTTTTACTTGTCAATCATTTGTTCAATTGCCTTGTTTTATTATTTGTGTTACATTCAAACTACAATTTATGTTCACCTTCTTTAAAATCTGAAACCATTCGAAGTCCCCTGTGGTGTGTCAGGGTTCCTCGCACCACTGGTTGAGAAACACTGCTTCAAAACGTTACACGAGGTTCACAAACTCCACTGACGGCAAGTGTCCAGAAAGTTATGAAATGTTCAACTGTCGGTGAGTTTGAGTAAATATCTCTCTTGACACATTCTTCAACAGGGCTTAACTTAATTTCATGTGATTTGAAAAAATGAATGCACTTTGTGAAAGACAGGTTGTGACATATTATTTTGAGTGTATTCAAAATAGGCGGCATTATAAAGGATTACACATCTGCAAGTAGAGACGCTAATCTACCTGAGAAATGAATCTACAGTTAACCTTTTGACGTCATGTTCACACATTCCATTCAATTCAGTTTATTTTTGTAACGCCCAAAATCCCAACAACAGTTGCCCCGATGGGCCACAAATAGAAAGCAGTTCAAAGAAACAATGTTCAATAGAATTTAGCAAATGGATAAATGTCCCAGAGCATCCCCTGTCCTTGACCCTCCTTCTCAGAAGGAAAAACTACAAAAAATAAAATAGATTAGTAGAGAATAGTAATAGTAGAAACCTCAGGGAGAACCACATGAAGGAAAGATCCTGCTCCCACAGACGGACAGACTGCAGAGGGACCAGGACTGACACATCCACCTGGACCAGAACCACTCAAGAGGAGGGAAGGAGGCTCATCTAATGTGGGAGAGTTCCTCTGGACAGATGATGAACAGTCCATCCAGGCAGACGCCGTTTGGTTTGGACCTGGAGTGATGGACCCAGTCAATTATGAAACATGTCTTTTGTTCACCCTCCTCTGCTTCTTTGCGGGTGGTGAACCCACCGGAGGGCAGACCCACGATGTCCGTTTAGATTGAGCTCAGCCGGGCCACACAGACCTGGCGCTCACAGTCAAACTATGAGACCCAGGCCTGGCCCCATGAGGCCCGGCCTGGCCCCATGAGGCCCGGCCTGGCCCCATGACTGGGGTTTATTATTGAGGGCTGGTAGAGGAGCTCAGTCACAGTAAAGCTGCTCCACATCCACAAGAACCAGCCGTGGACTGAGGGAAAGTAGTACAGTCTAATTTTAGTCGAATTTGATGTAAACTGTTTAATAGTCCTTGAGTTATAAATGGGATTCAAAATGTTGAATAATTAGCAGCGTTTTCAGTTATTAATTCAAAACAACATATATTCAATCTTTCAGAAGGAACGTTACTCAAAATGGTGCATATGAACAGGACGTTGAAACATTGATATGGTGAAAAGGGTTGATAGTGTGTTCTGTTTTGATTTAGTTTACAAAAATGTCAATCATTTTCAGTTTAATTTAATATTTGTCAGTGAAACTGACGCTACATTAGTACTTTAGTACTACATTAGTACAGAGTATTGGAGTTACTCTGGACACAATGAGCCTCAGGCAGCCTTTGTTCATCAACCATTGTATTTAAATGTAATGTTTAAATAAACTGCGCATAATCAATAATGTCTATGTTTAAATGTGTCAATATATTTACAGCATTATTTTACAGCGAGACTGTGAGTGAATAGGAAAAAAATCTTAAATTTAAAGATATTAATTTGTACTGTTGTTTACAGCTGTCCTCACTGCACTCTATCGAATAAACTACATTGCTCTGTTTATGGGTCGGCATCTTGTCTTTCCGGTGGATTTTGGATGCCGACAGAGAAACAGAGCAATATAGTTTATTTGATAGAGTGCAGTGAGGACAGCTGTAAAGAACGTTACATAGGAGAAACAAAACAGCTACTGCACAAAAGGCTGTATCAGCACAGAAGATCAGCTACAGCTGGAGCACAGAGTGCAGTCCATCTGCTCCTGAAACCACTGGTTTGAGGACAGTGAGGTGAAGATTTTGGGCAGAGAGAACTGGAGGAGTAAAGGAAGCTATTTTTGTAAAAAGAGAGAATCCGTCTCTAAACAGGAATGGGGGTTTAAGATTTAATTTAGCTAAGATTTATGACAGCCTCCTAACTCCCTGGTCCAAGTCAAGAGACCAGTCAAATGCTAATCAGACACTCAGCAGTGATGAGGGAGCAACAGCCAGCTATCAATAGGACAATAGAACAAAGGCTATCGCCACAGATTAGCCTCAGTTGACACTAGGCAGGCATACTTCTACTTAAATCTGCAGTGTGTCATTTTTATATGGCCCCGCCTTCTTTCTTCTTTTCATTTTATAGATGTTTTCACTTTATCTAGAATGTCCGCAGTATGGCATTGAACATACCTTGCATTTTTGTGCAAACACCTTGATGAAATGCCTTTTTGTGTCAGCAGGGCCCCCCCCCACAGACCTGACCTATAACATGACGCACACGGCTGACGAAAAAGTGACACAGTGCACCTTTGTGAACTGTTAGTGATCCGTCGTATGAGTAAGACACTACATCTAATCAAATCTTTGGTTCTGACAAAATTTGAGAAGAAAATGTTTCACAATCACCTTTACTTTACCCCAGTGTCTTTCGATTGTTGTGTAACTATTTTCCCAAGCCATTATATTGTGTAATGGAGTGACATGATTAAATATGTCAACAGTTCATGCATGTACGCTCACTCTTTGTACAGTGTGTGATTGTAGCCGTCTGAACAGGTTTAAAGCCTGAGGACACGTCTTTCTGCCTCACAACATTCAACACTTCTGTGAACGGAGCCGATGGGGAGTAACTTTTACAGAGCCATTTACAGAATCAAAAACACATCTGCAGATCAAGAGATTTGAGAAGTAAAATGGTTTAGATCGCTGAGCATAAACCTTTTTCATTCTGTGGCCTATTTGCAGGTACTTTTTATTGTTGGTTAAAGGGGCTGTACCTGATTTTTACTATTTTGAAACATGATAAACAACTAGTTCATGTTCCCGATTTTTTGCCTGTGGTTTGTTGCTTTCAGGTGCAAACGGACTGCACTTTGCGGTCCCGTTGTGGCTGATCTTCTGTGCTGATACAGCCTTTTGTGCAGTAGCTGTTTGGTCTCTCCAATGTACCGTTCTTTACAGCTGTCCGCACTGCACTCTATCAAATAAACTACATTGCTCTGTTTATGTGTCGGCATCCAAAATCCATCCGAAAGACAAGATGCCGACACACAAACAGAACAATCTAGTTTATTCGATAGAGTGCAGTGAGGACAGCTGCAAAGAACGGTACAAATTAATATCTTTAAATTTAAGATGTAATAAAGTCAAATCTGTGTTGCCCCAGTGCTCTTCTGATATATTGTCAAAGCATCTATTGGGGTGAAATTGAGACCACAGCGCTTTCTCTGCATCTGTTTATATAGAGTGTTTTATTCTCTGAGAAGCAGGAAGTTTACCATTAGCATGCTAATGTTTGTTAGCTTTACACAGGACGACAAACTGGGCTCAAAGACTCGTCAAAAGTGCTTATAAACTCATTGTGGTGAATATTTAAAATGCTGGGACTGCATTAGGAAAGTGAGAGATACACGTGACTGACTTTAAAATGAACTAGTTCTCTTTTTCACGGTTCAAAACCGTGAAAAATTTGGCACAGTGCCTTTAAAGTGTAATTTTTCACCTATCGATGTTATTTCTCTGTGTTATTACATTTTTTGTAGAATGCAGGTCATGAATGTGTGCTTCATAAATATAATTTTGTCAACTTTGATGTGCAAAAATAATTATTTCTCTGTATTTACTGGTTTATTTTCTACAAGTTGCTATAAATAAATACAAAAATAGGAGCACCTGTAGGTCAGAAATGGTTAAGAAGAACTATTTACATCCAGATTTGATCCAGGATCTTAGGAATATTAAAGCCTCCACTGTGCTGCGATAATCATACTGTGTGGATAATCAAATGCAAGAACCCTGATTAGAATTGGAGTCACAGATACAAAATTACAGGGGTCGACTGAAATAACAACACACATCTTTTACCATTGACGTTTACTATTACCAAGCTTTTAGTCTGAAATACTCTTTGATTATCGAAGGAAATGAGGGAGACCAGACTAAACTCCAGATCATCCTAAATAATCGCTGAATCATTCTATATTGGGCAACTGCTTTTTTCAGGTTTTTTGCAGGAACTTGCCTCTAAAGTAACATGTAATCATGCATTCCACCAACTCTCCCCAGAGGCACATTTTAAACACTCTCTTATGGGTGTAATAGCGGTAAGAAAGGTTTTAGTGGGCTTGTGTGGTTGTTGGCGATCTGTTTTTCAAAATGTAATTATATTTTATTGCCAGGTTTAGACAAAGCTACCTCAAATTTTACAGCCTCTTCATGGAAAATATATCAGTTTAGGATAAAATGTCATGTGCACCCACTAACTGTGTAAATTATAGAGTAAATCAAATTGCTTTGGGGAGAAAATGGTGCATGTTTAATGTTGTTTGATCGAGATGAAAAAATAGACAGAACCACTCAGGAGGAAGGAAGGTGACTCATCTGGAGAGAGTTCCTCCAGACAGACGAGGAACAGTTCATCTAGTGTAGAGAGAGTTCTTCCAGACAGATGAGAAGCAGTTCCTCTAGTGTAGAGAGAGTTCTTCCAGGCAGACGAGGAACAGTTCATCTAGTGTAGAGGGAGTTCCTCCAGGTAGATGAGGGGCAGTTCATCTACTGTAGAGAGAGTTCCTCCAGGCAGAACAGTTCATCTAGTGTAAAGAGAGTTACTCCAGACAGATAAGGAACAGTTCATCTAGTGTAGAGAGAGTTACTCCAGGTAGACGAGGAACAGTTTATCTAGTGTAGCGAGAGTTCCTCCAGACAGACGAGGAGCAGTTCATCTAGTGTAGAGAGAGTTCCTCCAGGCAGATGAGGAACAGTTCATCTAGTGTAGAGAGAGTTCCTCCAGGCAGACGAGGAACAGTTCATCTAGTGTAGAGAGAGTTCCTCCAGGCAGACGAGAAGCAGTTCATCTGGTGTAGAGAGAGTTCCTCCAGGCAGAACAGTTCATCTAGTGTAGCGAGAGTTCCTCCAGACAGACGAGAAGCAGTTCATTTAATGTAGAGAGAGTTCCTCCAGGCAGACGAGAAGCAGTTCATCTAGTGTAGAGAGAGTTCCTCCAGGCAGAACAATTCATCTAGTGTAGAGAGAGTTCCTCCCTACAGACGAGGAACAGTTCATCTAGTGTAGAGAGAGTTCCTCCAGGCAGACAAGAAGCAGTTCATCTAGTGTAGAGAGAGTTCTTACAGACAGATGAGGAACAGTTCATCTACTGTAGAGAGAGTTCCTCCAGGTAGATGAGGACAGTTCATCTAGTGTAGAGGGAGTTCTTCCAGACAGACGAGAAGCAGTTCATCTAGTGTAGAGAGAGTTACTCCAGGCAGACGAGGAACAGTTCATCTACTGTAAAGAGAGTTACTCCAGGCAGAACAGTTCATCTAGTGTAGAGAGAGTTCCTCCAGGCAGACGAGGAACAGTTCATCTAGTGTAGAGAGAGTTCCTCCAGGCAGATAAGGAACAGTTCATCTAGTGTAGAGAGAGTTCCTCCAGACAGATAAGGAACAGTTCATCTAGTGTAGAGAGAGTTCCTCCAGGCAGATGAGGACAGTTCATCTAGTGTAGAGAGAGTTCCTCCAGGCAGAACAATTCATCTAGTGTAAAGAGAGTTCCTTCAGGCAGAACAATTCATCTAGTGTAGAAAGAGTTCCTTCAGGCAGAACAATTCATCTAGTGTAGAGAGAGTTCCTCCAGGCAGACGAGGAACAGTTCATCTAGTGTAGAGAGAGTTCCTCCAGGCAGATAAGGAACAGTTCATCTAGTGTAGCGAGAGTTCCTCCAGACAGATAAGGAACAGTTCATCTAGTGTAGAGAGAGTTCCTCCAGGCAGATGAGGACAGTTCATCTAGTGTAGAGAGAGTTCTTCCAGACAGACGAGAAGCAGTTCATCTAGTGTAAAGAGAGTTACTTCAGGCAGGCAGAACAGTTCATCTAGTGTAGAAAGAGTTCCTTCAGGCAGAACATTTCATCTAGTGTAGAGAGAGTTCCTCCAGGCAGACGAGGAACAGTTCATCTAGTGTAGAGAGAGTTCCTCCAGGCAGATAAGGAACAGTTCATCTAGTGTAGCGAGAGTTCCTCCAGACAGATAAGGAACAGTTCATCTAGTGTAGAGAGAGTTCCTCCAGGCAGATGAGGACAGTTCATCTAGTGTAGAGAGAGTTCCTCCAGGCAGAACAATTCATCTAGTGTAAAGAGAGTTCCTTCAGGCAGAACAATTCATCTAGTGTAGAAAGAGTTCCTTCAGGCAGAACAATTCATCTAGTGTAAAGAGAGTTCCTTCAGGCAGAACAATTCATCTAGTGTAGCGAAAGTTCCTCCAGACAGACGAGGAGTTTGTCATGATCAGTCACCAGTGAAATAGTCTGCATCACGTTAGTAATTAAATGAGTCAAAACAGCTCAAATCCAGACAGGCTCGATGTACTTGAAAACCCCGTTCACGCAAATGACGAAAAAGGGAAAAGTCTCTTGCTAAATCATTACATAAAGTACATTGATTTGTGTAAAATGTTTAATGAACACGAGCAAAAACAATGATTTCCTGGGGCTGAAAACGTCTTTTTATTCCGTGTACAACTCATTTTCCATTGTGTAAACTACAACGGAAACAAGATGGCGGCGCCCACGGCAACTTCCGGAATAAGGTGAATAGATTTTGTCACGTGTGGATCAAAACTTTTGCAGATTAAAAGAGAGGCGTCTGGCTGCAGACCTTAATCCAGGGTCGCCTCTCCGCAGACCTTAACGAAGAGGCGCCCACGTGACCCGTACCATAACCCAGAGGTCCCTACCAGAGCCCGGATGTGTCAAAAATAACCAACATCAACACGCACGGCACCTTATGTTTTTAATTCAATCATTCCTCTTCTTGTTAATTTATAACTAGGTAGAAACTAAATTAAATATTCGTCTATTCACTGATTAATCTTAACAAAATGTGATGATTAGAATTTGCATCGTGCTATTTAGATATTACAGCACCACACGCTCTTTACGTTATCGCTTCTAATGTCTAATGTTAAAGGCGTTGAAGTGGAGTTTTAAGTAACATGTTATGAAAAACTAGGGCTGAAGTTTACTGTTAATCGCAAATTTAATGTGAATTTGTAGAAATAGATCCATCGTCAATAATGATGGAGACTGGAATCTGACGATGAAGAACACGAGGAGGAGCTTTTTTAAATCTTATTTGTTTGTGTGGAAGACGTGGACATTTTATAAAGAAGTGGTGGATGGGAGGGGCTTAGTTTTTTATGAATGTAATGAGATGAATCTAATGCATGTAATCTTTCTTTCAATTCTTTTAATTTTTTCAATACAGTTTGTTTATTTTCTGATTATAATGTTCAATATTTTGATTTGCAGTGCTTTCAATATTTCCATAAACTGCGGCGTAACCTTTTTTTAAAATTATTATTTTCGTCCGCGCAACGTACTTCCGGACCTGTGCGTTAAGGCGCCTCTTGGTTAAGGTCTGCGGGGCTGGCAACTCTGGATTAAGGTCTGCAGCCAGACACTCTTGGATTAAAAAGTAAAAATATAACTCAGGTTGGAGTAAAAGTACACTGAAAACTACTCCAATAAGTACATTTTTATTTAAGAGTTAAAGTAAATGAGTATTCCCACCTCCGACAGCTCCAAGAAAAATACATTTTCCCAGTAAGTTATTTTGAAATCCAGTCTCCTTGGGGGGCCTTCTCTGTTATGTGAGAATCATGGGCATAGTTTCACTTTTGATAGAAATGCAGGTCATGACACTTGGACTTTTGTGAAGGCGGACGGGAATTCGAACGTCTTGAAATAAACTCTGGTGCAGTTTTGGCAGCAGATAAAAAGCTGTCATAGAGCAAGACCCAAATGACAGACGACCGACAAAAATGAGATATTTACCAATCGCTGGTCCAAGTGGCACTGGGTGTGGAAATAAAAATACTCCAGTTACAATAGTACTTGTTTGAGTAGGTGTTTAAACGTGTACTTGTCATCTACAGTGTAATTATCTCGGCTTTTCCACGCTCTTTTGTCTCCACAAACGGCTCATCGTCGACTGCTCTGAGCTGAACGAATGAGCGGCTTAATTAAGATTTACGGTTTGCAGTCCGGTTGATCGAGTTTCGATCGAGACTGATCTGATATCCTTTTAAAATGACATTAAAAATAACTACCGTAGTAGCTTGACTTCTAATTGCACTTCAAATTTGACAGGAGTAGCCAACTTACAGATACATTTCCTGTACTCTTTCCAGTGCGAATGGGACAAATATCCCAAGAAACATGTGTCAGACGTTTTCTATTTTCTTCTTTTTTGCATTATGAGCCCTGAATCTTGTGTTTTTCTTTATATAGCCCCCCCCAAAAATTTTTTTATTAGATATGATACAAAGCTGGCAAATACGAACTGCATTTTTCTCTACATTTCTCTACAAAACATGTGTGTTTAAGTAAGCAGGCTCTCCACAAACCTGACCAGAATAACTATCACAAAAAAAAAGAAAACTCAGAATAACTATCCCCAAAAATGTCAGAATAACTATCCCCCCAAAAACTCAGAATAACTATCCCCCAAAAAGTCAGAATAACTATCCCCAAAAAAGTCAGAATAACTATCCCCCCAAAAAGTCAGAATAACTATCCCCAAAAAAGTCAGAATAACTATCCCCAAAAAAAGTCAGAATAACTATCCCCAAAAATGTCAGAATAACTATCCCCCCCAAAAAGTCAGAATAACTACCCCACACACAAAAAAGGTCAGGATAACTATCCCCAAAAAAGTCAGAATAACTATCCAAAAAAGTCAGAATAACTATCACAAAAAAGAAAAATTACAATAACTATCACAAAAAAAGAAAAGTCAGAATAACGATCCCCCAAAAAAGTCAGAATAACTATCCAAAAAAAGTCAGAATAACGATCCCCCCCGAAAAAGAAAAAAGTCAGAATAACTATCACCATTTTATTATTATTATTATTATTATTATTATTATTATTATTATTATTATTATTATTATTATTATTATTATTATTATTATTATTATTATTATTATTATTATTTTCTAAACTTAAATTAAATATATTTGTCTTACGTATTTTAGTGACATGAGTGGTCCAACCTGTCATTGTCTCTTTAAGATGTGTGTTTTGAAGCTCTTAAATACTCCGTGTATCAGTGTAAACTCCTAGTCTATACATTATTCATTATTCATCGGACACTTTCTCGTCACACTGCGCTCATTGCTCTGAAATCCCCTCGGTTCCCGCGGGCTTGTACTTTCCGGTTGCAGAGGCGGAACTCCTTATTAGAAGATCTGACTTAAATAAGGACGAGCCTCTCTCTCAGATTGAATTTTACAACTCCACTTGGGGCCCCTCGGTCTGAGAGAAGGAGCGCTCCGTGTCAGTGTGAGAGCAGCAGAGGGAGGAGGCACAACACTTCTGTGGACACATTTACTTTACTTTACACGAGATCATTTAAATGGCTGTAGAAGATGCTCTGAAGCCGTGATGAGCGCGTCGTCGTACCCGCACGGTCAGTGTCTACTTCAGGGACTGTGGGACTTTGTGAGAGCGGGTCAAGAGGAGGTCCTGCTGTCCCCGTACCTGCCCGCGTGCTTCGCCTTCCTCACGCACGTCGTCCTGTGCGCGCCCTTCTTCGTCATGGACCTGTTGTCGTGCGTGAGCCCCACCGTCCGCTCGTGGAGGATCGCCCCGGACACGGTGCCCGCGCCGCGACACTGGCTGGAGTGTCTGGGGCGGCTGGCGCTCCGGTACGTGACGGTGGTGCTGCCGGCGATCGCGCTCCTGCAGTGCGCCCTGAGGAGCCCCGAGCTGCCGGAGCGGGCCCCGTCCTGCTACAGACTCTGCGTGGAGGTCATCGCGTGTTTCCTGCTGTTCGACGCGCTCTTCTACGCGTGGCACTTCTCCATGCACAGGTGAGCGCAACTTCTCTCATGGTTTTCGCTTGTTTTTTAAAGGAGACATATGCAAAAATGAACTTTTTAAAATGAGCTTTTAATCTTATTGTTACGGTGTTTTCTCATCATTATTTTGCAAGTTTTATTTTGTTTTTTGCACGTTTGAGTTAATTGCCTTATTGTCCTGCAACTGATGCTCAAGTGGTCAGAAAATGATTGTTTTACTCTTCCCCCTATCCCCGCCCACATCGCTGTTAATTATTTGAATAACTAAGACTCAGAGTGACACACGAAGAGTTCTAAAATGTCACATATTGCTACTTTAAAAAATAAAATCAAGTAAATGACAGTCTTTTGCCCATTATGTGAAATGTCACACTTAAGAGTTTATCAGTTCTGAAGGTTAAACAGGAAGTCAGTTAACACATTTCTTTTATTAAGTTGTTTTTGGTCAATAAGACAGTTTACAAAAAACACAATAATGAATAATGAAATAATAATAATCTGTTTATGTTATAGTTTAATACTAGTACCTGAAAAAAGCACAATATGTCTCCTTTAAGCAATAATAATGAAGTGTATTGTCAACCTACAGACACTTTAAAAATGCTCTGTCAAAGAAGCAAGAGCAAAATGCAGATATGAGCGACTGAACGTGAAGTAGATCATACACATTTTCAATCATTCACTGTTTTCCTGGATATACATTTTTGTTTTGCTAAATTATATATTATGGGGTGAAAAAAAATAAATAAACTTGACTCAAAATGATATTTGAGCTTCAGAAAAGTATAATTTGTGGTAAATGAAAATGAAAAGACATTGCGTGGTCAACATTTCTGCAACTATTTGTCCTAAAACCTAAAAAAACATGCTTTGCCATCATCAAAAATGGTTAGTCTTTCAAAACATCCTATCAAATGCACAAATAATGTAAAATATAATTGTAAATATCTTTAAACTATCCTCTGCTGTCACTCACGCAGATCTTAATTGTTCAGATTTTGTGACATTCTGAGCTTAATCTATAATTTCTCCATTAAAATCACATTATGTTCCACTTCACGTCTGGAATGTATTCATTTTCAAATATTTAAAACGTCTATTAGTTGAGATTTCCAGCCAATTTCTTGCTGCAGCCGCTCTTCGGATGCTCAACCTAACTGTCAGTATCACTTTCACCACCAGGGGGCGCCAGAGAGCGTCACAGAACGGGTCGACCTCTGTCCAGGTCAATCAGGAAGTCCCCTTTAAGACCAGACCAGGCTCAGAATGTGAAAGGACAGGTTTATATTCCCAGAGGAGTTTTCAGAGCTCTGGTTTGGCCATTGAAGTGTTTTAGACGTGTGTTTTTAATAATACAAAGCCTTCACTGCGATTAGTCTTTACTTTATATCACTCCAAGTTACAAATTGTGTCTATCAATTTGAAATAGTACAATAAAGATGTGTTAGAGAGTAACTAACTACATGTGCCAAAAGTACACTTTCAGAACACTAACCTTCTTTCATTTGGTGGCATTCAGCATAGAGTGACTTTCTTCAATTAAAAAGTAGACTTTGCGGTTCTTTTTCTTGCATTTTAGGCTTCAAAATGCACAGTATTATAGAGGAAAACAGGAAGCACGACTCTGATGGTACTGTCACAATAACAAATTTTGAAGTGCGATAGGTTGCAGCAGAAAATATCACAATAAACGATAATATTTAAACTACTTCATGCCACTGACAGCAACAGAATCCACTTAAAACTGTGTAATATAGTTTAAAAAATCTGAGTTGCAATGAATAAATAGCACAATGACGACACACTTTGTTGTTCTGCGTTGATAATGAGGCTTAAAAGTTGCGCTCTACAGCTCAAATTGTATCAAATCGTATCGAAAAAACAAGTAATAGGTTCCCAAAGTGCAAAGAAATGTACACGATAAATAGTGATATTGTTCTTTCGATCATGTATTGAACAATCGGTCGATATGGTAAATATTAATGCAGAACAAGAGCTGCAGTAAAGGACTTTTAATTAATGGTTGCGCGTCAGTCAGACTTTTTACTCTTCCAGGCTCACGGTCCAGGCGGAAATCCTCAACTGAGTTTTCAATCCGGACCTCAGCAGTCGTGTTTCTTTTATTAAGCTGTTCTAAAAAAAAAAAGAAAGAAAAAAAAAAGAAAATATTTTTTGTTTAATTCTGGTTTAGACCTGGTTTAGTCCTTGTGTAGTCCTGGTTTAGTCCTTGTTCAGACCTAGTTTAGACCTTGTTTTGTCTTTATTTAGTCCTTGTTTTTGGCTGGTTTAGACCTTGTTTAGTCCTGGTTTAGACCTTGTTTAGACCTGGTTTAGTTCTGGTTTAGACCTGGTTTAATCCTGGTTTAGACCTGGTTTATTCCTGGTTTAGACCTTTTTAGACCTCGTTTAGTCCTGGTTTAGTCCTTGTTTAGTCCTGGTTTAGACCTTGTTTAGTCCTGGTTTAGACCTGGTTTATTCCTGGTTTAGTCCTGGTTTAGACCTTGTTTACACCTGTTGTTGGCGTTGGACACTTTTCTGGTCCCGAGAACAAAACCATTTGAAAAACCTGGCTCTCGTAAAATAAAGCTGAACAGCCCTGCCTTGTACTTTCACAACCTTAAATAAAAAACATTCTCAAGTTGAAAACAAACACTGTAAAATCATCCACTTTCCTCCGCCGCAACACAACTCATTTATCTCTGGAACATTTGCGCCGTGTGGTATGTTCACAGGACCACCAGCGGCCCTTTAATCGCCCGGGCTCTCACATACTTTCGTCCTGTTGTGGTTCTTTTTCTCATGCTTTCTCTGGCAGCGGTCATTATGTAAGTGACAGGGAACAGATGAGCTGCGGGACAGGACTGGGCTTCAAGACGAATGAGCCCCACCTGGGTCTGAAGCTCCACGTAACAGGATTTAAGCGCCAGAGGACCAGGTTTACAGTGATTATGGCCATAACCCACCGCTAATCCTTGAAATAGTTAACCTCCTGACCGCCGAGACTCTATGGTCTTGTTTTGGAATCGCACGGACATCGATCACGGAGCCTCTCTCTTTTAGCAAACGTCAAGAAATGCTAGAGTTAAATGATGTTTTGATTATATTTCTGACAGTGGGAGGCTGTTTGGAGAAAAGCTACAGACTGTGATGGTAATAAAATGGTTGACTGACGGGTTAAACTGGACTTAACGGGAACAGATTCTGCTACAGTGACTTTTTCGAGCTTTTAATCATGTCCTAACAATGTTTCGTCATCAAAAAAAGTTGCATTTAGCTTCGTTCACACTAGTTTGAGGAATGTTGGTTGGAAAATCCTCTTCTCTCCGAACATCAAAAACACTTCCTGCTGAACTCCCTCGATCGATGATGATTTTTCCAATTTTAGACGTCATTTCTGCCGCCTAACACGTTATATCAACATGAAGCTAACAGATGATTTGAATGGGAGATATATATAAAACAAAGGATACTATTGCAATTGTTATTTGAGATTTGCACATTTAGATTATCAAATATCTTGTCTATAATTCAAACGACTAAAAATTACTTCAAAAGGAGAAAGAAACCTCTATAAGAATATAAAGTTTTTGCACTTTTATGGTTAGTTTTATGGTCCGTTCACATTTTGTGCGATACTTAAACCTCAACCAAGACACATTTTAGCACATTCCTGAAGCGTTGTGAAAATATCATCTGAAAATGCAAAGAAATATGTTGATTTTTAAAAATGTATTTATTAATTCGTGTCCACATTGTCCACCCCTTTAGTTTGTGCATTCAATTTTACTTCAGTTTAGCTTATTATTGCTATTAGCCACTGAATTTCAGTTGCTGTTCTTCCTGGGGTCTTCTCCATTTCATTAGATATATTTTTAAATTAATGTACACAATAACAAGACATAAAAGTCCAACGTAGAAGAACAAACAAGAGCAACTACTTCAAACTTTGAATTCTGAAATTATTCATGAGTCTGGTCGTGTTTGCTGGAACTTTATAAAAACATCTCATTACGGTCAAAACGGTTTTCCGAGAAGTGAATAGAATTTACAAAAATGACATGGTTTAAATTGTTCATTGTGCATCCCAGGTCAGGCTGACAAATAGATTTTAAAGTATTATGAGCACAAGTTGTACATAAGTCTTCAACCTGTACGCAATTTTTGTCCATGTTTGCCCCATGCAGTGTAAAAAGTAGACCACAGTGTGTTGTCTGCATCTAATTATGAAGTGTTTCATCGTCCGAGAACCAGGAAGTGCACTGTTAAAACTTCATTCTGGGCTCTGATAGTTGTAAAAAGCTCTTATAAACTTTATGAACTGCAGCAAACTGTTTAAAATGAATTAGTTATGATTTCAAATTTTTAGACAGTTCCTTTTAGTGTCTTATATTTGTATTGTCAAGTCAACTGTAATGTTTTAAAATGTTTTGTAAAGGTTGTAGATGTTGATGGCTAACAGGAGCGTACAGCAGATGTGTCAGTAGTTTTCACAGCAGCTGTGTCCTGTCTCTTTTATAAACCACAGCCCACAGTCATTTTCCATTGCTTCATCATCCTAATCATGTTCATGTGTCTCTGCAGATTTCCTTGGCTCTACCGAACAGTGCACCAGGAGCACCACCAGAACAAGGCCCTTCTGGCCCTGGCCGCCCAGGACGCCAGCGGCCTGGAGCTCCTGTCCCTGCTGGTCCTGGCCCTGGTCAGTGCCTGGTTGGTGGGGTGTCATCCTCTGAGCGAAGCCCTCTTCCACCTCCTCAACAGCTGGCTGGCCGTGGAGGACCACTGCGGGTACAACCTGCCATGGGGCGCGCACAGACTCTTCCCCAGCCTGGGACTAGGGGGCGCTCCGTTTCACCAGGCGCACCACACGAAGCACAGTGGGAACTACGCCCCCTACTTTACACACTGGGATCTGCTGTTTGGGACGTACAGATACTGAACTACAGTCGAGGTCCTGGGATGGACATCTGAACTTTTAACATTTAAGCAGCAGCAGCTACAAGGGGAAAACAAGTAACCCTTTGACCAGAAGGACATGGTCTATAAGAAGTAACTTATGGATGGATGTCACGGCCCGATCTCACTGAGCAAGACGGGTCTGTTTGGTGCCTGTTTGGGGCCTTTTTGGTGCCTGTTCAGTGCCTGTTCAGTGCCTGTTTGGGGCCTTTTTGGTGCCTGTTCAGTGCCTTTTTGGGGCCTGTTTGGTGCCTTTTTGGGGCCTGTTTGGTGCCTTTTTGGGGCCTGTTTGGTGCCTGTTTGGTGCCTGTTCAGTGCCCTGGAGAGAAAACCAGGCCCACTGTGGAGCCATTGTGTCCTTAGGCAAGACACTACCCCTAATTGGACTGTGAATGTGGTGGGTGGCGGGAGGCATGTGAATGTGGTGGTTGGCGGGAGGCATGGCTGACACATATTGGCAGCCTTGCTTCCGTCAGCCGGCCCCAGGGCAACCGTGGCTACAACAGTAGATTATCACAGAGCGAGGAGTGAATGAATGACAATGGCACTGGATTGTAGAATAATGAAACCCCGGAGAGTAAGAGATGTGTCCTGTAATCACTGTAATTACCATAATTAATTCGTTTTAATTGTCACTGTATGTCCAAAGCAGTACTGCTCTATAAACTTATTTGCACTTTTACACATTTGTGAGACAGTAAAAAGTCAAACCAGTAAACCTCTGGATTATTGGGAACATACTCTACCACTGAGCCACTGCACATGAATGTGATTTTGGTTAATTTTAATATATTAATACATTTTATTGGGAACAAATATAGCTTTTATATAACGCCTGCATTCTGTAATAATGTGTCTAAAAATGTATGATTCAGATGTATTTTTTTACATGATGCAGATGAACTGGCAATTTTATTACATTTGGATTTGTTTTACATAATGTGGCATTCTTACATAATGTGGTTGCACCTTTGCACCTTGTGATCAGATGTTGATGAATTGCGTGAAAGGATTTTGTAAGTCTTCAAAGATTTGTGATGGACAAGTTCAGACAACATTCTATACAAAGAGGGCGCTTTTATCCGAGCTCAGACTGGAGCGCGATCTGGGTCACGGAGAGTCAAAAACTTGGCAGGACCTTTTTGAAAATCTTTTGTGCGTCAGAACTGTTATTTACGCACAAACTAATGGAACATGCTACGACATGAACTGCCTTTTTTGTATAAACCTGCTCTATCGAAGGATTTTTCTTGCATTTGTAGATGTTGTCATATGTTCAGGTGAAATGTTGAAAAATGTAAGTGAAAGAAAGCATTCAGCTGGTCTGATTGTGGACACCAAACCTTTGTATGCATTTATTTTATATAATCCAATTAAATTTTCTATCACTGAAATAATGCACCTTTTTCTATTCAACAAATTCAACAAAACACTCATTTACTCGCAGCATGTCAACTGAATGATAAAAGTTTCCAGCTTTGTGCAGGAAAACCCTTCAAGCATCAAACAAATGGTCTCAAGTGCAATATTAAGGTTGCATATTTTAAACTAAATCAAATCAAATCAATTTATTTTTATAATGCCCAAAATCACAACAACAGTTGCCTCGATGGGCCACAGGTAAAAGCAGTTCAGATAACTGTCCCAGAATGCCCCTGTCCTTTGACCCTCCTTCGCGGCGAGGAAAAACTACAAAAAACCCCATGGGAAAAGTAGAAACCTCGGGGAGAACCACAGTGAAGGAGAGATCCTACTCCCACGGACGGACAGGCTGCAGATGAACTAGGACTGACATCCACTTGGACTGTGGAGCCAGAACCACTCAAGAGGGAGGTGGCTTTAAAGAGTTCCTCCAGGCGGACGAGGAGCAGTCCACCAGTGTAGAGAGATCCTCCAGCAGGAGATGAGGAACAGTTAATCTAAGTAGATGGAGTTCGTCCAGGCAGACGAGGTGTGGCTAATCCAGGGTTGAGGGAGTTCCTCCAGGCGGGTGGCGCATAGATCGTCCAGTGTAGAGATCGATCCTCCAGACTAAACTAGAACTAAACTAGATGCCCTTCCGGATACAACCCTTCTGTTTGGTTGTATATACAGGTATGTGCCACAGAATTAGAATATCGAGAAAAAGTCAGTTTATTTCAATAATATGTTTCCAGAAGTGAAACTTGTATGTTTTATTAGTTCACAACACACAAAGTGAAATATTTCAAGCCTTTATTTGTTTCAGTATTAATGATTGTGGCTTGAAGATAGAAAAAACCCAAATCCAGTATTTCACAAAATTAGAATATCATGACAAAGTTCAACACTGTAGGCTCCCTGTGTCCCAATCTAGTCAGCTATTCAACCCAAAACACCTGCAAAGGTTTCCTCAGCCTTGAGATTGTCCCGGTCTGGCTTAGTAGGCTTCAGAATGACTGGACGGTTGTGCAGAAGACCATCATTGACACCTTCCATAAGGAGGAAAAGTCTCAAAAGGCAATTGCAAAAGAAGCTGGATACTCAAGAGCGCAGTGTCTAAGTATATTAACAGAGGGTCAAAAGGAAGGCCACAGAAGGTGCACAAGTGACAGGGACGACTGCAGACTTGAGAGGATTGTGAAGCAAGGGCCGTTCAGAAACCTGGTGGACCTTCATAAGGAGTGGACTGAGGCTGGTGTCAGTGCATCAAGAACCACCACATACAGACGTCTGCGTGACACGGGCTACAGCTGGTGAATTCCATGCGTCAAGCCACTCCTGAACCAAAAGCAACGTCAGAAGTGTCTGTGCTGGGCTAAGGAGAAACGGTACTGGTCTGCTGCTCTGTGGTGCCAAGTCTTGTTTTCAGATTAAAGCAAATTTGGCATTTAATTTGGAAATCAAGGTCCCAGAGTCTGGAGGAAGACCAGAGAGCCACGAAAGTTTCCACAGTCTGATGGTCTGAGGAGCCATGCAGCTGTCTACCAGACATCATATTTCCTGCTGCTGACAAGCTTTTTTTCCAGCAGGATTTGGCATCTGCCCACAAAGTCAAAACTAGTGCCTGATTTCATAGCTATGGATTCACTGTACTGTCACCCCATTGAAAATCTATGGTGTATTGTTGAAAGGAAGATGAGGGAACAGAGACCCCGAAATGCAGACGAGCCAAAGGCCAATATCAAACATCACACGTCCACTGTGTCAAAGGCTCATTGCCTCCGTGCCACGCCCCCTTGATGCTGTAATTAGTATAAACAGAGGCCCAACAAAGTACTGAGGAAATAATACAGTTTTAATACATTTTTCAGACGGTGAATATTTGTTTAGGATCCTTTTTTTTATTGGTTTATTTACTGGATTGGGGTTTTTTCTATCTTTAAGCCACAAACATTAATATTGAAACAAATAAAGGCTTGAAATATTTCACTTTGTGTGTTGTGAACTAATATAACATACAAGAGTTTTTCTCAATATTCTAATTCTGTGGAACATACCTTAGAGCTCCTGCACCATGTGACTATTACTGAGGGGAAAAAAACTGCGGTAACGAATGTCTTGCTTTTGGAGTTTATCTCTGTCATTGAATGCACCTCACACCTTAAAAACGAATCTGATTAAAGTACAAGTGTGCTTTTAAAGTGAACAGATGGCATAAATTGCGCTCTAAATGTGATAAATCTGGATGTCTGATTCACTTTCCACCTTCTAATGTCAGCTAAAATCGCCTCTGAGAAATATCCTTAATTATAAAGCGCTGTAACATTTAATAATATTGACAATTAAAATGATGTGATCTTGATAAAATAGTGACAACATTTTTCACTCTAACCCTTAATTTTCAATAGTGTGCCTTGAGATATTGCTGGGTGTGCCTTGGAAAATGTCAGATTCATGGATTTATTGGAATATTTTACCATTTTGGAGCGTCCAGAGTAACTTCTTCATCAAAAAGGAGAACAAAACATGAACCATTGCAAACATTAAAGAACTAGACAGTGATTTGCTAAATACCACATTTTTGCTCTAAATGTTGCAATTAAAATGTGGTGCGCTGCGAAATATTCTCAACCAAAAGAAGTGACTCATAAAAAGACTGAATAAACACTACTCTAATTAATGTGAAGCTGTTTAACCGGCTAATGCCTTTTCAATGTAGTAAAAACCTGAAAATCACTGGTTCAACTTTAGTTTGTGGTTTTATTAAACAGTCAATTATGCAAACGGTGTTTTAAAAAGCATTTGTGATCATTTTTCTCTTCAAACGACTCTCTCTCACTTAATTAGATTATTAATAGAATCGCTAATACACAACTTTAATAAAGATATCGAATCGTTATGAGACGACGGTTAAATCTTTCCCCAAATATCAAATCAAATCAAATCAATTTATTTTTATAATGCCCAAAATCACAACAACAGTTGCCTCGATGGGCCACAGGTAAAAGCAGTTCAGATAACTGTCCCAGAATGCCCCTGTCCTTTGACCCTCCTTCGCGGCGAGGAAAAACTACAAAACCCCATGGGAAAAAGTAGAAACCTCGGGGAGAACCACAGTGAAGGAGAGATCCTACTCCCACGGACGGACAGGCTGCAGATTAACTAGGACTGACGCATCCACTTGGACTGTGGAGCCAGAACCACTCAAGAGGGAGGTGGCTTTAAAGAGTTCCTCCAGGCGGACGAGGAGCAGTCCACCAGTGTAGAGAGATCCTCCAGCAGGAGATGAGGAACAGTTCATCTAAAGTAGAAGGAGTTCGTCCAGGCAGACGAGGTGTGGCTAATCCAGCTGTCCAGGCGGGTGGCGCATAGATCGTCCAGACAGGTGGGGGTGGGGGGGTCGTCACTGGAGCAGCCGCCGCAGTGTCTGAAACAGTCTCCACTCCCCGGGGGAAGTGGAGAGAAAGAGAAACATGTGAACAGCAATGAACAGACTACAGTTGAAGTAATATTAAATATTGTTGATAGATAAAGTAGGAAGAACCAGAGGATAGTGTTCAAGCTGCCATACTTCCCCCAGCAGAATTGCTCCAAGGGCAGCGTAGCTAAAACTGTAGGTTTTTATTTCTGTTCCTAACTGGCCTGACCATAAGCTATTTCAAGTTTCAAATAAAAACCCAAATCTTTGCTGAAACACATCTGCAACTTAATTAACGAGAGACTTGACTCACTACAGTTCGTTAAGTTGCAGAAATCTACTTCTCGTTGATCTGGAGCTTTGTAAATCCGTAAAATGCTCTGTCTTTCTTCTGCCCTCGTCAAACTGAACCCACAATCTCTGAAATTGAAAGCGGTGCATGCTGGGATTGCCACTGCAGGAGCTCTAAACAGCAGGATAATCACTAAAGTAAACGATTTATCGATCTTTCTTTGGTAATTCTTATGAAAAACAACATAATCTCCTCCCCTTACGTTCAACTTTAGCTCTTCACTGGAAACAACATCGCAGCTTCCAAATCGTAACAGAACATACGGCTTTATCGATGGGAAAAATATCCACTTTATATAATCCAGCGTGACTTGTGCAACCGCCGACTTTCAACAAAACCTTTCCAATTATAATGTGAACCAGATTTACCCCCAGGAGCCGCCGGTCTATTGTTTGTGTGAGATTTGTTGGACTCCACTGAAATTTTGTGCAGCAACGGGAAAATGAACTGAATGTAAACGTCGTGAACTGTGTGTGGGATCGTGAAAGTGTAACTATTCAAGAGTTTGTCTGTACAACGTGATGGTTTGGGATGTGGGGAAAGTAAGAGAACGCTTAGAGATTTGTTTTGAATGTAACCTGCTTTGTATAAAATGTACTGTTTTTGTTATTAAAATTACACAAATGTGAATTGCGTCGTTTTATAATTACATTTGTTGGTAATCTTGAAACTGGATTCGCTTTATTTCCTTATGTTTGTGATTTTTAAAAGTAGCAGTGGCCAGTTATAACATCTGGAGTGAAGTTATTCTTACAAACAACATCAATCGTGATTATTCAGGTCACAATAGAATCGTAAGAACTAAAGACAATAATAATTCTGATAATTGTAGAAGTGATATAAAACTTTTAATTGAATCTAGGCAAAAAGAAAAGAAAGACATCAATACAAACCCCAACACATCAATTTTAAATATAAAGTACATTTACTTTATTAAAAAAAGAAAAAATTAATTTGTAGATGAGTTAAATTGTTTTGATTTTAAGATATCTATCTATATTTCAGACTTTTGGATTAGTTAAGAGATAATTTTTCTTGTTTCAATCTGTTTCTGACTTGTTTCAATACATTATTTCTTAGTTCACGCCAAATGATCTGGGTTAAGATCATTTTAATTACCCGTTGGCAGATTTATTTTCTTATTTTAAGCTAAATTATGCTCTGATCCGTCAGAAATACCTTGAAACCAGTGAAATATTCTGCATCACATCAGCAATTACATCTCAGCAAGTTTGCTGGATGCACATTTTTTGTTGTGCAGACTTGAAGAATAGTTTTAGACAATGCATTATGAAAGAAAGTGAAATATTCCGGTTGTTTGGTCACAGTCTAAGTCAGTGGTGTCCAAACGTTTTTGATCGAGGGCCACATATTGAAATATGGACCAAGCGGAGGGCCACAAATCAATTGTGAAACGTTTAAAAACGCTGCATTTATCTGATGTTTTAAGCACCACCACATCTACATTCAGTCTCATTGCCTTAATATCAGGTCTGTGTGGCACCAAAATGTTAGTTATTCAGGTTGGAATTGTAGAAAATCTGAAATGTGCTGTAAATAGTACTTATCAGGACAATGTGGGCCAGTTCACCAGGAAGCCTAAGGGCCAAGAAAAATTGGTCTGAGGGCCGCATTTGGCCCCTGGGCCTTAGTTTGGACATGCCTGCTCTAAGTCTAGCTCTCTTGTCTCGCATGAAGAAGGTTGTGAGTTCGACTCCTGGGCCTGGGCTGAGTTTGCACATTTCTTTGGGTAATTAGTTTCCTCCAACAACCCAAAACATGCACAACAAGTAAAATCCCAGAATCCTCAGCAAAGGAAGCACAAAGGAGGCATTTAAACCCTCAAAAGTTTGCATCCTCAGGCCAGAAGGCTAATGTTACCTTTAAAGAGGGCTGAGGCGGCACCTTTTTCTGTTTCAAACTCATTTATTCAGTGGAGCGTGAGCCAGGGCTGACCTTTTTATTTCATTGCTTAGACCTTGCAGTTTATACCTGACAAATAAACTTGAACTTGTCTCACTCAAGATTTAAAGATTCTTCAAAATGGCCGAATAATACAGAGAGGAATCATTTGAATTTATGTGCATGTAAAAGCTGTGTGCAGTAAAAACAAATAACAAAATAAAATCTGGGACTGAACAAGATTTTGATGAAACGTACAGAAGGGTCTTTTGTTATCAAATTCTGAAACTGATTTATTGAAGTTTGAAGTAAAAAAAAGAGGCGAAATTTGAATTTTAGAACAATTTTCAGTCAAATCTTGAAATCTACAGGAGAAGTTTCAAATTGACATATTTACATTTAAGATTTGTTCCTGTCTCACCTTTTAGTCCACCGAAATATATGTAATTTTAGTCAAAGTTTTAGACACGATTACATTTTCTTTTCTTTTTTTATTTAGTTGTAGTCAGCAAAAATATAACAAAATATATGACATTGGTGAAAACTTCAAAAGTCTGATCATCTGGACTCTGGAGGTATTTACACCTTTAAAACAAAATTTAGATCCAATGTAATAAAAAAATATCAAGAAATTGAAAGAATGAGTGTGTGAGTGCGTTTGTACAGATCAGTAACTGTTTGTGTCTGTTTATATTATACATATTTATGGATTTAAAAGGTGTTATATGTGCCTGTGTTTATAGATTTCTATTATGTTCATCTGTCGCTCTCTGCACGTCATACTTTAAGTTATTAGGGTTTGGCAAAATAAGTGTTAAACTTCAGCCTAAACCCTTTCGGTCTGTAAAATGTTTTCTTTCTCTATTCATATGCTTTTTTTGTTTGTTATGTTGGACCGAAGAAAAAATAAACTAACTAACTAACTAACTCTATTTTAGAATTCAAGATGTTTCGATTTCCTCATCTCTAAATAGGATGAAGGTCTGAGATGTAACCTCCCCACAGTCTACAGCAGCCTCATTAGACCTCCACAGAAACAAAATCAATCAGACGCTAATGAGGAAGATCAGCTGTGAGAATGAGGCGGCCTGACCTCAGCGACCCAACTGTCAAACTTGTAAACAAAGACAGAACAGGTTTCAGTTCAAACTCCTCCCTTTGATCGTGTCATTCCCCAATTTGGGTCAGTGCCGAATTTGTGTCACAATGAAATCTGCTCATGCCAAGCGGCTTCTGCTCGAGCGATGTCTCTTACTACGACAACAAACTACATCTAACATGCTATGAATGACTTTTAACTTTAAACTGGTATAGTTTAAGTTAAATATGAGTTTGAACACATTTAACTGTCAATAAACCTGAGCAATAAACACATCAGAGCAACATCAAGGCTGACGGATTTTATTGCAATAATTTATGTTTATTGTTATTGAGACAGGTCCAAGATTATACGTGTCTTTATCAGAAATTAATGTTACGAAACTTTCTTCACAAACTCTATTTAATTTAAAGGGAAAATATTATGCATTTTTGTATTGTTTTTAGCTTTTAAACATGCTCTTGAGTACCTTTAATTTGCCATCTTATGTTCTGAAACAAACAAAAATAGTTTATTTTTAAATAATTAATATTTTCCTCAGGAGTCTGCAAAACACACTTAGTGCATCCAGCCAGTAGATAGCGGTATCTATATTATTTCTTGAAGTGAATGTGCTACTAGTAATTATCAAACTAGCACTAGCAGTTGTCGTGTTTAGAGGCAGAAATGCTCAGATCGAGTCTGGCGATGATTTAAGGACTAAAAACAGCAGAAGATTCTCGGATGAGTGACGTGGATGATGAAAATATGTTCGAAAATCCCAGAAGTTCAGCAGGAAGTGTGTTTGATGCTCGTAGGCAGGAGGATTTTCTAATAAACATTCCTCAAAACAATGTAAATGCAGCTGAATGCAACTCCAGGTGTGTTTTTGCTGACAGAACATTGTTAGAACAGGGTTAAAAGCAGAATATGTGTCCTTTAAATCAGTGGTTCCCAGCCTTTTTTGTCTCGCGTACCCCCTAAGCTTTGTTTTACACTCAGAGTACCCCTTAACTTGAGTTTTGGGCAAATAAATGGGTTTACTAGTCGAATATAGTCAATTATTACTATTATATTTTTTATTTTAATTTTATGTATGATCCAAGTTACTCCAAAATATGCTAAATTTACAACTAATGACACTTTTTTACTCAAATAAAAGTATATTTAATCTTCATTTAAAACCTGAAACCATTCCAAGTACCCCCTGGTAATTTCTCAAGTACCCCTTGGGGTCCCCGTACCCTTGGTTGGGAAACACTGCTTTAACTGACCGGTGCACTAAGTCTACAACGAACACATAACATTTTAACAGTTTCTGGCTCTTTAAATGAGGACAATCAGCCAGCATGATCCACTCACATTCTGTCATTTACACAATTTTGAGAATGATGAACAGGACCAATCAGGGGAGAACAAATGATACTGCTCAAACCATTTACATCCGAAAATTACTTTTGAATGGAAGTCAAAACTTGTTGACAGTGTCCAGATGAGACCTTTGGAACTGTTTGCTTTGACCAATCTTTTGAATTGTAAGTTTAACGGGGTCAACCTGTTGTGTAACTCCCAGTTTTTTAAGAGTACAATTGAAATGACACCAGCATCATTTAGACCACAGATTGTTGATAATCCTGGCTTGATTCGCTGATTCTGATGTTTATCCATTCTCACGCAGTAATTGACCCTGAATGGCTGGCCAGGTAAACACTTTACTCTGATTGTTTCTTGGTCGTCTGGTGTGGATTAAACGCCAGCACATGGGCCACTGTTAAGATATGCTCCAAAAGACGTTGTTTCTGTTCCCATTTGGATCATCTAGTTTCCAAAATGGCAAGTTTCCCGCACGATGTAACGAGCGAATGAGGCTTTATGAACTGGCACAGGGTCAGAAGAGGCTGCATTCTCATTATTCCCAGCAGTGGTGCATGAAGTACTCCATTTTCAAGTAAAATTATAGATAAACAGCAAAAAAATGCTAAAGTAAAAGTGTTAAATTACTCCTTAAACGATCGACTTTAAGAGTAAAAAGTCAAAGTAATTATGTTTGATTTGGAGAACTATTACTACATCACATTGTAATCTTGATTTTGTTTATTCTGTTGAGTTTTACGCAACTTTCCAGGTTATTTTTCTACAGAGGCTTTTTGTTTGCTCAAAGGGAACAAGAAAATAAAAGATGTGTTTAAAAAAAAAAAAAAAAAAAACTTGAGAAAATATACTTTTACTTTTCAGTCCAGTTCAAATCAAATCAAATCAAATCAATTTATTTTTATAATGCCCAAAATCACAACAACAGTTGCCTCGATGGGCCACAGGTAAAAGCAGTTCAGATAACTGTCCCAGAATGCCCCTGTCCTTGACCCTCCTTCAAGTGAGGAAAAACTACAAAAACCCCATGGGAAAAAGTAGAAACCTCGGGAGAACTCCCAGTGAAGGAGATCCTACTCCCATGGGACGGACAGGCTGCAGATGAACTAGGACTGACATCCACTTGGACTGTGGAGCCAGAACCACTCAAGAGGGAGGTGGCTTTAAAGAGTTCCTCCAGGCGGACAAGGAGCAGTCCACCCAGTGTAGAGAGATCCCTCCAGCAGGAGATGAGGAACAGTTCATCTAAGTAGATGGAGTTCGTCCAGGCAGACGAGGTGTGGCTAATCCAGGGTTGAGGGAGTTCCTCCAGGCGGGTGGCGCATAGATCGTCCAGTGTAGAGATCGATCCTCCAGACAGATGGGGGGGGGGGGGTCGTCACTGGAGCAGCCGCCGCAGTGCCTGAAACAGTCTCCACTCCCCGGGGGAAGTGGAGAGAAAGAGAAACATGTGAACAGCAATGAACAGACTACAGTTGAAGTAATATTAAATATTGTTGATAGATAAAGTAGGAAGAACCAGAGGACAGTGTTCAAGCTGCCATACTTCCCCCAGCAGAGTTGCTCCAAGGGCAGCGTAGCTAAAACTGTAGGTTTTTATTTCTGTTCCTAACTGGCCTGACCATAAGCTATTTCAAAGAGGAACGTTTTGAGCCTGGTCTTAAATGTAGAGACTGTGTCCTCTTTTACATGAACAGGGAGCTGGTTCCATAACATAGGAGCTTGGTAGCTATATGCTCGACCTCCTACTGTGCTTTTAGAGACTCTGGGGACTAACAATAGTCCAGCATTTTGAGAACGAAGAGCTCTGTTTGGATGGTACGCTACTATTGCATCTTTGAGGTAGGATGGGGCCATATTGTTTAAAGCTTTATAAGTCAGGAGGAGGATTTTAAATTTGATTCTAAACTCAACAGGAAGCCAGTGAAGAGACTCTAACACTGGTGAAATATGATCTCTTTTTCTAGTACCTGTTAATAATCTTGCTGCTGCATTTTGAACCAGTTGAAAGCTTCTTATAGAGCTTTAGTACACGCTGTGAGCAGAGCGTTACAATAGTCTAATCTGGATGTGACAAATGCATGGATGAGTTTTTCGGCATCATCTCTGGGCAGGATTTTTCTAATTTTGGCTGATGTTACGCAAATGAAAGTAGGCTGTTTTACAGGCTTGATTATATATGTGCTTTGAACGAGAGATCTTGGTCAAATAGGACCCCAAGGTTTCTTACAGTAGAGCTGGGGGCTACAGTGATATTGTCCAGAGAAACTATCTGGTCAGATAAAGAGTCTCGCAGGTGCTTAGGGCCCAGCAGAATGACCTCGGTTTTTCAGGGTTAAGGAGCAGATAATTAAGAGTCATCCAAGTTTTTATGTCTTTCACGCAGGCACTAAGTCTGTCTACTTGATGGGTCTGATCAGGTTTCATTGATAAATAAAGCTGAGTGTCATCTGCATAGCAGTGGAAGTTAATGCCATGCTTTCTGATGATCATACCTAAGGGCAGCATATAAAGAGTGAACAGAACTGGACCGAGTACTGAACCCTGCGGCACACCGTAGGTTACTTTAGAACATGGGGAAGATCTCTGGTTTACATTAACAAACTGGTACCTATCAGATAGATAGGATTTAAACCAGCTTAGGGCGGTTCCACTGACACCTATATCACATTCTAACCTCTGCAGTAGAATGTTGTGGTCGATGGTATCAACGCGCTGCTGAGGTCCAACAGAACCAGGATTGAGACCTGTCCATCATCAGCAGCTAATAACAGATCATTTGTGACTTTAACTAGTGCAGTTTCAGTGCTGTGGTATGCACGGAACCCTGACTGAAAAACTTCAAATAAATTATTGTCCTGCAGGTGGCGACAAAGCTGTTTAATCACAATTCTTTCAAGGATTTTAGAGACAAAGGGCAGATTAGAAATAGGTCTATAGTTTGCCAGTATGTCGGGGTCTAGATTAGGCTTTTTCAAAAGTGGTTTAATCACTGCATATTTGAAGGACTGAGGGACATAACCGCTTTCTAGTGAAGTATTTATTATATTAAGAAATGTAGAGGAGTAGAAAGTACAGATACAAGCTCTGAGTAAAAGTAAAAAGTATCTACTGTAAAATGTACTTAATTACACATAAATTTACTTGAGTACAGTATTTTTTACTATTGTACTTTGTTACTTTCCACCACTGATTACTAGACAACCTTCTGCGCTGTTTGTGCTACAAATAAGGAAAACAAAAACATCAAACCAATTATTTTTCTAATTAAATCAATTGTCTTCTTCAGAAATGATTTACACATTTATAATTAACTACATTGCAGCAGTAGAAAAGTGTATGAAACACCACAAAACAATCAACTTGAACATAAGCAAATGTCTCCTTTAAACGTGCACAGTGTAACTTTTATGCCTGTTTCCATGGTATTGCTTTGCCTGGAATGCTCCCGGGTCAGATCCCTGGAGAGGCGAGCTCGCTAAGTGAGGAGGAACCCTATACGCGAGGAGAACATGCAAACTCCACACACGAAGTCCAACCCAGGATCTTCTGCAGAGTCACACTGTGGAACATTCAAGGCAAAGCAATGACGTCTCCATGGTGACGAGACAGCGGCACCGCCCACCAGAGAAGTTACACAGCAGCGTTTGACATAGTTTAGGCTTTTTTTCCCCTTTTCTTTTTTAAGGCGAGGCACTACAGGCAAAACTCATCTGTTTTCAATTTGTTTTTTTGTCAGTTTTCACTCTCAACATATCGGCTTTCATGAGGAAACAACAAACTTGTCCAATCTGCTCCTAAAGATGTTTTATTCTTTCATTTAATCCACTTCATCCATAGATTTCTCTGGGACGTTGTAACTTCAAAGGTTCAAAGGGTTAGGAGTTTATAAGTTCACACTTCATGGATACACCAGCAGTAAAATGTAACGGGGCTTGTATGTCGCTCAGATAAATAAAATAAATGAAATGTTTTCTTAAAATGCATTTTTCTCTCGTAGGGACATAAACATCACCTCTTAAAGTAGCTCCTGCACACACCAAACTTTACAGTCTTGAACTCGACAAGATTTTGACGAAACGTAAAGAAGGATTTTTGATATCTAATTCTAAAAGTGATTTATTGAAGTTTTAACTTTAAAAAATGAGGTGAAATTTGAATTTTTAGGACAATTTTCAAGTCTAGTTTGCCCCTCCCATCTGTACATTTTTTTAACTCATATGTTACAAAATGAACTAAGAAATTTAAACCTGGTTCTGTCCATTTTTAAGATTTAAATATCCCAAATATGTGTAAAATTGTGCAATTTTTTTCCACATAAAATGCCTTATTTCTACATGAAAACATAACATGATAAAAAACTTATAATAATAATATTTTTTTCTTACATTTGTGTGAGTGAACTACAGGAGAAATTTACAATTGATATCTTTAAATTCAAGATTTTTTAGTGTCTCACCTTAATTTCAACAAACATTTACCCCTGGAGAAAAAAAAAACATACATAAAAAAAGAAAGAATAACACTTTTAAGAATTATTAACATTATTAACACGAATGATATATAACAATAATAAAAAGTATGAAACGTGTCAATCCTAATTAATCTTAATCCTAAAAATCCTAATAATAATAATGATGATGAAGAAAAATAAACAAATAAATAAAACCCTAATATATTTATAGATATATTGCACACTGAAAAGGAACAACAGACACTATTACAATAACAAAACACAAAAAATAGGGTTGGAGGCAGAATGAACTTATAACAAAGCACAACATGTCTGCAGCTCGACACAGATCTGCAGCGCTAATGTCCTAGAAAAAAAAAAAAAAAAAAAAAAAAAAAACATTAAAGAGGATTATACTGCCCTCTAGTTGAGAATGACTTTTTTGTCTTTGCTTGATAAACATTAACAGAATCTATGTTTGCGTAACAGTGAAGATAAAAAATGTATTTGAATGAAGACTATTGTAACTTTCTCCTCTTTTCTTCCTGTAAACTCTGACCTTTTGTCTCTTTCTGTCGTGCAGTCCAGAGTTTTGAGCCTCTTGGCCTCTTTTTGCTCCGTGGTGCAGTTTGGAGCCGCTCTCCGGGGCTTCGTGGCCTGTCAGTGTCATGTTTCGGGGTTTTACTGTGGGCACACGTTATTTACCTCCTCACGTCTGACTCCACGTCCCTGTGACTCTCGGGGGATTTGATGGAGGAATCAGAAGCACATGTCCGCACAGATCTGAGGATTTCCTGCAGCAGTGAGGGCTCGAGCCAAACGTGGGTCTCGACAAGGGTATAGTGTCATTTCAAAACAGCAAGGAAAAGGAGTCTTCACCGAGAAAATAAATCAGGTTTGCAGGAAATCCTAGGCTTAATATTTCCAAATATCAGACTTTGAAAAGAACAGAAGTGGATGGAGTACTCCATTTACTGTAAAATTAGAGGGTAACGCTTTAGATTAAGGTTCCTTATTAAACTATTTATAATGCATTAATAAGCACTTGTGTTTATGAGCACTTTTAAGGCATTTACGAGCATTTATTAGCGTGACAATTGAAAATAATGTAATATGCAGCTCATTGATGGTCTGTACATGTGGTTTATTCACTCAAACATGTTTTGGTTGATGGATTATAAACATGTATAAGGCGTTATAAGTGCATAAACAAGCTATTAGCGCTTATTAACAGCTTAATAAATAGTGCTACGGAACCTTAATCTAAAGCGTTACCAATTAGAGATACAGCAGCAAAAAATACTTAAGTAAAAGTAAAAGTATTGCATTTTAAAATCTACTCAAGGTTTTAAAGTACTCCTTTAAACATGTATTTTAAAGTGCACATGACAGCTTTTTATCATTTTCTAGTTTTGACTTTTTTGGTGGAATAAAACCTGTTGGAAATATTCAAGAGAGTTTTACATGAACGAAGTGTCAGTTTGTGAAGAAAAGTGGAAGATTTGTTTGTTGAAATTTACAGGAAATAGATCAGAGTTCCAAAACACGATGACGTCACACTATGGAGACACACAGGGGACAGTTTACAACCAAGAAAAAACTTTTAAACATTCATTCAAATAAAGATGAAAATAAAATAAAGATGTTCTCATTTATTTGTATCTGTCAAATAATCATTTCTGTGACATTTGAGGAGTTTTGACCCAGTCTATAACACGGTTGCTAGGTAACAGTTACAGAATTTCCAAGTGTGATGTCATGATTTACAACCAGGAAGTCAAATTTTAAACCTAAAAAACTGTCAAACTGGGATAAAAAATGGTTCATTGTTTAGTAGAATCTTAAATATAATGATCTTAACTGTGTTTTAGTCAAATGAGTGCTTCAACCTGTCATGGGCACTTTAAGAGTAAAAAGTAAAAGTAATTATTTTTGGTCTGGAGAACTATTAAAGCATCAAATTGTAATCTTGACTGATTTATTCTGTTGAGTTTTGGTCCTTAGAGGCAACTTTCCCGTCTGTTTTTCTCTTTAGAAGCTTTTTGTTTGCAATAAGCAACCAGGGAAAAAACTAAAACGAGTCGTGTTAAAAAATGCAGGTCTAAAACTTTTAAATATACTTTTACTTTCCTGTCCAGTTGAAAAATGTAGTGGAGTAGAAAGTACAGATACACGCTCTGAAATGTAGTCAAGTAAAAGTAAAAAGAACAAATACTATATAAAACACAAGAAAGTGTGTATTTACATTGTTATATTCCAAAGCTTATGGAGACTTGGTGAGTAATAAAGATGTAACGATTGGCGATATCATGATTTTGCATTTGGAAAATTGCCACTATAATGTTGTCTGTTCTTGGTATTAAACATTAAAGCATGAATTTGTGTCATAATACTCTACACTAAGACAACAAGCTGCAGGAGAAAAGGAGACGACAGAGAGGATGTGAAGTAGCTCAGCGGTCATGGATCAACTCAAATATCAGGTGGTTCTGCTCTCGAAGTGCAAGACTCGTTTGACAAAGTGACACCAGGAATCCTTCAGAAATAAAGTCCAGCCGGGGGCAATAAACCTCAGAACACACGGTCCAGAGCTGCAGAATGCACAGCCAGGGAGCCACGTGCTGCTAATGTTGACAAAAACCTTCATTTAAACTTTCTTGCCACTTTTTCTTTTCTTTTTTCTTGAGGCCTTACATTTTTATTTCTTAAATGTGATGGTAACAACACGACACGGGCCTCAGTCAGAGTGCTTTACAGAACAAGATATTGCAATACAATTTTTAGAATTATAGTTGGTTTTTTTTGTATTAACCGTCATGTCATGTCATGTCTTGTGATGGTAATGCATGAAAAATGTGCAATTGCAATTGTTGTAACCAAGATGTCTGCTGAAACAACCCCAAGCTGTTCTTTTTATTCTTGTTAGCTAAACTTTTCTGGTGTGATTTTACTGCCAACACATCAGTGACCTAAACAACTTCCCAGCAGTAACCAGAACCACAACCATGTGGCCGTACCTGCTGCCAGTGCCCAGTGCCTGAGTCAGACCCTGGAAGCTCAGCAGGACGGTCCTGGTCAGTGCTCGGATGGGACACACACCAGGAGCCACAGGGGGGCGCTGGACGGTCTGTAAGCAAGACACTTCACCCACACTGCCTAATATGAGAGTGGTGTGTGTGAATGGTTGGTGGTGGTCGGAGGGGCCGATGGCACACACTGTCAGTCTGCCCCAGGGCAGCTGTGGCTACAATAGTAGTTTACCACCACTGAGTGTGGAGTGAATGAATAATGCAGTGTGAAGCGTCTTTGGGTGTCCAAAAAGTGCTATATAAGTGTACTGCTTTATTATTATTGTTAAAACCAAAACCAGAACCATTAGCATGTTCCTAACCCTTCTCCTAACCTTGACCATTCTCCATGTCCAACACGTGTGATGGCTCTATAGCAGTGGGAGTTGGGAACCAGTCAGGCTTGGTATTCCACCAGGCTGTTCACAGTGTAGTTCTTTACATAATTTGAATTTTGGACTTTAGAAAATGAATCACTGAACTCTTATGGTTATTATTGTGAGCAAAACCTCAATATTGTGACCCACAATATCACGATAACACAGTCTCATGAGTATCGTTACATCATTAGTGAGTGACCCTACTGTTACTTTAAAGTGTCTATGACAGGTTGGACTACTCATGTAACTAAAATACTGGTAAGATGAATATATTTCAAGTTTTGCTGGGAAAAAAATCTACTTTGATCAGTAATCAGTTGATCTGTAATGTTCCTTCGTCCCTGGTTGTAAATGATGACATCACACTAAGAAATGACTTCGTACACTGGGCTAATGTCACAGACTTTTAGAATCTGATTAATCAAAATATAGGTCAACACCTTTATTTTGTTGAATTAATGTTTTAAATGTAAGAAAGTTGTTTATTTTGGGTAAATTATGCATAATATAAATGGAATGAGCCTGCTCTTGTGATGTCATCGGTTTTGAATGTAATTTTCAACAAATTTTTAAAAACTTTTCTCAACAAACTACTCCTTGATTTGTGTAAAACTAGATTTTTAAAAATGTACAATAAGTATTAATACACCGAATAAAACCAAAATGACAAAATATGCACTTTTAAGGTCTGATGGAGGGTCCACCACCTGCTCGTCTCCTTATTCCTTTGCCTTGGATATTCACCATTAAACATATTTTTCTCCACAGAGACACATAGGTGAGTCCAGGTTACGAGTCAGATCTGTGCAAAGAAGCAGGCAGCACCACCAGGAAAGTCACATAATGCAGCTTTACTTAAGAGTCACAGGAGTACATTAAGCGCTAAGTCATGTCTGATTTACATTCACACAATGGGCCAGTGAAAGCACATTCAATGAATTCCTCCAAGATTATGTGGGAATCAAGTCTGAATCTGCTGGAACTTGAACAGGTCTTATAAAAGGACGGTGTTGCTCAATCACATTTCCTCAGCCACTATTGACGCATGAGTGTGTTTGATGATACATTAAGCAGCTTAAAGGTAGATTAGGAACAGTATTTGTCATAAATGAATATTACAACGACTTTAAAGTAAAAGCAGGGTTACACACTGTTGAAAATATGGTGCTATTTGTGAATCTTCTTTAATACAAATTTGAGAACACGTGATAAAAATGTTGTCAGTATGTTGTAAATGAAATAGTGGTCATCGGTTCATTTGTTCTTTCGTTCTAGTTTTAGGCAACAATCATTTGCAGATGCTTATTAAACCTCTCCAGAGCAGTTTCGCTGAGTAGAAGTAGCGTGCGACTTTGCCTCAGACTCTGAACTTCTGCAGACATGTGCTTCTCATTAGCTCGTAGCCTGTTCAATTTGCACACGCTGTTAAGACTTTGCAACAAGACAGTAAACTTGTAATACGAAGCGTGTTGGAGCATTTGGACAAGGAATTCTGCAGAGAAAGTGACAATACATTGCTTGATCAAACAGGGAAATGTGGCTAACTAATTACCTTTAGTTAGCCTTCATTTAAACTGAAGCTGTTGGCTTGGCATTTACGCCTAGAGCAAAGTGTCCAAACATTTGAAATTGAGGGCCATATACTGAAACATAGATCAAGCGGCAACCTGGGGCCTTTCTGTATGGAGTTTGCATGTTCTCCCTGTGTCTGCGTAGATTTCCTCCAGGTTCTCCGGTTTCCCGCATCACTAAAGACATGTACAATAGGTGTGTGAATGAGAGTGTGTTTGTGTGTGAATGAGAGTGTGTTTGTGAGAGTGAGTGCAGGACAGCAGACAACATGAACAGTACATTATCATGTACTGTCCTGACCAAATAAACCAATAAATCAGGGGTGTCAAACACGCGGCCCGCGGGCCAAATGCAGCCCTCAAGGCAATTTCTGGTGGCCCCTGAGATTATTTTTAATTTGTATTGTAAACGGCCCGCCAATAAAACGCATAGAACCTGTCAATACTACAACATTAGCATTAGCGCCTACATGGCCCCTCCCCCAGCATGATACTCTGCACTTTTCCACAGACTTTTCAACTTACCTGTTACAACCCAGCTTGGCTTGGCTGGGTTAGGGGAAGTAACAAAAAACCAAAGAACCAAAGATGGAAAAAGGTTTAAATAAAGATGTAATTTAATGAACAGAGAGGTAAAGGTAAAGTAACAGAATTAACACAAAATCAAACTAAGAAAACAAAAGACAACAGAACAAA